>JAYEPQ010000002.1:20188839-20506339 GCA_036321105.1 Dracaena cambodiana
TCGATGCTCAAGTAGTTTTCAAATTGAAATTTTTGTCTAGCCCAAAATTTAAATGGTTAATTCTTGAAGAAAAAACCTTAAAAGGTCAAGAAAAGCTTTCATTTATTTGTCCAATGAAATAACTATTTCGGAGGTCACAATGTTTCTATAATCAAACTGCGTATTATGTGATCACTCTTGGCAACAAGGACACTTTCGCATAAGTAGCACCTATAAGGCATCAAATTATTTGAGGGGCCCAAACGAGAACAATGCTGTCACATCTGAGCTATACATATGATAAGATAGACAATGTTAATCAATCAGAACTAGAGCATTAACCCTCCTTAAGAGTAAGAACTACAATTATTTGCAACCAGGGGAGCAAGTTTAGAATTAAATTACAATACACACACACAAATATGAGATTAGTGTATATTAGCTGACAGCTTAGGTAAGTCATATGATTCAGCAGTGGAAAGTAATAATCCCATTATTTTTTAATTTCTTTCATGATCTCTACATCCTTAGTTTCTTTAATATCAAATTCTACAGATTTTGAATTTATTTAGTCCTTCATCAAGTGGATATAAAATATTATATTTACTGAAAATTGTTAATTTTATATCTATTTGATGGAAGACTAAATCAAAACTAAACCCCCAAGAAATTAGGTATAAGTGAACTCGAGAGGATCAAGATCATAATTCAAGAGAAATCTTCTTAAAAAAGATTATTAGAGATAGTGAAAATGAACTACAACTCCGGTAACTTATGTTAAGGTGGCAGCTCATATATATATATATATATATATATATATATATATATATATATATATATATATATATATATATATATATATATATATATATATGTGTGTGTGTGTGTGTGTGTGTGTGTGTGTGTGTGTGTATGTATATGTATATGAGAAAAATAGAAATGAACTGACAGCTCACGCAAGTTATCTGAGCTGCAGTTCATTTCCACTATCTCTAATGATTTTTAAAAAAAATTCTTTTGGATTATGATCTCGACCCCTAGGATTCACTTATACCCAATTTTTTGGGTTTTAGTTTTGATTTGGTCCTACATCAAATTAATACAAAATTAATGATTTTCAATGAATAAAGCATTTTGATGAAAGGTTAAATGAACTCCAAAATTTATAAAATTTAATTTGAAAGAAGTTAAGAAGATAGAGAAAGTGATTATAAAAAAATTGAAGAAAAATCATTAAATCATTATAGTTTTGCCGCTTTCTTGCATAATATTTCCTGAACTGACGATTCACTTACAGTAATCCTTATATATATATATATATATATATATATATATATATATATATATATATATATATATACACACACTGTAGGAGGAATGAGACTTGTAGGAGGACAAAAGTTTGGATTCAAAAGAACTAAGCCATACGGGACAAACAGCCTCGCCCGAGAAAGATAGCTCGCGAGCGCGAGGCTAAGTCAACACAGAAGTTGGTTTCCTTTTGGATTTTTACTAGAATTCTAAATCTAATCATATCCAATTACTCTGAATTGAATATTTCAAAACCAACTGAAATATAATTTCAGAGATTAAATTTTGATGGAATTCCATTGTTATCTCCTAAAAAAACTCCTAAAACTATAAATAAGGGTCAAAAAAAGAGTTTTTGGAATCTTAGGACACCCCTGCTTAGTTGATTTCTTGTGCAAGGGCATTGCCGACCAGCAGCAAGAAACCATCACCTAGTAGCTTTCCTCATGAACTCTTCACGTTCAAAATCAATCCAAACATCAGATTATCAACGGAGTACGAGGTCGACCCTCCATAACCACATTAAAAATCTACATCTTTTGCAAAAAAGAGCGATAACTTATAAATTCTCTTGTTTAATTTTTCTTTATTTTGTTTTATTATACTTCGATACTTTTATAATCATAAATCAATGGCAATGAAAGGAAGCATGCGGGAAACAAGGGCTCCAAAGCAATTATTTAATTAATTATCCACCACTATCCAATTATTTAATTAATTATCCTCCACTGTCCCTTCCATACTCAACTCGTCCTCCGTAAATTTTGATACATTATTTGGAGCAATAAGCAAGTATTATGTTAATATTTAACATTAATATTATAGTGAATCAGACATGAGACTCGAAGCAATAATGACAAAGGAGTAGTCTTTTTGGGTGAAATAATCATATTGTTTCATTCTAGCTATTTAAAGTTGTTGATTGATTAGCTATACAGACCGCCGACTGTTTTATCATTATGCCTATCTTGTGTTTTGTTTTGAATAAATAGTATACAAATTTTGTTAGGGCTTAATCATTGTTGCCATTAAGCTAAACAATTTATTATATAGATTGTTTCTGTTGGATTTAGTGACAGTTGATTTTGAGCTCTAGGGACTCTAAAAGAGAAGATCAAACTGCACAGAATGGAGTTCGTGCTAGATTAATTTTTCTTCACGTCTTATTAAAAGGAGGGTACTTTCATATCTCTCTCCCCAAAATCCCAAGTCTCTCTCTTACAATACTATAATTTTTTGATGTGTTTAATTTTGCATATTAATTCTTGTTTTCTTTTTTTTTTTCTTTTTTTTTTCCTTCTGTATGTCATATATTTAGCAGAACTAGGTCAAATCTGTAATTGAGTTGGAGCAATTTTTTTATTTTATTCTCATATGTTTCAAATATTTTGCTATTTTCTATTTATAAGGAGGATGATCATATCTCTCATTTTCTTCAAAAAAAAGAAGAAGAAGCAGATCCATATAGTTAGACCAGTTATACTTATGAATGAGAATGGACGGTTCTGGACCAATCTTTATTAAAAAATTTGAACTAAATTTTTTTGAATAGAACAGATCAAGATTGACATTTAAATCCGTTTATTCTCATTCCTAATTATCCCTAGTTGATTGATCAGTCATTCTTTGTCATTTACAACTACCATGTTCAATAGGATGACAGTAGATGGACAATATAAATAATAGCTAAATACTTCTTATTTACACACTACACAAAAATGGTTTGAGTAGGCACTGCTAATACGAGGAATGGACATATCAATAAAGTCCCTTAGGCTCCGAAATGCAAGTGTCGGTTATTTTTTTTTTTTGTCTCGTATTTCTCTTTATTTCCTTCCCTTACTTTTTTTAAACAAAATAAATAAACACTCCATTTTCTTCCTTAATTTCGATAAATAATAATAATAGTTTTTATTACAAAAGTCACAATTACCCTAAACTTAGGAAACGAGGGCAGTATCGTCACAAGCTCTCACAGCCCAACAACCCATGCGCACACTCTCACAGCTAGTGTATCCATCCTCCTGTCCCCCTCTCGTGTCCAGCTCACCCTCCTAGCTAGCTGTTCGTTCATCAGTCCATCTCAACATCTCCACGTGCTCACATTGCACCAAATTATTTAATTAACTAACTCAATTATTTCTCATCAAACCCTTCTCCCCATCCAAATTTCCCCTCCCATCGAAAAGAAAGGAAAATTTACCCCTCAGCTACCATAAAACTAGTATACATAGGCCTCTGCCTCCAGCGAACTCCTGCAAGAGATCAGAAAAAATGAGAGAGATCCTCCACATTCAGGCCGGCCAATGCGGCAACCAGATCGGCGGCAAGTTCTGGGAGGTGGTCTGCAACGAGCACGGGATCGACCCGACCGGGAACTACGTCGGCACCTCCCACCTCCAGCTCGAGCGTGTGAACGTCTATTACAACGAGGCGAGCGGGGGACGGTACGTCCCCCGCGCCGTGCTCGTGGACCTGGAGCCCGGCACGATGGACAGCCTCCGCACCGGGCCCTACGGCCAGATCTTCCGCCCCGACAACTTTGTGTTCGGCCAGAACGGTGCCGGCAACAACTGGGCCAAGGGCCACTATACGGAAGGGGCCGAACTCATCGATGCAGTTCTTGATGTCGTCCGCAAGGAGGCAGAGAACTGCGATTGCCTCCAAGGTACCGATCGTTGCCATTTGATCTTAGATTGTATTGATTTATGATTAGTCGTTATGATTCCGATATCCTCAATGTTGATTCGTTTGGCGCAGGGTTTCAGATATGCCATTCGCTGGGAGGGGGGACGGGATCGGGGATGGGGACGCTGCTGATATCGAAGATCAGGGAGGAGTATCCGGACCGAATGATGCTGACGTTCTCGGTGTTCCCGTCGCCGAAGGTGTCGGACACGGTGGTGGAGCCGTACAACGCGACGCTGTCGGTGCACCAGCTGGTGGAGAATGCCGATGAGTGTATGGTGCTCGACAATGAGGCCTTGTATGATATCTGTTTCCGGACGCTCAAGCTGACAAATCCCAGCTGTAAGATCTGCAACAAGTTTTTTATTACCATTTTAAAAAATCATTTTGTATCGGCCCAATTTGGGGGATATTTTGGATCCAATTGGTGGTAGGCTGGGTAGCAGCGAAACCGACAAGATTGGACCAGATCTACCCGTATCGGAGCAAATTAAAAAGGAGCGATTCCTCAAAATATAAATCTAAAAAATTAATTGTCTTTTCTACGTGAAGAAAATAAATTAATTAATCGGTTGAGGCTCTGTATAATAAATTTCTATTAATTTAGCTGGGAGGTTCAAACATTGAATCTGATCTGCAATGGTAGGGGAACAATAATAAAACACTAGTTTGAAATTCTTAATTTTAGAAAAAGGAAAATTTTTTACTTCAAAAAAAGGCAAACAAGAGGAAGAAAAGACAAAAAGGAATTAAAAAGCAACTGTTGGTATTCCAAATTTTGTACAGGTTATACAATAAAATGAGTCATTTTTTGGATTCGGCATTATTGATTGATGACCTTTTAGATGAAACATATATTTTATATAGGACATTGAAGTTAATGGTGCTTCTTAAATTGGTGCTAGCCGTCAAACTATAACATTAATGTGCAATACAAATTGGATTATTGAGTTTGAATCCGGGATAGATAGAAATAAATAAATAAAATCTATAAATATGCGTAGTATGTTTACAAAATTTTCATATGTTCCTTCAATTTCTTAAAGAAAACATTTTCCATCAAAATTAAGTACTCTATTTAAATTCTGAAGTCCTTTTTTAACTTATTCCGTGGTTGATCAAGCCGGGTTGACTAAAAACATTTACATCTAATAGTTTTTAATTTGTTAGATGCTAAGTAAAACCTTTTATAGATGTAGTATAAGGTCGTGGACATGCTACCAGCAAATTGGAAAAAAAAAAATCTTCCAATTAAAATGAGAGGTAGAAGATCAATATAGTTTATAAAAATGTGTAAAGATTCAGGTTAGTTTAACTTTATTCGAAATAACATATTCAATGTTCATACGTGTAAATAAATCTCTTTTATCCAAAAACAGGGGATAGTCATTTTGATCTCAAGTGTGACCAACGTAGCTACTGAAATTTAAATAACGTCTTTTGTTTTGTTTTATTGTTAGACATTTTACTGGAAAATGTGCTATCAGCAATGAAAATTTTCAATCTTAGTAGAACAAAAAAACCAATTTTTCATTATTGTTTAAGGATTAAGAGAAAAATTTCAACCTTAGTATAACAAAAGAAAACCAATTTTTCATTATTGTTTTAGGATTACGATCGATACATTCTTAGTTTTTTTTTTATAGGGTCAAATTTCAGGGGCTTTTTATTTAAGTTATATATATATATATATATATATATATATATATATATATATATGAGAAAAATAGAAATGAGCTGACAGCTCACGCAAGTTACCTGAGGTGCAGTTCATTTCCACTATCTCCAATAATTTTTTTAAAAATTTTCTTTTGGATTATGATCTCGACTCCCTAGGGTTCACTCATACCCAATTTCTTGGATTTTAGTTTTGATTTGAACCTCCATTAAATTAATACAAAATTAATGGTTTTCAATGAATAAAACATTTTGTATGTACTTGATAAAATGGTAAATGAACTCTAAAACTTATGAAATTTAATCCGAAAGAAGTTAAGAAGGTAGAGATTGTAATTGTAATAAAGAATTGAAGAAAAATTATTGAATCATTATAATTTTGCCGCTAGCTCACGTAACTTTTCCTGAGCTGGCTCCTCACCTACAGTAATCCCTATATATATATATATATCCTTTAATCAAATAGATATAAATTTTAAAATATTATATTCACCGAAATTTACAAATTTTGTGTTCACTTGATAGAATACTAAAACTTGATAGAATACTAAAGCTAACTCAAATCCAGAAAAAATTGAATATGAGTGATCTTAAAAGTTGGAGATTATTGTTAAAAAAAATTGGAAGAAAAATAGAGAGGTGGAATATTTTGGTGCTGTGAGTACATATTTTTCATTTATCATACAATAGTAATGCTATTATACAGTTGTGACTTTGTTAATTAGCACCATCCATCTCTTCAATTTTTTGGGATTATGATGTAACTATTGTCGTCTCGATCGCGTGTTTATTCTAATTAATATGCATGCAGTCGGCGACCTAAACCACCTGATCTCGACCACCATGTCCGGCGTGACGTGCTGCCTTCGCTTCCCGGGGCAGCTCAACTCCGACCTCCGCAAGCTCGCCGTCAACCTCATCCCCTTCCCCCGCCTCCACTTCTTCATGGTGGGCTTCACCCCTCTCACCTCCCGCGGCTCCCAGCAGTACCGCGCCCTGACCATCCCCGAGCTCACCCAGCAGATGTGGGACGCCAAGAACATGATGTGCGCCGCCGACCCCCGCCACGGCCGCTACCTCACCGCCTCCGCCATGTTCCGCGGCAAGATGAGCACCAAGGAGGTCGACGAGCAGATGATCGCCGTCCAGAACAAGAACTCCTCCTACTTCGTGGAGTGGATCCCCAACAACGTCAAGAGCAGCGTGTGTGACGTGCCCCCCAAGGACCTCAAGATGTGCGCCACGTTCATGGGGAACTCGACCTCGATCCAGGAGATGTTCAGGAGGGTGGCGGAGCAGTTCACGGTGATGTTCAGGAGGAAGGCGTTCTTGCATTGGTACACTGGGGAGGGGATGGACGAGATGGAGTTTACGGAGGCCGAGAGCAATATGAACGATCTGGTGTCGGAGTATCAGCAGTATCAGGACGCGGTGGCCGACGACGAAGAGGAGGAGGGGAGGTACGAAGAGGTGAGTTGATTATAATTACAGTAAGAATGAAGATGAGAGGTTATTGTTGTTGTGTTAATTTCCTTGTTGCCTGTTCGTCAAAAGTTTGACGAGACAACTTGTTGAATTAATGTATGCTTGGTTGATTTATTTTTTTTCCCCATGTAATTTGCTTATTAATTTAAGGCATGTATGCAAGTATGTGTGCTTGTGGAATATGCTTGCTTGATGTACATGTGGTTGATTGTATGAAAAATTTTCTCCCATGTGGAAGCTCCACATAATCTAAAAATTTTCTCTTTAAGATTATATTACATATAGCGTTATGCTATGTAGATTATGCAACTTACTATTTATTTAATAAAAAAATATATAAAACTATATAATATATTTTTTAGAAATTAGAAAATAAATTTGAAAATTTCTAATAGAAGAATATAAAACATTTTATAACATAAAATATTTTCTAAATTTATAACAATTTTCACAATAATTTTTATATTTATCTTCATAAATTATGATAAGTCTATAACCATAACGTTAGTTTTCACCTAAATAAAAAAAAAAATTCAAATGTATTTTTAGTTATTATCAATTTATAATTTATATCTTATAATAGTCAATTTATTTTATTTATAATTTTTTTCATTTTAGTTCAGCTGAGAATTCAATAAGATCAATCGCAACTAAGAAATTTTAGCAACGGAAAAAGAATTGTAATAAGCAAATAAAAAAACAATAAAAAAAAAAAGTAAGTTAGTAATCAAATAAGAAAACAATAAGTAATCAAGGAAGAAAATTGGAATAATTAGCTAACCATTAAAAAAATTTTAACAGCACTATAGAAACTAATAAAAAAAAATAATAGCAAATAATATCATATAACCTAATTTAACATATAACTATATCACACATATCCAGCTCCAACACAAAACTTGGATCTCCATTTATTTCAACAACTTAGCCTTGCATTCTTGAAGCTTTTGCTTCTATGGCAAAATCTTTTACAAGAATTCCATAATAGCATGCTACCAAGCAAGTTGCCTATACGTGAGAACAAGCACATTGCTCTTCGCATATAAAGCAACATTAGCTTCCCATAATTTAACTACATCATGTATACATTATATCTATGTTTTGATCAATGCCAACTACAAATCATGTATCTTACTAACAATATATCGCATTTCTTCACCTGTAAAATATTATGAACATTATAAGTAGACATTTTTACAATGAACTAAATACTCTCTCCTTGCTCGAATCTTTCACAAACGAATCTGTTTCCTTGTTCTATGTTAAGCTTTCACTCTATACTCGGCCCATGGGAGAGAAAGGCGGATTAAGGATGAAAGATTGTATGGGCTGTTCCGTTTTCTTCTTTGCTTTTCTCCTCTCTTCTTCTGCAACAGCTTCCAGCAGATGTCTCACTTCTTCCGTGAGAATCAACTTCAATGAGTTTGAGTATAGCCTCTGCCCTTCATCCTGGCCGAGGGCAGAGACAGCTTCCGAACTGTGTAGTATCGAGATACAAATAGAGAATGCCTGTAGTGCTGATAAGTGCGCATGGAAATCGACTGAATACTGTCCTTTCCCATTGGATATTATGGACAGTGCAGGAATCTTCTCTTTTTTTCCCTGCTCAAGAAGAAAGGTGAAGAAGCATCCGTGAGATATCTAGAAATATCGCAGCAAACAAAAGAAATTTTTGGCATATGATCTATGATTAATATAAACCTAGGGCCCAAGCCAAATCTATATCATGTAGTGTAGAGAGATATATGTGCAGCAGCGAGGGCATGATAACTCAGTATCCGTTTCAGGGAAATAACAGAAAATAAATAAATATATATATATATATATATATAGAGAGAGAGAGAGAGAGAACGGAAAATTCACTGGCGGTGAAAGGAGTTCCTTCACCGCCGCTTAGGTGGCCCAATAAAATTATTACACGTGGCGCCACTTAAAGTAACAAATAAAATAACTCTCTTAACCACCATTTGGGTGGCGCCACGTGTAATAATTTTATTAGGCTACCTAAGCGATGGTAAAGGAACTCCTTTCACTGCCGGTGAATTTCCCGTTTCCTCATATATATATATATATATATATATATATATATATATATATATATGCGATGGTAAAGGAACTCCTTTCACTGCCGGTGAATTTCCCGTTTCCTCATATATATATATATATATATATATATATATATATATATATATATATATATATATATATATATATATTTAAAGTATCTTTTTTTGGTCCGAAAAGGAACGTAACTTATTGGTTACAGTAGGCAGTGTGTTTAAAAACCAAATTTATGACCTGCAAAAAGCGAGCAGCTGCAAATCAGGATTCAAGACCAATGCAAAAAAGAAAAACTTTGAAAAGTTCTTCAGAATAAAATATCTTAGGACAGAAAGAAAAATCAAAATCTTATATTTATTATCTACAAACATGAAACACGAAAAGACAAAGATAACTGATAAAATAATTGAGCTCTAGCTAATATATATCATAGCCTCTTTTGTAAAAATTTTATAAGCATGTTCTCACTATTACACAAATAGTTCATAGACAAAATTAGTGCATTGCTGAAAGTTTAGGGAGTGCAATACATAAATGATGTCCGCGAAACAATATAGAGCTTACGAACTCTATGACTATTATTTTAGCTCAGACAGCTTCTAGCATACGTATTGTGTATTTCTGAGATTTAACTCTATAAATGAAAGAACAACACCACAGTTGGAAATGTTGAATGTGTATCTGAAGCGTTACCTGAATAAAAAGAACCACTTGCTGCTGACTTATCTTTGCCGAATGATCTCCCACATCATTAGCAGCACAGGGCTTGTCGAGGACAACAATAGGGCAGCCCATGTCCCAGCCACCACAATCACATCCTCCGCCAAGTCTCCATCTGTCGAGCAATGATGAGGGACTCCCTTCCTCATTGCTCGGCAATCCATGCATTCCGCTGGGAGTCACCACCTTTACATTAGCATGGTCCATGCATTCAAAGGTTGTCCCACTTCCCTGATCTGTTGCAGAAGGACTCGGCATGTTTCGGTGCTCTTTATCACTTTTATCTTCTTTTACTCGAAGCTCTTTTACTTCTTTCTTACTAAAAGGAATCTGAATCACAATCCCAGCAATTTCTGAATGTGGATGCAAATCTGCGAGTGCCAAGGGGTAAGAAGTTGAAGGATCGCAGTCGAAATCACTAGAAGGGTGTCTACGACAATATTGATGCTTCTTAGTTTCTCTTGCATGGCTTGCTAGTGAAGGATGCTCTGCAGCCAAGCTGCAACCAATTGTGAAATTAGGAGGTTGAGCTGAGTCTGAAGGGCAACAAGATGCTTCTTCAATAGCAAAGCTCCTTCTAGCCTGGGCAATGTCATATAGAACAAACTCCATCAGTGTAGAGCTTTCCAATGATCCAGTGTCACTAACTTGTGAACACAAATAACAAGAAACTTGCATCTGACCAACCATCTGAGCTGACTGCCCATGATGCTCTTTCGCACTCCACCCGTTGCTATTAGGAACCATTTTCTTACGGCTGTGGAAGGTGTAAACCCAATTGAATACACTATCTGTTCTCCATGTTTTTGCCAAAAGAGCGTCCTCAGGATCGTTGATCACAAACTCATATGAAGAGGCACCATGCCCGCAGTCTAATTTAAGAACTGCATGTAGATGGGCTGGTGCAGAAACCATTGCAGGAACTTGGTCTCCATCAGTTGACTCATCACGATCATCTACCTTCTCTGTTGCCTTAGAGAAATCATTCATTAAGGATTTGCGAAACCCTCTATGTCTCTTGATGCTTGGAGGATTGACAGGAGTGCTACCACCAATTTCCGTTTCCATGAAAGGTGGATTCCGAAGAGATTTTGATTTCATAATAGGATGAAGCATCTTCTTGAATGGACTGAACCGAGACTTCATGCTGGCTTTAGACGTCTCTCTTTCTGACTGACAAGATGAATTGAACATTGCAGCCTTTGTTGAAAAGGATTTGGGCAGATTGCACATAGGGTCTCTTTCAGAAATGATGTTGCCATCAGTTTCCTTGTGAAGCACTCGGTCTCCATCAAATTTCTGTTCTTCAACCAATCCTTTCCCTCTCTTCTCCTTTGAGTGCGACTGGAAGTCCACCACACTGTCTTTACACGCTCCTGAGCTATTTAGCTTTACACACTCCTGAGGAAGATCACAAAAGGACATTTCCAGAAACTCCTTTGATTCGACTGGAACTGAAGGACTGCTCCCAGAGTGGGAGGTTGATCCAGTATCCAAAGATACAAGAGACGATGGCTTCGGCTGGGGAAAGCCAATGGCTTCACTTGAGGAAGGTGGAGACAAGGCATCAACAATATCGAAAGAAAGAAAATCTTCACTATTACATGCTGGATCTTCATTCCTTCTACCATATATCAACTTCCTCATACTCCTTCGTTCTCTAGAACTTTGATATACAGATCCCCTCTTTCCCACATCACTATATTGGGTAAGAACACTATGTGGCCTCGCAGGCATGCTTTTCCGACAGGGACTAGTAGAGTTTCTGAGCCTCAGCTCTTTGTACTTCCCATCCAATCTCCTCAAGTTGTTATATTTGAGTAGGGCTTTTATATCTTTCTCATCTACCTTGGCTCTGACGCGGAGAGGTTGATGAACAATTTTTGGCCTTGGCGCTGCTTGAAAATGGCTCTCATTTTCCAAAACAACATCTAAATCCATAACTGATATATGGAGCTGCAGTCAGCACACATGAACCTGGCCAGTTAAATCAATAAACAGATGAGAACTGCAGTGAACATAAGCAAACACCCGTAATGTTGTTTACTGTTTTTTAAGGCTAGTTGATATATTCCACTAGACTACAATTAAAAATGTCCAGATAAGTATTACCTAGCGCACTAAATATATTTCATAGCAACTAAAAACATCCAGATACAAATATTTATCTTCATAACATGGAATGATGAATTCTGCTCTTTCTCGCTCCCTCAATATGGTGCTATACCGAAGTAAATGAAAATTTGTTGAGCATGGCTAGGATAAAAGTAGGAAGAAAGAAACTGGTGGAATCATGTAAACTGAAACTATGCAGTTCCATGCAGCCAATATAACTAAGGGGACTCAAAGAATGATCATGCCTTGAGAAAAACAAACCTCAAGTTACGCTTCCTAAGTTGATGAGACCCAATTGCAGACCGATAAAAAGTCATTACAGAACTATCTGATCCGTCCCAACAGATTCAGGGATCAGCCTCACCAAGAAGTCCACAGAGATCTATACACGTCTCATTAGACCCACGTGTCCACAAAAAAATGTGTTTGCAAGAGAAAACACGGGTCTCATTAGGAACGCAACCCTCACGTTTGCTAGAAAACCTCAGGTCTAATTAGAAACGCAACCCATGCGTTTACAAGAAAAGCATGGGTCTCGGGACCCTCGTGTTGACAAAAGAAAATGTGATGTACAACCCTCGCATTACAAAAACAAAAAAAAAATGCAGATGTTACCCCTAAGACTCTTATAAATAGCCCTTAGGCCATGGAAGGGGTTGGCTGCTTCAATATAAAAGCTTGGCTATAAGGAGGTCGGCTTTGTCAACCTTAAAGCAGGGCTTGCCTTCATGATGATTTGGAAAAAAGCTTACGGCTTTTCCCTGAGACATGATTCTCTTTATGATTAGAGACTTCGTCTCTTTGAATTAGCTTTTCAAGAGTCCCCCATGACCTTTTGAAAGCTGAAAAAACACTCTAAACTAGAATTCTTCAAAGGTAGAAGACACAAGTCTTAGTATTGAATTGTCAACCGGAAGCAAGATCCTCCTCCATTGCCACATCAAAACCCAGTTTAGACGAAGAGGAGATCATCAGATCGAGTTCAACACTTCGATCTTCTTATTTTAGTGGAAAATACTTATAATCTTCTTTTATTTTTATTCTCTTTTTTGTAATGGTAAACAAGAAAGAACCAAAAGCAATACAAGTAATTTTTTCCAGCTAACACCAATATGATAGTGTCAGATACAAGATCAGTTTTAGCCATTTAACTCTATATATGGGAAATTATATTCACGCACGCTACTTTGCTCAAGACGCACACCTTTGAACTTCAAAAAAATTATAAATTCGCAATTATTTTTTTTATTAAGTTGTCCTTTCACAATACACTAGTCGAATATTAATATCCAACCTAATTAAATACCGGTCGGGTATTAATACCCGACCAAGTTTTATTTGGGTCGAATAATAATATCCTACTAGGATGAGATGGAATGGAAAAGAAAAGAGAGAGGGAGGGTTAGAATTGCATTAAAAAGTGGGCATTTTGAGTAAAAACATAGAATGATTCAAAATTAAAAACGGGCATAGAGAGAAAAGTGAGCGTCTTTAGCAAAGTGGTGTGCGTGAATAAAATTTCCCCTCTATGTAGAGCACCCTCAGTTCAGTTACCAAAAAACATTATCCACACCAATTCCACCCCCATGTATATCCCGTTAAAGCAGACGAAAGTATAGTGGACTAATAACAAATAATTGAAGGACATAAACAGAGATGAAAGTAATGAGAACAAATTTTATAAGAGAGAGAGAGAATGGCTATTTTGATTTAGCACTTTGGTTTTAGCTCTTTTGCTTATATAGTTTAGGATTCAAATTTGTTTGAGTAGACGGAAGTGTTAGTGAACTGATAACAAAATATTGAAGGATCCAAGCAGAGATGAAAGTAATACGAACAAATTTCATTTTGTAAAAGGAAGAGAAAAAGGCTATTTTGATTTTGCTCTTTGGCTTTAGATTTTTGGTTTTTCATACTTTATGATTCAAAATCTCTATTTATAGAGACTACAATTCAAAATATCCACCCACTTATGAATCACATGTTAAATATATCCTTCACTCTCCCTTAATCACCTCCAATTAATTTGCTCATTGATTTGACTTCATATTTATCATATTTTACTATGAATTAGCCTATTGATTTTGACTTCACATTTTAAGTGTAGCCTAGAAATTACAAATCACTCTTTAACACCCCCTCTTAATTTGTAATTTCTAATTATTTTCTTAAGTGAATAAATTTTTCTGTTAGAATGGCTTCGATAAAACTGCAAATTGGTCATTAGTTGGAATGAACTCTAACTTGATCTCCTTGTCTTCAACGAGCTCTCCGACAAAATGATGTCAAATCTTGATATACTTGGTTCTGGCATGAAACATCGGATTTTTTGTCATGGCAATGGCTGACATGTTGTAGCAATAGATTGTGGTAGGAGCTTCTTATTTTTACTACAAATCTGATAAGATCTTTCGAAGCCAAATTTCTTCACATGTGGCGCTTGCAGCTGATATATACTCAGCTTTAGACGATGATAACGCAACAGTCTGTTGTTTATTGCATAACTAAGAAATCACCTTCGATTCCAAGGTAAAAATATAACCTAACGTGCTTCTTTAATCATCAATTAATCCTGCCCAATCGCTATGCATATTAACCAACAAGTGCATTATCGTTTTCTTCTTTATACTAGATACCAAAATTCTTCTTGCCTTAAAGATATCTGAGGATGCGCTTTACTACTTATAATATGTATGGCCTTATATTTATGAGATAGATTAAGAATCTGACTAGGTTTTAGTATATTGATGTGTCCACCTTTTGTGTACCATTTTCTATGGATAACTTCTCATTCACAGTTGCTGATGTGGCTACTGGCTTGCAATTTGACATGTCAAATTTTTCCAATAAATCTTCACAATACTTTTACAACAATAACAACAACTCAGCATTTTATCCCAAGTACTTGGCTTACATGAACCTAAAGAGAATCACGTCAGATCGATCAAACTGATAATCCTTCTCCATTCATTTCTATCGAGTAATATGTTCTCATTTAAATCTCTAGAACCTATATTTTTTTCGTATCAGCACCATCCATATTTTATTCAGTTTTTCGTTTACTCTTTTAACTTATCCTATGTTTATAACTCTCCTTATTGAACTGGTGTATTTGCATGCTTACGTTGCATGACCGAACCATCGTAAACAATTTTCTCGCATCTTATCTTTGATGGAGGCTACACGAATATTTTCATTTCACTTTATCTCTCATAGTATTGTCAACATCCAACGAAGCATGTGCATTTTTATTACACTTATTTTCTGTGAGTGACATTTCTTTACAGTCCAACGTTCCGTGCCATATAATAAAGATAACTTAATAGCGGTTCTATAAAAAATTTCCTTCAGTCTTAACAGAATGTTACGATTATATAAAACTCCCGTTACACTCCTTCATTTCAACCAGCCAGCTTAGATACTATGGTTGACATTACTATCGATCTCTCCATCATTTTGAATAATAGAAATCAAATACCTAAATTGACTAATCATTTGTATCTATTGTCCATTCAATGTCACAACACTATAGTGTATGGTTCATCGTTTACTAAATTTACACTCCATATACTCTATTTCGGCATTACTCAATCTAAAACCTCTAGATTATAATATTTGCCTCCATAACTCTAACTTAGTATTCACCTCTGCTCTTGTCTCGTCAACTAAGACAATATCATCATCAACAAATAGCATACACCAAAGTATATCATCTTGAATAGCTCTAATAAGCTCATCCATCACTATGTATAAGAACGGACTCAATGCAGATCCTTGATGCAATCTAATTGTGATTGAAAAATCACCTGCTAGACCATGACAAATTCTGACATTGGCCACTACTCCATCAACATATCCTTAATTATATCAATATACTTGATGAGCATTTTTTTCTTTATCAATGTCCACTAACGTACCTCTCATGATACTTTATCATAGGTTTTTTTCCAAATCAAGACCATATGCAAATCTCTATTTCTCTTTCGAAATTACTTTATAAATTGACGAAATAAATGAATAGCTTCTATCATTGATCGTCCCAGCGTGAATCCAAACTGGTTATCTGATATTTAGCAGTTTGTTTCAATCTATGTTCAATTATCATTTCCCAATACTTCAAAGTGTGACACATGAGTTTTATTCCACGGTAGTTAGATCAACTATGAATATCACTCTTATTCTTATATAGAGATATTAAAATACTCTTCCTCCATTTATTTGGTATTTTTTTATTTTGCCAAATCTTATTAAAAATATCTGTCAGCCACCTCATACATATCCCTCCTAAATATCTTCATACCTCAATAAGAATCTCATCTAGACCAGCTTTTCTTGATTTCATCCTCTTCAAAACTTCTTTTACTTAAGATTATTTAATTCTGCGAATAAAACTATGACTCATATCCTCACACTAAACATTAAGGTCTCCCAAATCTTGAGTAAAACTACTATTATATAATCTGTCAAAATAATCTCTCTATTTTTCTTTAATTTTTTCATCTCAAACTATAACCTTATGATCCTCATCTTTAATATACTTTACAGTACACAGGTCTCTAGACATTCTCTCTTATTTGAGCGACTCTATATATATCCTTTTCAGCCTCTTTATTAGCCAACTTCTCATACACTTATTTGTATAATTTAGATTTTACATCTCAGACAGCTTCTTAGCCTCTCCCTTGACTAGTTTATAGCTCTCAAAACTTATTTCGCCATTATTCTTCAAATCTCTATAAAAGTGTCACTTCACCTTAATAATATTCTTTTCTTCTTCATTCTATTATGATGTGTTCTTACATGATGGAGCACCACTCTCGATTCATCAAATATAATTTTACCTATCCTTCTAATGCAGCTAGTCATTTTTTTTCCATGTTACAACGGGATCATCATAGTCCTTCTAATCTGCTTACTTTACTACTCTATATTCAAAAACTTTTTGATTACATTCCAATCATCACTACTTAATATTAGAATCTAACTTATGCATCATCTTTCTAAGTCTCCTAATCCGAATATCTAAAACTAAGATCCTATACTGGGTTACTATACTCTCATCTGGTACTACTTTACAATCGATGCAACTACTTCTAACTACTCTTCTAATTAAAAAGAAACATATTTTGCTCACACTTGATTTACTTCTAAAAGTAAACAAGTGAGAAACTCTCTTTTTAAACCAAGTATTTGCTAGAATCAAATCATATGATAAAGCAAAATTTAGAATTAAGTTATCTACTTCATTTCTTTCTCCAAAATCAAAAGCTCCATATACACTATCAAACCCATTATGATTAGTTCTTGCATGCTCATTGAGATCACCACTAATGAAAAGTTTTTCTCTTGTGAGAGTTCCCTGTACTATCTCATCTAGATAATTCTAAAATTAATGTTTAATAGATTCATATGAATCTAGTCCTACTCTTGGTGCATATGCACTAATGACATTAAGAACATTCCTAACTAAAATAAATTTAACTAACAAAATTCTATCATCTTTCCTCCTAAACTCCACTATATCCCTAAGTAATTGTTTATATATAATCAAGTCTACCCCATTACGATTTATATCTCTGCCTATACACCAAAGTTTATAACCCAAAGCTCTATAACTTTAGATTTTTCATCTACCCACCTAGTCTGTTACATGCAGAAAATATTAACCCTCTTTCTAATTATATTATCAACTAATTCTGCTATCTATCTATAAGAAAACCTATGTCTCACGAGTCTAATTGAATCATATGTTCATGAGCTAACTTATTTACCCTTACCCGCTTAATAAGGTGGGGAAACTCTCTTACATATGGCACTACATCCGAGCCTCGATATGGCGCATTACTTCTGGACAATGACCTAGCAACTTTCACCGCATTTTTCACTAAATCAGGCTCCGATGTAGAGCATCACTCAGTAGGAAACGTCCCAACAAAATTTATTTTTTGGCTCATACAATGTGACAATATTTTATGCTAGCTATCACAGGTCTATTACAATCCTCCTCCTTTATCCTAGCTTGAGAGAGACAATAAAACAATAAAACTTTAAACACAGTATTGGTGGAGATAAATCTTCACAATACTTTTCTTGGCTAATAAATATTTCTCCTTCATTTGTTTAAGTTGAATGCCAGGAAAATATCTCATAAGGCCCAAATCCATCATCTCAAATTCTTGCATCATTTTCTTCTTGAATTCTTTTATCATCTTCATGCTAGTACCGCAGTAAATTAGATCATCCACATAAAGAGAGACAACAAGAAAGTCCGCACCTTGCTTTTTGATATATAGGGATGGCTCACTTGGACTCTTCTAAAAATCATGCTTGCGAAAATGCTAATCAATTTTACTGTTATAAGCTCAGGATGCTTGCTTTAATCCACAGAGGGCTTTGCGCAGGCGATACACTTTGCTTTCTTCTCCTATGATGATTTAGTTGCTCAAACTACAAGCCAATAACCACACCAGCAGCAATGAAGGAGAAGTTATCCATGGAAGATGGCGCACAAAAGGTGGACACATCAATGTACAGAAACCTCGTTGGATCCTTAATCTGTCTCATAAATACAAGGCCCGAATATTATTTGCAGTAAGTCTTGTTTATAGATTCATGAGTAATCCAAGCAAGTTACATTATATTGCAGTACAGTGCATCCTCGGATATCTCCAATATAAGAAGAATTTCAGTATCCAATATAAAGAAAAAAATAATAATGCACTTGTTGGCTATATTGATAGCGATCGGGCAAAATTCATTGATGATCAAAGAAGCACATTATGTTATATTTTCACCTTGGGATCGAAGGTGATTTTTTGGTCATGCAAAAAATAATATATTGTTGCATTATCATCGCTAAAACTGAGTATATATCGGCTGCAAGCGCCACATGTAAAGCAGTTTGGTTTCGAAGGATCTTATCAGATTTGCAACAAAATCAAGAAGCTCCTACAATAATCTATTGCAATAACATGTCAGTCATTACCACGACAAAAAATTCGGTGTTTTATGCCAAAACCAAGTACATCGAGATTCGGCATCATTTCATCAGAGAGCTCATTGAAGAAAAGGAGATCAAGCTAGAATTCATTCCAGCCAGTGACCAACTTGCATATATTTTTACCAAAGTCATTCTAATAGAAAAATTTATTCACTTAAGAAAATAAATAGAAATTACAAATTAAAAGGAGCTGTTAAAGCGTAATTTATAATTTCTAGGGTACATTTAAAATGTGAAAATATGAAGTCAAAATCAATAGGCTAATTCATAGTAAAATGTGATAAATATGAAGTCAAATCAATGGGCAAATTAATTGGAGGTAATTAAGGGAGAGCAAATAATATATATTTAACAGTGATTTATAAGATTAGAGTGGGTGGAGCATTTTGAATTATAATCTCTATAGATAGAGGATTTGAATCATAAACTATGTAAGCAAAAGAGCTAAAACCAAAGAGTTAAATCAAAATAGCCATCCTATCCCACTTACAAAATAAAATTTATTCTTATTACTTTCATCTCTGCTTATATCATTCAATTATTTGTTATTAGTTCACTACACTTCCGTCTGCTTCAAGAAATTTCGTATCAGAGCAAGGTTAGTTCCTACTCTAAAAAATCTTTCATTCTTCTTTCATCATAAACCTAATTCTTCATGGCATCTCTTCATCTGTACCATTCTTATTCAACTATTCTCAAAACCTTGTCCCCATATTTGATGGTGAAAATTATAATTAGTGGAGTCTCTAAATGAAGATTGTCTTCATCTCCCAAGAACTTCGGGAACTTCTTGAAGATGGATACGAAGAAGCTAAAGATTCAAGGACACTTGCATCATGGACATCAACCAAACAGGAGTTCAAAGAAAACATGAAGAAGGATGCGAAGGCGCTCCTCTTTATTCAATAAAGGGTGAGCAAAACTATCTTCCCAAGAATTATGGCTGCTTCAAAATCAAAGGAGGCTTGGAATATTCTCAAGCAAGAATTTAAAGGTTCTGAGTAATATCCATCAAACTGCAAACTCTTTGGAGAGAATTTGATAATATTTAGATGAAGGATAATGAATCCACGAAAGAATTTCTTAATACAATAACTTCTATAATTAATCAAATTAGAAGTTACGGGAACACAATTGAAGAAAAGAAAATTGTTGAGAAAATATTAACAAATTTGCCATCTTCATGGGATCACATTGTAGCTACAATTGAAGAATCGAAAGATTTATTGAAGCTAAGTTTTTTATCAACTAATGACTACCTTGGAGTCACATGAGCTAAGAAGGAGCAGGTCTTCAAGCAGAGAGGTGGAGCAAGCTTTTCAATCAAAGGTGCAACTGTTAGACAAGAGAGGAGTAGAGTCAGAAAAGAAAACAAAAGGAGAAATTTTCAAAAGAAACAGCAATGGAAAGGTAATCATAAACAAAAGAAGATTGATCATGCACCAGAAAGAAAGTATGAGAAAAGCAAAAGAGCTAAAGCAAAAGAGCTAAATCAAAATAACCACTGTCTCCCTCTTACAAAAATAAAATTTGTTCATATTACTTTTATCTATGCTTGGATCCTTTTATCAGTCCACTAACACTTCCGTCTGTTTTAACATATCCTAAGTTACTTTTCAAGCTTCCGCTGGCTATTTCAATTCTTGCCCATTAGGCTTTCTTGACAATGCACCAAAAGGAACAGATCCAGCTTCAAAGACCTAGCAATGTAAAATCACCATGATCGAGAAAATCAATCACATAAAAGTTTATGCACCACTATCTACCATCATATTGAGGGCTAGATGTGATCATGCAGCGCAGGGCTCTATGAGCTCTAGACCTAATACACTCCCCTAATTGGCATCTCAGGTCATACAATTTTACCTTCTGCAATAGGTAAATGCGAGACATGCATCTTATGAAATTGTTAAATCAAATTAACAATGTAAACCATATGAACATTTAACTAGACTATCACCCTGGTCTATTAATTCATATGCTTTATGCTAGCTGGACGACAAGTTTATTTCTCCTTCCTCCTTGTAGAAAATGAAGCAGTGGCAATTTATGCCACTATTTTTCTCAGTACAAACATAATAAGGTGCATGTAGTTTGCAAAATGATTGTCTAGGGCAATCATTCATCAGACTTCAAGTTTCTATAGTTCAACATAGATAGAAGCCCATGTGTTAGTATTTAGAAGAGGATGGTAACAATAAAAACTATCACTAAACCAAAAGGACTGATAGAAAATGAAGCAACCAATTTTCGGTGGTTAT
The DNA here is from genome assembly GCA_036321105.1 of Dracaena cambodiana. Lineage (NCBI taxonomy): Eukaryota > Viridiplantae > Streptophyta > Magnoliopsida > Asparagales > Asparagaceae > Dracaena > Dracaena cambodiana. Next base: position 20,210,137 of record JAYEPQ010000002.1, read on the forward strand.
CAATGGAACTCGCTTCTGATACAATGAAGAAGTTATGTCTTTGCTGACAGCACCATCAAATTGCTCGCAGAGGAATTGGATGTGAATGTAGCACTTGATCAACGGTATATGTAAATATACGTGGCTCATAAAACAAATGTTAAATACGGAATAGGCAACAAGGAAGCATCCACATTCCCAACGACAGTCAAATGAATTAGAAGAGGCGAGGGTGATGAAGCATATCTAAGCAGAACAAACATCCAGACAAACGCCAAGGTGTTCTCTAAGAAATCAACTCTAGAGAATATACAAGCTTACACTAACACATACAAGTTGAATCGAGTTTCGTAGCAATCCGACATCCATAAAAGCAATTGGTTCTCTGTGAGACGTAAAGAGGGACGTTAAACTAAGACACTAAAATTTCCTGGGTCCACTTATAGTCAGAATAATTACCCATTGTGTTGAGAAGGAAAAATGACATAAAATTGATTTGCCTAGCTAGGAGAAGAGAGATGATTCTTTGAAGGCATATGGAGTAATTTAATACCTATCTGAATAGAAGTGGACATTAGCTTGAGTAGGAGCTGAACAGGCAGAGAAAAATGAATTATCGATGAATGCTAAAAAAAAACCCTCATAATATTCAACAAATCTTTTCATTCAAATATCGTCTATTACCAGAAATCTCTCGGGATCTTCAGCATCTCCAACTAAATACGTCACTCCTACCAGCTACATCTATAACAATTTCTAATATTCACAACTAACAAAAATCCCTAAAGAAAAATCAATAATCATTTTGCCGAAAATTAAATCAAAGCGAGAACTAATACCCATTTCCTCCAACAAGCCAACCACAAGCAAAAAAGGCTTCTAGAGATCAATAACCAAGATGCTAGCTAGCTAGCAACACAAGATCTCACATTTGCTGATCCCACATGAAAAATTAAACTAAAAAGCACCAAGAAATCCAACACAAATCAATTCAAGAACAGCACCCCCAAATCACCAAACAAGACCCAAAGATAGCATGATCTCTCCCATCTGAGCAATGGCAAGGTAAGGCAACACAACCAACAATAAAAATGGGCATGCAAACCAATCTTTTTCAACACACACCATTAATACTCAACACCACAATGGTCCCTACTCCACACCAGATCTAAATATTTAATCGGAAACAAGAGAGAGAGAGAGAGAGAGAGAGAGAGAGAGAGAAGAAAAAAGTACCTAACAACAACAACAACAAATCCTTAATAAATCAATAAATGGTGGTTAACCCATCCAAAAAAATCTCATCTTTCCCCCCATGCAACCTCATATTGTCCTCACTTTAAAGGCTAGTACAACCAAAACCCTATCCTTGCCCATAAGTCTCCACCAAAACCCACTGAGGTTGAACAACTACATAGGCCCAAAAGCAGTGCAGTTGAAGCTAGTTATGAGTGTTGGAAAGAGAGAGAGTACCTTTAACTGAGGAGGCGAGGGAAGGGGGGAGAGAGAGTGAACGAGCTAGATGAGTCTTCGTGAGATCCCTCGTTTGTCTGCAGCCCGAGTTTGGCTAGGGAGGAAAAGCCATGGGAGGGGGTTTGGGTTGGGGGATGGTGGTGGTGGGTGGGGGAGCGCATTGGCAAGCGGTAATCTCCGGTGCTTTTGGTAAATTAAAAAAAAAAAATTAATAATAATAATAATAATAATAATGGGGATTTGAATTATAAAAAGAATATTTATTTTGTTAATGGGGATTTTTTTTTTTTTTCCTTAATTGTTTTGTTCATTTAATCATTCTCACGGGGCAGCTAGCCTCTCGCACTCTAGCTGCTAATTAAAGTGGGGTACTTATTTGATGGGAGTGGGGGGATTTCTATAGAAGCACACTTTCTTTCCTAGTGAGCCCACCTTTTCTAGTTATCCCCACCTTATTTTTTTTGAAAACCGAGGCCTTTTCCTAGTGAACACACTCATAATTCCCTTCACTATTCTTTCCTATTTCTCCCTCACATACACACGTTCCTTCCCATTTCTTTTCCTCTTCCTGGGTCCAAGCCGTACCTATTTTTTGTTCTGAGTTAATGGGTGTTTATAATTTTTTTATAATTGGAAGGAGATCTGTATAGTTAGTGTCGAGTGTATGTCTTTGTGAGGGTTAGGTTATTTTGGGAGTGGTTATATTAAATTTTTAAGAGTGAATAAAATGATTATATGGAAAATTTCATGTGAAAAGTAAAATATTTAAATTTAAGGTGGACATAATATAAAATAAATTGTAATCTATGAATATAAAAATCTGAAAAGATTCCAAATTAAGATAAATTTTGGTGTTATGTATGAAAAGGAAACGAAAGCTGGTTTTATTATGAATTTATTTCGTCAATGCAAAAAATTTAGTAAAAGTATATTAAATGTCTAAACACAATTGGAGAAGTATGTCACAATTCTATGGTATCTATTGCATGTTGTGGATAGGGTGTGAAATTTTTGGTCCACCTTGTTATTGATAATTGATATTTATTGTCAAATTGAACTCTGCAATTAATTTATTATATATAGGCAAGGCATTATTATGATAAGTGCTAAATATGAATGAGCTTATATGTTTAAGGTTATGATATGTGAATTCCATAGATGAACCAAGCACAATCATCTCATGTACGGCCAACTGTGTTATTGAGGAGAAAAAAAGTTGTACATTGGCCACCAATCAATCGATTAATACAAGAGAGACAAAATGAAGTTGTCGTGCCTCATAAAATAAATATGGAGACTCCTCATTTACTAACATATGGAAGTGCAAGGTAAGAGGAAAGTAGTACAGATGCTGGGGATTCAGAAGAAGAACTTCAAGGGCCGATAAAAGAAGTACCAGTTGATTTGTCGTTGCTTAAGAGTTTCAGAACGCATATTGCTTTCTCTGTTTTAAAGGATGAGGTAACTAATTTTTTCATTAAAACTATTAATCAATTATAGTTTATGCATATTTTATGACTAAGTTACATACACAGGAGCGGGATCCACTTCAGTGTATAAATCATATAAAGAAAATAACTTCATAGCCATTGATGATGCCACAACCCAACACCCGGTTTATGGAGTTAATACGCTGGTCGTCCTTATATCCTGTGGTCATATGTTCCTACTAGTACATTACTAGTGTTGAAATAACTACATTTGTTGAGAGGTGGCATCTCGAAACAAATACGTTTCATAAATCGTTCGATGAGATGATGATCACACTGGACGATATTTCTTACCTGCTTGGTTTGTCCGTGATAGAGAAGTCTATGTGCCAACAAGAAGGAATAGAGTCTCGTGCAGCTGCTGACATAATTAATCACTCTTGGGCGTCAGTTACACGGAATCTTTCAATGAAATCAACACGAAAGATGGCGCGTCAGTTTGTCTGGATTGCCTATAAGAGCATTTTAGTAGTGTGGTTGACACCAAATCAAAACATAGGATTTGATATGCTGCAAGGGCATATTTGCTTTATCTTCTCGGATGCATTCTCTTCGGAGATAAGAGCGGTATAAAAGTGTCGATCGAGTATCGATAGTCCTTCACGATCTCGAAAATGTTCATATGTTCGCATAGGGTGCTGGAGTTTTTGCTTGGTTGTACAGGTAGCTTGGACTTACTTCTCGAGCACACGCAGCGTAGATTGTTGGGTATCTGACATTGTTACATATTTAGCCATTTTGTAATGTTCATGGCTATGTCAAACTAATCATTTAACTTTGATGATCCACTTGGTTGCTGCTGGTTGAGTAGACGGAACGCTAATTTCTTCAATCTTCGAATCCATTCCTCGTTGTTATGGCAGCATATCAAGCTTTCGCCAATAGTGGTCAATACAATTCAAGGGGAGTGGTCAGTTGTCTTTTTGGTACATTGCACTCTCATGGGTGCATGGCAATCTATGAGTGGGTCAAATTATGCAACCACATTCAACTGGATTGACTCCGATAAAAACGGCTCTTTTTAATTGGCTCAAAATCAAATTCAACACATTAATTAATATTACAATAGTTCTCTAAATTCCAGCAACATAAAACTCTAATGAACGATAGTCAAGATTTTTGGAAAGATGCCTTAATCTTCGTATGCTACAGCTCAAGTAATGAGTAAATGTTGCTCCAACACTTCTCGAAATTATCTTGACTAGTTCGGAGTTACCTTTTTAATTTGGCATGGGCACTCTCTGCTGGATTACTTGTCACATTATCCCTGTGGAGGCACATATTTATCCAGTAAGCAACAAATTTTTCTTTATACGGATTTAACAATGTCTTCGTAATATAATTAATTGCATCTAGGCAGATTCGGAATTTGTTCGTTAGGATGCTCAGATTTACATTGTACTCCTCAAGATTGGATAATATAACCAACTTTCACATTGCAAAAAATTTCTCCCACTTAGACTCTTGAACCAATAATTTTGTGCAATTTGCCAAGATAGTCTGATTAATATGTCATCTATAAAGAAAATGTCGGCTTACTGGAAGTATGGACTCAACTACATTAACAAGCACAAAATCTATATTTGTAACTATCACACTCGGATATACTTCATTAACAAATAGTCCAAATAACTTATAGAGTGCCCATACATAATTAGTTTTCCGCTCTCTTTTAAGAAAAGCAAAAGCAATGCAGAATGACATATTAGTGGTATTACACCAATAATTTCCAATAATGGGTATTTATATATGTTTGTTTTATAGGTATAATCCATGATGATAACACCTAAAAAAGTACGAAGAAGTTCACCACCAACAGGATGAATCCAGAAAAGGTTCGTTACTGATTCAGTTTTGTCATTACTTTGATGCCACTCAATATACTTGTATTTTGAAACTTTAAATAGTAAGTGTTGCATCTACGTTCTACCCCCTGTTCATTAACTATATGCTTGTGTCGTGCATGATATATTGTTTTCATTATTGATGCATTTTTCGAGTCCTTAAGCTTTAGAGATGTCGAGATATCTTTTGGTCGTACATAACTCTTCGACATCTCTATTATAGTAGAAGTCTTATTTTCTGACAGTCATTCCGCATATGAGTGTCCTTTAAGATATTCTGCTGTGGAATAATTATGCACACCAGATATGACCGTCAATTTATATTTAGGCTCCTAGTAGAGATATTTTGACGCTTGAACTGAAAGCGACATCCGCATTTTTTCCTACTCCTATGGCCCTCATTATTCTTTAATTTTTTGAATCTTGGGTATCCACCCCGTTTACAGTCAAACCATATCTTTCCCTTCTTATTTTTATCTCAACTATTAGATTCTGAAACCATGATAACAAAACCTGACATCCTTCCCATATCACACACCCACCGATAAAGTTCGTCTCGATTTGCAAAAATCTAAAATCACAATAGATAAGTAAGACTTCTAATAGAAATATTTTAACTTGAATATGCATAGTTATTTATGTTATCATACCTGACTTATTCTGAAGTCCGAATTATAGTTAACAACTAACTCATTGGGGACTCGGCTGTATTGTGTTGAAGCATCATTCTATAACCAATATTTTGCATAAATTAATATTCGTTAATTAGTTCAAGACCTTAAAATAGATAGAGTTACACAAATCACAAAACAACACCTACTGTTCGGGGTGGAAACCCACGACGGTTGTGTTTTTATCCGGAACTACAGTCCAGACTAAATGAAGCTTGTCTAGACTGTATGTCCAGCCAGCGGCTTACTGTCCGGGCTGACAGTCCGGACAGCAAGCGACATCCCGGACAGTGGCTTGCTGACTAGGATTACAGTCTGGACAAAGCTCTTTTCGTCCGGGAAAGAAACCCGAACAGATACGAAACACGTCGGAATTCTAAAGTGGACGCTGCAAACTCAACAACCCACAAAACTCACAATTCTATCCTATTAAAATATAAATCCTAACTTAAATATTAAAAAAATTTGAAGAGTATGATGGATTCATACATCTAAAGACTTTCAATCGTCGAATGAAGCGAATATTATGTTTGTATTCTCCATTTTCTTTGGCTTAGACCCAACTAAAAAAAAATCCACTTATTTAGGATTTGTAAGGAAATGAAAGACAAATAAAGCCAAATTTCAATCTTATTTTCTGAGATAATCTAGTAGGGAAAAATATGAGTTTAAGTAGATTTTGAAATTTCAAAAAAAAAAAATTCCAACAGGCCGCATGGGTGAAGTAGAGGGAGAGTTCAGGTTGAAGAAGACGACGGTTTTCTCAAAAAAAAAAAAAAAAAAAAAAAAAGAGGCAAACTTATAATAAACACGAACTTCAAGTTCGTGGACTCACCAAGGAAAAGTAGTGTGCTCCTTTAGAAGCCCCCAGGCGTGGTGGTGGCAAAATTTTCAAAGAGCGCCCTCCTTTGTTTTGAATTTACAAACTGGCTATTTTGGAATTAATTATGGATAGGATTAAATCAACTTTATCACTTAAAATATCGATAAAATTAAAGTGTTAGGGCCAAGGCTATGAAAAATGCGAGTATAAAACTTTGAGTTAATGCAATGGATCAGAGGAGCTTGTGAAAGACTTAACTAATTCACCACCAGAAAGAATTATCACCCAATTAATTAAGTTAATATAACAAAAAAATAATGAAGTGGGTAGGATAAATACGGAATAGATTGCTTGTTGTTGTCGTCGTGATTGCTCATGTAACGTGAAATTATTATCTTGTTTAATAAATAATGTGATGATTATTTTAAAGATAGTAACTAATTTAATATATTTTACTGTTTAGATTTAACATAAATAACTACTTACTTGAGATAAAAATATATGAGATAGGGTGAGTTTTTTAAATTCGAATCACTTCAATACTATGTCGTCTAACTCATGAATCTCATCCTCATGTACCATCCCAACCAAGAAGAAATCCCAACCAAGAAGAAATAAAGAGGAAAAGAGACCTTACTCCCACAAGTTTTCTAATCTTGACAGAGACTATTGGAGCATATATTTTTTTCATTTTTGAGGAACATGAGAGAATTTATTTTATTCATTATGTGTTATTTCAATAAGAAAGGTAGTGTCATTTTTTATATCCTTGTTTTTCAAACTTTATGTTGTAGACATTTTTTTTAATAAGGATTGATATTTTTTTATCCCCTCATATACATTGATAATATTATTATTTATTGAAATAAATTATTCTTCTATTTTCATATTATTTTTTCATTATTATATATGTGTGTATGATGTGACTATAATACTTTTTTCATTAGTCTTTAGGTTTGATATATTTATTTGAAAAAAGTCGCTAAATACTACTTGTATCTTGAAATGCAATTATTTGAATCTGCCAAAGGCTCAAGCCCTTTCCAAATTTGGTTAAAATTAGATGCTCGCCTCAAGATTTGTTATGTCACCGTGGAGTAGTTGATATGATACATAAAATAAACATTAATAAGGCCTATTTTTGGTATCTAGTTTCAATGAAACTTTGATTTTACTTAAGTTTTACTAAACTGAAAAAATGAAGTTTCACTTAAATTCGATCTATTTTGGAGTTTAACATGTTTAAACTCTACAAAACCGAATTTTAAAAATTCTATTTTGGGCATCCAAAAGAAGTATAGTATTAAAAATAGTGTTTCAAATTGAAATTCCCAAAAACTGTGATTTCACATAGTAAAACTTTGTACGAAACTAGATCTAACTAATTTGGTTGGAGTAGACATTTTAAAATACAAAATAATTTCCCCCAACTTTCGTCATGACTTTGAAGTTTTGGTACAGTGGAAGGATCTTTCAATATGATATTAGTGCAATTCAGATTCAATTCATGTCAATTCAGATTTAATTCTTACCAAGCGCATATTTAATTGTGAATTTTAATAAAAATTATACCGTTTTGATACAGTGGATGATCCTTCATCGAGCACTCATCTAACAATGCATGCATGCAACAAAATAGCTGGTTCGAAGAACTTCGAATGACCAGTAAAGTCCAACAAAGCTTGGAGTGCATGTGTTAAAATAAAGGTAATTAAATTTGTTACGCAAGTGTACTTAATAAACATATACTTTAATCACTTAACAGTTGTACGGTTCAACAGAAGACACGTAACTTGCAGGAAAATTGTAGTATCCAAAAATTTCAGTTCAGTTACAGTAGAGGAGCCAAATTGTGGGGATTGAAACTAGAGTAAAGGGTGAGACATTGGGAATGCTACAATCGAGTGGACTTTATGACCAAGCTTTAAATCGTGTTATTTAAGATGAAAAATGATTAATAAATGAAGGCCTCATTTTGGGCAAGAAAAATAAAAATTAAAAACAAACAGTGGAGGAGAATTTCTAAATTAACACGCTACTCGTCTTAGTAATCACACCTTTCTAAATAAGAGATTAGTTTTCAAATAGTTTTCACACTTTTATTTGTTCTATTCGATATGGAACTATACTCATATATGAACTAACTTAACAATTTCTCCGAAACCAAATTCAAAATTAACCTGAGTAACTTAACTAACTTAATTTTGTCAGCTATCCACGTGGAGATTCGACACGTGGGAAATCAAATCCAAAGTTAACTCGACCAATTCGGACTTCAAACATTAGCTTCACTCTTTCTTAGGCCATTGACCCAACGACAACTTAATTCGAATCTGGGTTCTGATACTAATTGTTGGGAAGAACGTCGGGTCTAACGGGGAGCAGCATGATGGGTCTAAATACAAAATTGAGAACCAGTTTGACCGAAAAACTTAAGCCATTAGGTTAAGAGTCCAACTTTGTATTTAAACCTATAAACTTTTTTTGTTCTATCCGATATAAAATTATACTCACATGTGAATTAACTTAACAAAATTCTCCATTAGAATGTTGAGTAGTACAGTGACGGCTGTTGAGTGTCCCCGTCAGATGCCATACCAACGTCCTGTACTTGTTTCCATAGGAGACATGTACCCTGATACTGATATGGGAGTTTCTAGAGAAACGTACTATTTTACTAGTGAGCACAGTTAAGATGAGTTCGGACTGAAAGTAGTAACTAAAAATACATTGCCTAATACGCTCATTGGGAAAAGTGGAGTGCTCCTTTGGAAACAACCCCTGACATGCGATGCCATGCGGGTTAGGGATCCAATTTCTTTCTCTTTATCCTTTATTATTTTGTCCTAGAAAACTATTGGTTATAAATAAGGACTAGTATACTGTTTGGGCCGCTCACGCCTCTCATGCGATCTCAGCTCATCCTGCTAGTTATTTTTTTTCTTTTGTTTTCTTTTCTCTCTCTTCTGTTTCAATTTATTCGTCTACAAATAAATATAAGATATGGCATAGATACATAAATGTATAAATTCTCAAAAAATAATGGATGTATATTACATAAAAATACCTCCATTAAATAATGTTTTATTATATATACTATAAACAATTATTATTTGATCAATATAATTTATTAAGAATGGGTGTAATGAATTTATCAACAACAAGAAGAACAACTAAATCTTTTATCTCAAGTACTTGGGTAGACTATATGAACCAAAAGAGAATTACGTGGGATTGATCACGTTGATAATTCTTCTCCATTCATTCCTATCAAGTAGAATTTTTTATTTAAATCTCTAGAATTCATATCTTTTCGTATCACATCCATTCATGTTTTTTTTCAGTCTTTCCTTTACTCTTTTAACTTGTTGATAAACTCTCCTCGTCGAACTGGTACATTTATAGGTTTACGTTGCACATGACCAAACCATCGTAAGTGATTTTCTCACATATTCTCATCAATAGGGGCTACACCTACCCTACTGCAAATATTTTCATTTCTCATTTTATCTCTCCTAGTGTTGCGAAAATATAATATACTTATCCTTATTCCTATATATAGTTTTTTTAATCAAAAACATGCTGAAATGAATCTAGCATTCATGTACACATTATTTTAGAAAATGCATACCAACCAATATCATACATAAAAAATCAAATAAAAAGTGGAGAAGAATTACATTCGATACCCTTCTGATTCGGATAAGCCTTTCTTTTGGAAGCCGAAGATGCAAAAGCAAGCAAATTGGCGGGGCCTTTGTCCTCCAGCTATTTCCTTGCTTTGCATACATTACGTGCTCGCAAATTTATCTCAATTCATCATCATCATCATCATCATCATCATCCCCTTGTCTCTTTGTCAAACACATTCCTTCGTTCGTTCTTGTACTTAAAAGTTGGTCGTTTCTTCTTTTTTTTTCCTTTGACACTTATATTTTTGTTTTTGTTTGCTTTCTTTTGCTACATTAACCGACACGTGTCCAGATTCAAGAGGGGACCAAACAGTAAGAGTCTCCTTTAATGGAAATTCTCTTTGAGCACAGCACTTCGCTCAGTGCGCCCACCTTCTAAATTGTCAATGCGTTTCATGACCATGTTTTTTTCTCTCGGTCGGTCAGAGGTTAATCTTCAAATACTATTAAACTTCAAATACTATTAAACTCGTTTCGAGACTAATCTCTAAATAGTATAAAAATCATTTGGGAGGCTGCTCTTAAATAGGACTGAAAATTCTAAATGCGCCCATCCTTTTGCAATCTGAGCCCACCCAAACTGCTGCTTCTTTGTGCTGAGCGGGAGGGCTCACTTAGCAAAAGGATGGGCTCATTTAGAATTTCCCTTAGTAGGACCTCTATGCTTCTTCCCTTGGCTGATCCCTTCCCCTGTCCTTCAATCAACGAGAAGAGAAGATGCTGCTGCATTTCGTGTTTAATTGTCACGATTATCCCATTTCTAAAGATCAACAGAGATGTTGAATTTAATAGGAGTTTTTACATATCTGTCACTTAAATTTTAAAAATTAGAATTTAGTCCCGTAAATCTTCATATTTATAATGTAGTTTCCAAATCCTTTAAGTTACCACAATTTAGTTCTCCAGTCATATTTTTTGTCCGAATCTTCCGTTATACCTCTAAGTTATTTTACTTTAGTACTTAATTTCCTCTTCCTTCTCTCTTCCTCTTCTTATTGGGTTCTCCTCTCCATTCTTCTCATTTCTCTCTTTCCTCCCACTTAATCTCTAAAGTGAAATAACTCAGGAGTATCCAATAAAAAGAGGGAAGAGAAAGAGAGAGGGGAGAAGAATAAAATGGGGAATCCAATAAAAAAAGGAAGAGAGAGAGGGGGAGAAGAATATAAAGAGGAATCCAATAACAAGAGGGAAGAGAGAGAGAAAAGGGAGAAGAATAAAAAGGGGAATCCAATAAAAAGTGGAAGAGAGGAGGAAGAGAAAATGGAGAACTAAAATGAAGTAACTCAGGCATATAATAGAAAATTCGGACTAAAAATATGGTTAGGGACTAAATTGTGGTAACTTAAAGATTTTTGAGAACTAAATTATAAATATAAAAATTTGAGAGACTAAATTTTAATTTTTAAAGATCTAAGGGATATATATATATATAAAAATCCCAATTTAATAACATTAATAAGATAATATAGCTTGGACTCGAATACGGACCTTCTCCGCAATCCAATCCACCCCTCACCTAGACCTCCCAGGCAAATTTCTTGTATACGTTTTCCAGCCTTTTTGAATATGATCTAAAATATCCACCGATATATCCACCGATATGGTGAGCTCCCCCGTAGCGATTCGTATCAGCATTAAATTTAAATGTTGTATTAGATTTGAGGTACTTACTAGATACAGTATAGCTCTTACAATATCATTATTGATATTGTCGAAACCTACCAATATTGCTACCAATATTTTCAATATTGCTAATATGACTGTTCGATTGCTGATTATAATACTATAAACTATGGGCCTACTACAATGGTACGGAGTTTAAACCGTATTCCGAGTTTAGACAAAAACCCGTCTCGAATTTTTTTTATGCATAAAAGACGATTTTTCACATTAATATATCCAAGAGAAAGGAGGTCTGAAACAAATTTTGAAGGGATACATTACATACATGCATAGAGAGGGAGCTAGTATAAAATTTAAGAAATATTTCCGTATGCCTATCACAATAACCATATACACATGCATTGTAGAAGTCGATAGCTCTCACTCATCAAACTATATGCTGAGTGTGGTCGATATCGCTTACACTGAAGATACTTGATTAATATGTACATATTTCTACAGCTCCCTCCCCTTCACAAACAATCAGCTGCAACGCCAAGCCAAACCATATTCCCATCAAAAGATACCAATCGTGCGACTTGTTGCCAAGGCCGGACCCAGAAGTGGATTCTTAGGTCCATGTGTTCTCTCAGGTAGCTCAGCTCTTGTTTCTGAATGATTGATTGCGTTGTACGAGCTATATAACTAGTCGTAGTAAGCTTCTGTCACTCATTTTTGGACTTGTGTCTCAAGAGTTAGGCCAGCCATTGATAGGGTGCCCATCTGGGTGGCCCTTCATTTTGGCAGCAAGCTGCACATGAACTGAACTCTCTATTGCCATCGCCTCTCGGATGCTTTCTTGGAGCTGTTTGCAGAGCTCGTCCAGCGCGAGCATCGGGAATGGCTCTTCGATGAGAACACCGACCTGCAAACAAGAGAATGGGCTCAGCTGCTCAACAAACAAGACAGGTTTTAGTAGCTATATGATTACTACCAATAACGTCGATGAATTGTTACACCTTCTTCCTGGTTCCATGACTATTAGAATTGTTCCCTCTGAATGACAGGAAAAAAATAATCAAAACCTTTCTCTTGGGCAAGACAATACTTAATTTTTGTCATTTTACTTTCCTAATGCAAGATCTGAGTTCAACAACTCTACAAAATGTTAGCCAACTTGCTCATTACAACATCAAGTCTCTCCTGGGGAACTGACTCCACAATTTTGATGATAACAATATCCAACTTTGTTAGTCTAGATTTAGATTACAATTGACCGGAGTAGAGTGGCTTGCCCTCCCTCCCCCACCAGATCAAGCAGTAAAGAACAGTGAGCTACGAGGCAATCGAATAAGTCACTTATTTTGGCAGCGTACAATGGTGAAATTAATAATTTATTGGTAGGCTTTCTACCTTGGTCGAGAAAGAAAGAAATTTTCTCTGTATTCTAATGGCAACAGGTTCAAGCGAAAATTTTGAAAGGTTGCTCTATGGTGTGACATTGTGAGAAGGTTTTGACTTTTGAGCTTTCATGATCTCACAATTCTACATCCAGCTGAAACAAACACAGTATGTAATTCCTAAAAAAAAATACTTTTTATAGAAGAAAATTGTTTAAACACGTGGTAGAGAGATGATCAGAAGGAAACTGACTGAAATAAAGTTTTCCAAAAACACAATTCTAAAAAGAATATCCGATAAAAGAAAATATTAAGTGAGCATTCTTCCATAGAAGAAGATGGAATATCTTGAGATTTATAATTCATTGTTACTCCATCTTTCCATCAAAATAGAAAACTATTGTGTATATTATGTGTTTCAACATTTATAATAGTACTGGAATACTGATTAGCCATTGTTAGTTAAACAAGGTTGCAGGACACACCAAGACTGTAATTTTACGAAAGAGTAAAAACTCAGGCAGACACTTTTCACCGTAAGTAAATTATTTCAGAGCTTTATAGGAAAAAAGAAATTACTTCTTCTATGCAGAACAAAGAGGCTGCACTGATAAAGGTAGCTGGCACGACAATCCAATTGCAATCATCCCAAAGTATCACCGGGAGCGTAAGATGCCATAGGACTAGAAATCTTGATGTCAGGCGAGTATATGATAGAGGAATCGGAATACCCATGAGCTGTTCACAGACACCAATCCCCTCATGGAAACAAGAAATTTTAGACTCCTGTAGGAGGGGAAAACATTGCATTACTTTTGCAAACTTAGATCCAAGGAGGAATGTAAAACATTGTTAAAGCTTGTTGAAACTTTACAGAGAAAATAAATGGAAAAACAGATGAGCTCCAAGTTCCAACTATAAATAAAACTCCAACGATTATATAGTTTCATTTCTCAAAAAAAAATAAAAGATCAGTGCAATTGGCTGATCGAACTATAGAAATGCACCGTTGCCATTTCAAGAAAATACCATTAGTATGCAATGGACTGGTATGTCAAGATACAAGGCACATAGGCTGGATAAGTTTGCAGGATTCTTCCAATTATTTGAGTAAATTTGTTGGGCTGTTTTACCCCCTCATAAGCAAGATAAATGATGCGACCAACATGGCACCATTGGTAGGTGAATTGCATAGAAGATGCAAGAGATGAGAGAAATTATTGACATTCGACATATCTGCCGACTCGCTGACAACCAAGTGTACCTCTGCTGGCTCTTCTTGTCTATGGGAGGGATTTGTGTATGGTGATGGTGATGTGGGAGCGGGATTTTTCATCTCTGTATGCGTGGTGTGTTTACCACAACAAGCCAAGAAAAGAAATTACGGTCATATTTGCTTTGCTTTAAAAAAATTATGGCCATATTTGCATCAGAATTTGTTTCAATCTATAATAAGTTTTTTGTTTCACTAAATAAGTCCTATCCAAAGTACCAACAGTACATGTATGCTAGTAAAGAAGTGCAAATAACAATCAACACTTATCAATTCACCACGTGAACTTAATCTAATGACTTCAAAGAAATTTTAAAACAATGTAGTATGCCTGTAAGTTCTTTCCTCTTACCAAAACAAACACCTTTAAACTCATCCAAAATCCAACTATAGATAATGTCAATGCATCATGATCTAAAGGACACCTGCAATAAATTCATTCAGAAACATTTCTAAATAAACATAGAGAACAAATTGGCATTCTACCCAAAAATAGGAAGGGGTATTTATAGATCTGTCCCTTAAATCTTTATAAATTATAATTTAATGCCTCAAATCTTCATATTTAGGATTTAATCCCCCAAATCCTTTAAGTTACTACAATTTAGTCCTCCAGTTTATATTTTGGCCCGATTTTTCCGTTTTACCCCTGATTTCTTTCACTTAATTCTCCTTTCCTCTTCTCCCTCTCTTCTTAATTCTTATTGGGTTTCCCCCCTTATACTTCTCTTATCTCTTTATTCATTTATTGAGTTCTCCCTCTCTATATTGAAATCAAATGTATTATTCTCTACTAAATGTATTAAACCTTTAAGTCTCAATATAAATTCATTTATTGGGTTCTCCCTCTCTATATTGGATAAATTCATTTCTAACTTTAATACATTTAGTGGAGAATAATATATTTGGTTTCGAGAGGGAGAATCCAATAAATGAATAGAGAGAGAAGAGAAGAAGAAGGGGATAACTCAATAAGAACTAAAAAGAGAGGGAGAAGGGGGAATTAAGTGAAAAAATCAGGGGTAAAATGGGAAAATCAGACCAAAATATAAACTGGGGGATTAAATTGTAGTAACTTAAAGGATTTGGGAAACTAAATCCTAAATATGAAGATTTTGGAGACTAAATTATAATTTATAAAGATTTAAGGGACAGATATGTAAATACCCCAAATAGGAAACAAACAAGGATTAATTTTGTTACATGGAATTAATACAGTTTTTTTTATTTTTTATTTTGTTATAGAGAAGCACTTCATAGTTTCTAGTAAGGGTAGCTTTGGTAACATGAGCATCGTCTCTAAGAATATTCTAGGTGATGCTCATCAGGATATGCCAATAGGTAGCTGTCAGGCATACATATTTCATTTTTTTCCCACCAAACATGACAATGTGCTGTGGTAGTTTGTGTATGTGATCTCCTATGACTTCAGAAAACATGGTAACATCCTTTTTCTTAACCTTTTTTTTTTAAAATTTTTTTGAGAAGGGTCTCGATCTAGAGATCCCTGCCTATTTCTGATGGAACGAAAAACTAGTACAACCATAAGATCCATTAACCACCTGTTTATACATATGTCCAAAGAAAACTAAAGGTAATGAGGATCCAAAATTGCATCAAAAGATGCAATGGTATCATCTTTTTTGCTAAGCTTCCGTTGAGACTCTCCTATAAAGGCATTATTTAAAATGCAGAAGATAATGGAGCTTTCCCAGAAGATGTGGAGGTTAATGGAGTTTGCGACTTCTTATTTGCTGAAACAAATCCTAGATCTCATACGGGTAAAGTGGAAAGGTAAGAATATGCCCAAGATACAATAAAACGTAAACTATGGAGCTTTTGACTCTTTTAGGCAACTGAGTTGATGTGGTTGAAGATGCCAGTGCATGAAAGGGCAGAACTTTAAGAAAGGTAAAAAGGTGTTTGTGAGATATAATGAAAAGATAAATTATATACCATTTAACTCTAAGTGATTGTGCTGATGTGGCTGAAGATAGCCAGATAAGATTTGCAGAGAAGAGCACTACTATTATGTTGGGTAGAAAAGCATTGAGATGGCCAGATAAAAATGAAAAGCTAACAATCTAGTAATCCATGCAGGAAGATGGATTATTAATGTTAATCCATCCAAGAGAAATGCCGAGATCATAAAACAGTTACAACAGATTGAAAGGCCAGAGATCTGGTGGTTGAAATAACCAAGCTACATGTGCCTTCAACAACAGATAAATTATTCTAAAGTTAAGCACAGGGAATACATATTCTACAGATCTAAAGCAAGTATTAATTGTGCACAACTAGATTATCAGCCATGCTGTAAACTTCTATTCCTACAGCCGCCTATAATTTTCAATAAATTTGGAAATAGAGCTTATAGTTACACCTCACTGCTCACTGTATAACCAGTCATTTATGAATAAGGAGAAGCATCCACTTATCGTAGTATCAATATTTGCAACCTAGAAGTGGATCTGCTCGCAATAGATGGACAAGAACAACAGCGAACCTTGTCCTAGGCTTGTAAATGGTCAAAATTAAATCATGTCAAGATCTTGATCAGGTGTTGTCTATAATGAAACTAACATATTAGGTTATGTTAGCCTCAATATCTTTGATTCGGGTTTATATGCATATTGGAGTTAAAAATTGTTCCGTAGCACAAAAAAAAAGAAGCCTTTGTTTCATTTGATGATTATTCTGAAACTTTCATTTCTTTCCGCCATTTGACAAATTTTGTTGAGAGATTAAGGTCCATATACTTTTTACGATTAAAAAGTAACAGTTTCCAGATGATCTGATTACAGTGAACTTCCATCCAATACAATACATCAAAATATCATGATTCATGACCTGAACAGGTTGCTTGTAACTATTATCTTTTTTTTTTTTTTTTGACCAACTCCTTGTAACTATAATCTGCTCGATCTAATACCAAATATGATGTTGGAATAAATATGACAGGTACCGGTACTATGCTCTGTATAGCACAGATAAGAATCATCAAACTAGACCCAAGCCAGGGGATTTAGAACTAAACTGTCTGATGATAGATTTACTATCATCATATACCATTAGCTAGTACTTCTGCTACTAGCTAATATTCTACCCATCTACTCAGCAGCAGCTTCTCCTCGTCCTAGCTACTCCTTCATTTAGCTACTGCTGCTACTGAATTCAGCTGCCGCAGCTGCTACAACTGCTAAGCTACCATTAAAATTTAAAACATTCAGATCTTTTGGGACTGAAACTACTGCTGCTACCAATACCTTTTTCTGAACCCCTCTTGTCTAACTCCAGCCCTTTGTTAACTGTGTCTCTTCATTCAAGTAGCATCTCTCTTCTCCTAGACCTACTTCAACTAGAATCCTATGACTCTTCCCAGTCACTAGTTACGTTCATTCCCCCGTGAAGAAGTAACTAACAATATTCTTTTGGGTTACTATTTGAGAATTATGACAAGCACTTGTCTACAAAGCAAATTACCAGGATATTCTGCTTCGGTTCTTCCAAGTGTAACATTTGAAAACTTTGCGAGATAAACTCAATCAGACAGCGAGGTCGGTGCTTTGAGCTCACAACTACAGTTATATCATCCTCTTCAAGCAAATTCTGCAGATCCGCTTTGATGTCTGAGCCACTGATAACATGGCACTGCAATGTAGACATGTAGCTATTAGCTTCATCACTAATTTACAAATTACGTTAAATAAGCTTTTGGTGTCGAGAGCCGAGGTTTAATAACTTGCCATGGATGGAAGATCAGACGAACCTTAGCTCACAAAATGGACCAATTCTACATATTGAAGCTAAGTATTATAGAAATGGACTAGAAGCATGACAAATTAATAAGAGAAATCCCTCCCCAAGTTACAAATACTGGTTCTATATAAAATTTCACTAAGACTGGAACATAACGTATTTCAAAGTTTCACCAAGAAGCACTCACAACCTAAGATTTTGCAACTGAATTAAAGTCATGTGAAAATTCATTCACAAAGTGCTGAAGTATAAATCAGCATCAAAATTCATAAAAAAATAAATGGAGTAAAAAATGTCCAAAGAGGAAGTAAATTTGGTTATGCAATATCACGTTAAGAGGCAGCGAGCAGTAACAGAGACCATAGTCAGCAAACCACAATAAAGGTGCAAACATATGAGAAAGACGAATGTCGGGTAAAATAGACGATGCAGCCTCGATGCCTAATACGATAATATTGAACCATTGAAGTGGCTTAACGTGATGAGTTAGGTTGAATAGATCGTTACATGTTTGGCCAAGCATTTACGATTCTAAAATAAAATTCAAGTATGAAGTTAAGTGCCGACTCTCTCCCCTCCATTTCTGCATCCAAAACACTCACTCAAAACCCCTTGATAATCACTACTCTCTCTTTAAAGTTAAAACAAGAAAAATAAACATCAACTACCAGGAATAAAAGGCACCATAAAGAGCTAAACTCAAAGTTCTACCTATTGTTATATTTCGTCAAATTTCCCATTTTTTTTTCCAATGTCATGCTCACCAAATATTTCCACCTAAAAATAGAGCAGTCTTTCCAATGTGCCGTGATAATAAGATTATTGTCACTAAAAAGGATGTTGTTTACTGATCAATGTGGAACATCCATTCTCAAATTCATTGAATCATTTCGTCAAAATCTTAAAGTTTCTAATTTCATGTGCACAAACCACTTCAATTGGTTCACATTTTTATTTTAAAAAAAAAATTATCTTTTCTCATAAATTTTACTAATTTAAGCAATAAATTTAAGAAGCCCCCAACTGACCTTGAGAGCCACCGGAAACGCCATGATATAGCCCAAAACCGCCCTCCTAATCCCTTCATCAACCTTTCCCTTGAACCCCATCACCATCCCGGCCAGCTCGCCGGCCCCGGCCAACACCTTCATCCAGCACTTTCTCCCCTCGACGAACCTCGCGTACGACGCCTCCGTCCTGAACACCAGCAGCAGCGCCAGCGCCGGCGCCGTCAGCTGGTACGGCAGCGACGACGCCCGCAGCAGCGGCAGCCCCTCCGGCAGCCACCCCGCCGACACCGCCGAGTTGTACGCCGCCAGCAGGGTGGCGAAAGAGGTGAAGGAGACGACCGGCGGGATGAGGGAGACGATGACGCGGGAGGAGAGACTGGAAAGCACGTGCCGGAGGTGGCGACGGGAGCTCCGGTGGAAACACCAGTCGGCGGGGGTGTACAAAGACCGCTTCTTGCGCATCCCCCGCTCCTTCACGGCGTCGACCCAGTCCGGGATCGCCCAGATGAGGGAGATGGGTCCGCGTTCGGGTTTGGACTTGGATCCATGAGAGCAGATGATTTCGGGTTTGGGTTTGGATTTGGATTTAGGTTTCGGTTTCGGGTGGAGAGGGAGAGAGGGTCTGAGTGGGAGTGTAAGCTTCTCCATTGACGTGGGAATGGAAGGGAGGGGGCACGCAGAATTGGGAAGGTGGGTAGGTGGGTCAGGGCTTGGGAACGAGATGAGCACTCATGTTTGAGATTGGAGTTGGATTGTGGGTGTTGGGAACTTCTAACGGGGCACAAATTTTTTCCCAGTGAGCCCTGATTTCCTAGTGAGCCCTCTTTGGTATCAGTAAAAAGGAAAATTTTTTAGTGAGCACAATTTTATTTCGAAAATATCCTTCTCTATATTTTCCTCATCTCCTCTTCTCTCCTCACTTCATCTCCCCAAATCCTAACCAAAACCCAATTTTCCTTTTTCCTCTTCCCCCTCACTTTCCCTCATCCTCTTTATCATTTTCTCAACCTCCTTCTCCTTCCAAATTTCCTCTCTCTCCAATTCGTACCGGCACCAAACCCTCCGCCGCCAAACCCGCTGTCGCCGCCGACCTCACCGCCGCTGTCGATATTCTCCCACCGCCGCTGTCGGTATTCTCCCGCCACCGCCGCCGACTTCCCTCCATTAGTAGGTGTATTTTCCTAATTAAGCAATATTTATTTTAAAATTTTAATTTTTTTTATTTTTGGATCAAACAACTCTTCATTGTGATTTTCTTGGGACGGAGAGGAGGAAGAGTGAAGGAGCTGGCAAAATTGGTTCTAGCATTTTTTTGTTAATTTTGATTTTTAATATTTAGATTATAATTATGAAAAAAATATAATATTGTAATCGTAGTTGTAAAATATGTGAAAATTTAGTTATTTTTCTAATTATAGACGTTAATATTAAAATTTATTATTTAATTTAGAAGTTTAATGGTATTGTCCTATTGGTTGATTAAGTAACAAAAGACGATTTCAGTATCTTTAAACTTTAATATTACACTATCTTGCAGCTAAAAAATAAATAGAGAAAATATGATATTTGTAGCAAATTATACTTTGTTACTACTTACTTACACATAGAAAATTTACTGTTTTGATAAAAAAAAACATGTATGAATGAAATATCTTTGTATTGCATAGATGGATCCGGCAGAATCTTCTCGTGTTCGACCAACTGCCTCGTTAAGGAGGAAGAAAGCAGTATCTCGACCACAAATCCAACGCCCGATACGAGAGAGAGAAATCGAAGTGGCCGTAGATACTTAATTAAATGTAGAAACTCCTAATTTGATCAGATATGATAGTGCAAAATTAGAAGAAGGGAATACTGATGCAGGAGGCTCTGAAGATGATCTTCATGAGGCAAATTACCGAGGTCCAGTTGATTTATCAGTACTAAAGAGTTTCAAGACGCACGTTGCTTTTTTCGTTTTAAAAGATGAGGTAATTATTTCCCGTTAAAAACCATAAACCAATTATTGTGTGTGTGTGCATATGTTATGACTATAGTATATATACAGGAACGAGATCCACTTCGATGTATTAGTCACTGGAGAAAAATAAGTGCATGGTCATTGTTGACACCTGAGCTAAACACCCGATTCATGGAATTAGTACGTGGGTCTTCATTATATCCATTGGTCAAATGCTCCTACCAGTACATTAGCGTTGTTGAGGTTAGCGCATTTGTCGAGAGATGGCATCCTGAAATAAACACATTTCATATGCCATTTGGTGAGATGACGTTGGATGATATTTCCTGCTTGCTTGACTTACCTGCGGTTGGAAAATCCGTCTGCCAATAAGAATCAGCAGCTTCACGTGAAGCTGCTGATACAATTACTCATTCCTTGGGCGTCAGTTATTCTGAAGCGTGGAATGAGCTTAATACGAAAGGCGGTACATCGGTTCGACTGGATTGGTTAAGAGAAAAATTTTGCGGGGTTGTGGATACTGACACCGAACATAGGATTCGGTGTGCTGTAAGCGCTTATTTATTGTATCTTCTTGGTTGCACGTTTTTCGCGGACAAGAGCTGTACAAGAGTTTCCATTGATTACTTACCATTGCTTCATGATCTCGAAAATGTTCATACGTTCGCATGGGGTGCTGGTGCTCTTGCATGGTTATATAGGCAGCTTGGGCTTGCTTCCCGAGCTAACGTTGCTCAGATTGCCGGGTATCTGACACTACTACAGACTTAGATTTTCTCTCATTTCCCAAGTTTTATACTGGTCTCGAACCTATCTTTTACCGACAGTGAACCACTTACTTGTTGCTGGTTGAGCAGACGGGATCACAATATCTCCCAATCACATGTGCAGTCTATTCGGTCAAGTCTAGATAAACTCACAGGCAACCAGGTAACATTTTCCTCTTTTTTATATACTTATTTAGTTTGCAAGTTATATATTGGTAACTAATGTACTTCTTCGTATCCAACGAACATGCAAGTTGATTGGGATTCATATCGGAATTATAGAGCGATATATCCGTTCAGAGAAATTACATTTTTTATGGGTACATTGAAGATTTTCAGCGTGATTGAGCCGTACCATCTGGTGCGTGTATTAAGACAGTTTGGTCGTAAACAATACGTTCCGCCTCTACCATTCTCAGCATTACGTGAAGCACGGGGTATAACAGCCGATAGCTACGTGGTAAAGTACACTCACATTGAGGAGATGTGGAGAAATTGGCTAGATCATGTATTGCATCAAGAGCACCGTGGGTCTATTGCTGACTTCCCATCTGATTACACGTCAGATTATATTTCTTGGTTCTCTCAAGTTTCACAGCGCTTTCTTGGAGTAGCACCAGATGAACCCCAAGCAGAGGAAGGAAGTCAGTCAACCCGGCCAAATGTCGTTGATGAGGTAATCACCATATATATTCTTTATTTATGTCTCATATAGTACCCAGTTTATCTGATGCTTATTTTTTTCCTTCATTAATATTACAGAGATATACACGCACAGAAGAAATAATCGATTCATTACTTGCGCAAGGGGATAAGGCATTCAAGAAGTGATCTGGGATATTATTCAGTGCACTTGCGAAGATTAAAACCGTGCTAACTGGTTGCACTCAGCCATAAGAACCACCAGAAGAGCAAGCAGAGGAAAAAAGACAAAATCAATCCACTCCTAATGCACCCGATACGGTAATTATGTCTCGAACCAGAAGCAGACGTCAACCCCCGAGAAAGACAAGGAGACAGTGATTAGATTATATTAGTTGTGTATTGATATGGATGATGTTAGGAACTTAAAGTGGCCGGTGTAATTGTTCTTTCAAACATTTTGAAGAATTTGTAGAATATATGGTTTTTGTTTGTAATGAACCTTATTGGTCTTTTTTTGTTCGATTAATATATACACTACGTTTGTATTTGATCTTATTTCTTTAATTTGTATAAGATCTTATTTGTTATATACGTTGGGGACCTTGTTTATAATCTTCACTATTTCATTGTATCAGTTATTGTATCGTTGTTTCATTGTATCGGTGTATCAATGTATCATTGTATCATTATATCGGTGTATCAGGAGTATCATTGTATTTGTGTATCTGGAGTATCATTGTATCGGTGTATCATTGTGTATCAGTGTATCATTGTATCGGTGTATCGATGTATCAGTATATCATTGTGTCGGTGTATCAGTATGTCGGTGTATCATTGTATCTTTTTGCTTCCTTCCCTATATTTCGATAATAATGTATAATTAGTTGTTAATATAAGTCCTAAAAGTCACGTTAAATTGGGTAAACTAATGATATATCATTTCATTACATTAATAGAGTGAGTGAGGCAGCGGCAGAGATATCAGATCGGGACAAGCCCCTGTCCGAACTGTCAGTCCGAACGGAGGGGCGCCGTTCTGACTGACAGTCCAAACAGAACTGGACTGTTCGGACTAACAGTCCGAACAGATCCTCCTCGTTCGGACTGACAGTCCGAACAAGTCTGGACTGTTCGGACTGTAAGTCCGAACAGACCAGATCTGTTCGGACTGTCAGTCCGAACGGCGTAATCCTGTTCGGACTGACAGTCCGAACAGCGCCCCTCTAATCGGACTGACAGTCCGGACAGGGGTTTGACCCTGTCTGATACTCCGCCGCTGCCTCACCCACTCTATTTATGTAATAAATAGATAAATCATTAGTTTATCCAATTTAACGTCACTTTAATGACTTATTTTAACAACTAATTATACATTATTACACAAAATATAGTGAATGAAGCAAAACAGATACAATAATTCACTGACACACTGATTCACCGATACTTCTCACAATGATACTCTTTTGACCAAACTGTCCTATCCGGATAAATTTATATCAGTGTTGATTACATTAATCTAAACATTAGACACAACTTAGACACAACCGATGATACAAGAGATATACAAAATATTGGTCACAAGTTATATACAACAAAATTACACCAAAATGGAACTCGTCTGCGAAGAGCAAAATTACATTACAACTCAATAACATCTTGTGTAGCAACCGAAGATGGTACAATCCCCTTGAACTGTTCAATTCGGTGTAAGTACGGTACCTCCCATCCTTGTGCAATGGGATCACGATGTCGGTGCCAATTCAATGCAATTTGATGGATGGGATGAAGTTCTTTTAATGAGACCTAATAGTATAGATGATATAAACATATATAAGCATATGTTGAGTTAAATCAAAGAAATGATTAAGTCGATAAATTGTGCTTACAGGTACGAAGTGACAGTCCGCAACGAATACCATGGTAACTTCTTTGAGTTGGATATTTGCGGCAGGAGGGGGAGATCTAAGTGGCAAAAAGGTAAGGCATTGCGCATTGGAAATAAAAAAAACCACTATATTGTATCGTGAAGCAACAATATGTCCCATGTCCGGCATCGTCATCCAATAGTCCGCCTTTGGAAAGTCCCGGAAATAATTCAGTATTTTTCGGAGCTCAACAATCCGATCAATACTCCCAAATAATAGAATGTAGGAGACGTAATTAGTGTCAAGTTCAAGCAACAAATCTCTTCTTATTTGCATCCACTGAACTTCCCTCATACCAAGGTTGTGTGCGATAACCCGATACCCGCAATTTCCGTCGGCCTTGACATCGCCAACATCAACTATATATGGCAACATAAAACCAAGCAATGAGTTTTAATACTTCAAATCGGCCCTGGGTACAGGTTTTAACTCTTATTCTGCTACGGACAGTCCGGTTATACTAGGAGCAGGATCCGGGTCTGCTAAGCATTGAAGCGGTTCTGCAAGAGTAGGAGCTGGATGGAGTCGTTCCGCATGGTCTGCAGACAAAACAGGGGACGCCTTCTTGGCAACCATTTTCGAGTACTGTATGGAACAAAAACTTAAAATTAACAAAATTTAACGTGAAATATAGAAAAAAAATAGTTATATATAATAGCGAACCTTAGTCAAACTCGGCCTTCTTGGAATTAACTTACACGGTTTACGGGCGCTGCGGAGAATCAATGCCTTCATTTGTGGGGAAGCACTATCAGAGCCGGAGGCTATTAGCTCAAAGGCACACGGATCCCTTCGTGTCGAAATATCAAGTTTTCTTTTGCATCCAGCTATATGTCCGATCACCTTGGGCACAGGATCCGCCAATGAAGAACTAACTGGATTCGATATTTCCCTTAATTTCTTCAATCTTCGAGTTCGTTCTTCATTATCACATTTAATAAAGTTAAGAATAAAAACCTCCACATCTTTCTGATACCCGACACCTTTAACAACCAATGCTTTACTAGGGGCCATATCCAGCTTCCGCCAATGTTGGTCAATGGAATCCAAGGGAATTGGTCGACTGTCTCTTTTGTATATTACAATCTCATGAGCACATGGCAAGTTGTGAGTTTGTCGAATGATGCAACCACATTCAGCAGGGTTAACGCCCACAGACTCAGTTCTTTTTACTTCGGCTAAAATCAAATTCAATGCATGAATTGATACTGTACCCCGTAATTCCTTAAATTCTGCCATCATAAAACAGTGTTTCACGATAGTCAAATTTTTTTCAAAAGATGCCTTAATCTCAGTATGTTGAAGTTCAAGTAATGTATGTATATTGCTCCAACACTTTTCAAATTGACTAGTTCGCAGTTGTCTCTTTAATTTTGCGTGGGCACTTTATGCTCGGTTGCTAGTCACGTTGTCCCGATGTTGGCACATATTTGTTCAATAAGCCACGAACTTCTCCTTGTGTGGATTTAACCATGTTTTAAGAATGTAATCAACTGCTTCAGGTTTTGCATGAAATTCGTTTGTTAGATTATTTAGATTTGCATTGTACTCGTCTAGAGTATCAGATAACATAATCAGCTTTCACATTAAAAAGAATTTCTCCCACTCAGTCTGTTGTTCTAGCAATTTCTTGCAGTTAGTCAAGACATTCTTATTTATATGTCATCTACAAAGAAGATGCCGGCTAGCTGGGAATATCAGCTTAACTGCATTAACAAGCGATAGATCTCTATCTGTAACTATGACACTTGGATATACATCGCTCAGAAACAGTCCACGCAACTTGTCCAGTGCCCAGGAATAATTAGTTTCCCTTTCTTTTTCAAGAAAGGCAAAAGCAATGCAAAATGATATATTCGTTGAGATTACTCCAATCATCTCCAGTAAAGGATATTTGTACTTGTTCATTTTATAGGTACAATCCATGATAATAACACTTGGAAATGCTCGGAGAAGATCGACGCCAACAGGATGAGCCCAGAGAAGATGCGTTACTGATTCTGTTTGATCATTGCTTCGATGCCATTCGATATACTTTAATTCAGAAATTTTTAAAAACAACTGTTGCATCTGCGTTCGACCGCCTTGTTCATTGACTCTGAACTTGTATCGTGCATTATATATTGTTTTCATTATCGAAACATTCTTTGGATCCTTTTGCTTCAATGTTGTCAGTATATCTTTCGGTTTTACGTGACACTTCGACATTTCGATCACAACATTTGTCTCGCTTTCAGACAATCTTCCCGCATACGAGTGGCCTTCGAAATAATCTGCTGCAGGATGAATATGCACACCGGACAAAACCGTTAGGTTATATTCGGGGCCCCCCGTTGATATCTGTTGACCCTTTAATCGAAAGGGACATCCACATTTTTTACTGTCCCTGTGGCCCTCATCATTCTTTAATTTCTTGAATCTTGGTTGTCCACCCCGTTCACATCCAAACCATATTCTCCCCTTATTAAATTGACCTCCAGTATCAGATTTTGAAACCATGATAACAAATCCTGATTTCTTTCCAATATCGCGCACCTACTGGCAAAGTTCGTCTCGATTTGTAAAAATCTATAGTCATAATAGAGAGGATACTTTTTTTAGTGGAAATATTCTGATTTCAATATGAACAGGTTTTCAACATAATATCATACCTAATTTGTTGTGAAGTCCAAACCATAATCGACAACTAATTCGTTATCGACTCGCATACTCTGCGTCAAAATATTACCCTGTATTCCAATAATTTAATAATATTAATAATTATTAATTGATAAGACTCTTGCGGAAAAAAATCATACTGAAAACTACTCGGTCAGGACTTTCAGTCCGGACAAAAAGAATTTGCCCGGACTGAAAGTCCGGACCGAGTTATTTTGGCCGGACTTTCAGTCCGCACAGCGACGTCAACCCCCGGGTTCTCGTACCGTATCGACCAGAAAATTGAATCCAAAAACCCTAATTTAATTCTACTCAATATATATCAAAATCCAAAGTTATATTTGAAATAATTTTATACAAAGAAAATGGAATCAAACCTGAAGAGTGTTTTGATCGTCGAATGAAACCAACGACATCGTTGTATTCTCCATTGACGTCTCGTTCGACATAACTCAAAAATTTCTCTTTTGTTTGGATTTCTAATGAAAATAAACACAAAACAAAGAAAATAATCACGTTTAAACTTCCAAATTAACAAAATGATATGAAGAGATGGAGGAATGAAATGTGTTTTAGCCTTAAAAAAAAAAACACCTTTGCACGCGAGAGGACTGGAGGAAGTGGGAGAGGGAAGAAGGGCAAGATGGGAAATTTTTTTTGAGAGCAAAGTTGATATTTATGGTAAACTTTAACTGGGCTCACTAGGAAAAAACCTGTGCCCCTTTAGAAGTTCCCGTGGGTGTTGGTGGCAATGCATCCGATAACCCACTTGCCCGATCCGCATCAAGTACCGAATATGTGGGTTATGTAATTATTTCTACCATTTTTTTTTTTTTAATCTTTAATAAGATTTCTTTTTTCCCAACTAAAAGGAATTGCTCTGTTAATCAGAAAGTTTGTTTTCTACTAACAAGGTCCCATTATGAAAGTATAAAAGCTACTGTATGTATTTGTATAAAGTGATTGTAATTACAATTTTTGTTATAATTGGCATTTTGCATTTTTCGCTATTTGGGTGTAGCTGCCTTTGATAAAAGGCGTAGGATATTTTTCTTTACCTATTGCAAATAACAAGTGCATAATTGATAAGGGTTTTTTACATATCAATATCTTAATTCTATAAAAATTGTATCTATTTCTAAAAATTTCGTATTTTGACTTTAGTTTTCAAGTTACACCGTTTTAATCTATTCATTGTATTTTCCGTCAAAATGAATTACGCTTTTACCTTTTTATTTTTATATATTAATAAAATGACCTAAATATTCGTAACTTGATTAGAAAGATTAAAGGATGGCTCTTAGACCTCCGCCACCACCGTCTCCTTTTACCTCTTCACCGTCTTTCCCTCCCCTCCCTTCTCTCTCTCAAACTCTCCTACTAACCCCACCTCACTAACTATATTCGCAATCCAAAAATCCCAATCCCTTTGCCCTCGTCCTCAAGTCCAGTGTCGATCGCCTTGGTTCCCCGACCACCTCCCCTCCCCAAATCTCCTCTGTCCTCTTTCCAAATCTCAAAAACCCTAGCTTCTCTATCGCCATCAAGCCACACCTCGACCACTTCTCGCTACTCAAGACCGCTGCCTCTTCTCCCCTCAACCCTAAAGTTGTTTCTTGCTTCTCCACATTGTCATTGCTCACTTCTTTGTTCTTCTCTATACTGTCATGAATCGGGCTACTCTCAGCCTTAAGTTCTTCATCTTGTGATTGGCTTTCGTTAGAGAGGACTTTTGCTGCTTGTTGTGGAGATGGCTTGTTCTCTTTTCTCTTTGTTGCACCTGCACTGCATGTACGCTTTGAGATGCTACTCTTGCTGCTTGCAGATGTTATTGTTGCAGCCATTGCAGTCTTGACATTCTTGAAGGATGATGCTTTTTGAAGTAGAGTTTGGAATGGGATGGCTTTGGCAACGGAGACTTGTGGGTTCTGGCCTTATCCTTGGATTGAGACGATGGCAATGCAGACTTTTCTACTGATTTCTTGGTAATAGGAGATCTAGAGGGAGATTCTGAATGCTGTTGTTTTGAGTTGTTGCCTGAGCTTATTGTTGGCTAGAGATAGTTTGGTGTCGGTTTCTCTTGTGTCGAGGCTGTTGACATCTTTGTCGGAGGTCTCTGTTGGCCCAAGCCACTTTCTCTGGGATGATGAGGAAGGGATGCTCTGCACTTTGATTTGAGCTGAATGCTTTCTTTTGCTTTTGTAGCCATGAGCTATGTGAACTTGTTGAATAAGTACGTTAAGCGTATGAATGATGGAGTTGATAAAATGATTAAAACTGCACCTTGCTTGGATTGAAATTGCATTCAGTAAACTTTTTTGACAATAACTTTTAGCTTTTTATTGCATAAGCATTAGATCGATCAACTTGATGTGCAATTTATTTTGTTGCTCCAATGAAGAACTAGAATTATTTGGGGAAAAAGAAGACAAAAGAAGAAGATGAAAAAAAACTGAATACATAATGTAAGATGCACCTAAGTTTTCATGGCCATTGACACAAGTTCTTCATTTTTCATCAAATTGGGGTGGCCATATTTCAGATCTAATTGAAAGTTTGCAAATCGTGATTTCATAATAAGTCGAAAAATGCTATATATATATCAAGACATTTTTCGAGTACATACAGGAAAGAATCATTCATGGAACTCAATTCAGTTGGATGTTGTGGTATTACTCTCCTTGGCATTATTTGGCTCTGATGTTGGTTTGTTGGCCTCTGGGCTCACTACAATTACGAGAGACACGAAGTTAAAAACTTCCCAGCTAAAAAAGAGTTGTTCTCTTCAAGTTCAGTCTCTTACCTTTCACTGACTTGGGAATAATATCAGGTTTAACGCCTTCTTTTGCTGACTCGAAGGAAACACTGAGGGCGGCAATCGCTGATGATTTGGGTGCCAATTTTACGGAATCACTGAGATACAGATTTTGGATAAAGCTTTCTTCCAACAGGAGGTGGGGTTGAAAGATTCCGGGTGTAATTAGCATTTGGGTTCTCAAAATTAGCAGCTAGCTCATTAAAGGCAGGAGATCTCCCTCTCCTACGAACACACTCAGCGCTGAAGGACATGCTTCTAGAGCGCCGTGAAGATCTATCACTTAATCATATTATATTGATCGGTGTTTTATTATGTGTTTTCACTGTTCATTAAGTTTCAAATACATAATTTAATTTTTAATTAAATAAAAAGAATATATAGAAAATAAAGTAAATTCATTAGCAATGAGTAATAAAATACAATTTAACATAAAATATAATCAGTAGCATGTCTATAGTGAGTTATAAGACTCACTTTAAATCACACTTTTAAACTAATACATAATTCATTTTTTAATAAATAAATCAGAAAATATAAAAGATAAAATATACTTATGAGTTATAAAACTCATATTAAAATAAAATATAATCATTAGTATGTTTATAGTGAGTCAGAGAACTCACTTTAAATGATAATTTTAAACTGGGAAAAAAATCATAATTTTGTCTTGCACGGTTGATCTCCCCCCATAAGAAGCTGATGACTGTTGCTTGGGTTTCTAAAGAAAAAAATGAACTGAAATTTTTTAACACATAACTATCACATAGGTTCCTAAAGAGTGAAATTTCAGCTAAAGATCCTATTATCATAGAGCTGCAGAAGAATTTATTCAAGAACAATTGGCGATCCTGGTGGTGAGACCTGGAAGATGAATAGAAGCTTTTTCAAATGGAAGTTGTTCTTCATGGAGCTCGAGCTTTGGTTGTAATAAGAATTAAACAACCAGGAATATTGGGGGACATATCTCTTGAAAAAGATAATCAAATAGCAAAGAAAATCAAATAGCAAAGAACTTAGGTTGGGATAAAATTAAGCTCAGATTGTGACGACATGGAGCTCGAGCTTATTTTATTAATTGCTTGCACTTCTATGTATATGTACAAAAGTTGAGTTACCATCTCTTAGGTTGTGAAAAATCTATCAAATAATTTATATCTATGACATAAGGTGGAGAATTAGGATTTTATAGAGGAAAGGTTGTGAGTATATAAAGAACGCATTGGAGGAGAAAGATAGGTTGATAATAGAGAGGGAAATCCAACCAAGAAGAGAGTAAGAAAGAAGGAGGGAAATAGAGGAGAATGTAGAGAATTAACTGATTTTTTTCCCTCCATTTTAAGTCTATTTTCAGGGATATAACATGTATAAAGGACTAAAAACTTAACTCAGCTAACGGAAGTAACCTAATGTGACTAAAATAGTATAACTTAAATATTTTGGGAAACTAAAATCAAAATATGAAATTTTAAGGAATCGATATTCAATTTTTAAAGAATTAAGAGATTGATATGTAAAAACCCTATTGATAAATAACGTATTTCTCAGACCTAATGCAAATAAAAAAATTATGCTTGAAAAGTATTGCAACTCTAGTTATCACTTGCAATTTTCAAACCAAATACCAAAATACAAGTTATGATAATTTTTATTGCTACAACTTCAATTACAGTAAATAAGTTATAACCTGCAACATTAATTGCAAACAACCAAATGTCCCTTAGTGGAGATTATAACTCTCAATTGGAAAGCAAGTATCTGTCAATTAGTTTTCTTTTCTCAATCATTATGCGAGAAGAAATTATTGTTCCTATAAGTACCTTTTGCGCAATTAAGGAACATCTCCATGACTTCATATACTATTGTACAATAAATTTACTTGTGAAAGATTATTTCTTAAAGTCTCAAAGTTTCTTTTCCACTAAAGAGACTCATTTCTCAACCGTAAGGCTCTTTTTGGTTTGAGGGAAAATGAAGGAAAAGAAAAAATATATATATTTTCCATTGTTTTGTTTGGTTTGAGGGAAAATTCAAAAGAAAAAAAAATATTTTATTACTAACTAGGAAAAACTAGTTTTCATCTTCTTTTCTCTCTCTTTCTTTGTTCTTTTTTTTCCTCTATTTTTTTGTTTCTTCCATTTTCTTTCAAGCCAAACACAGTCCAAGAGTGCGTAGTTTACTCTCTCCTTCTCTCTCTCTCCCCCTTCCCCTCTCTCTCCCCCCTCCCTAACATCCAGGCTATGAGAGGGGAGAGTTGTCGCTTGACAACGCTGCCCTAGAAGCCCCCTTGCAATCCAAATTCCCCAAATATCCAAAGCAATGAAGAGCTACATCCTCAGAGAATTGGTCGAAGTTGTTTCATAGATCGACATGTGTGACTCGAGACGGAAGAAACAGAGTTATCGTTATTTTGCTCATAGTTGGGATGCATATAGATAATCGTAGTGCAAGATGAGGTTAGCTGGGGGAGATGGGATTGCTGGATATACCAGTAGGAACAGAGGCCGAGCCTTGCGGGAGTGCCAGAACTTGCAAGCCCTGAAGCTGCATCATACTCTTATGGGGGGTAACAGAACTGGTAGGCTTGAGAAGGGAAAAAACAGACAGATTGTCTAGATTGTCCGCCTCTTTTGATCAATGTGAGCGACTTACACCTAAGAGATGAAGGCAACCTATCAACTGCCATGGCAAGGCAAAATTCTCATTTATAATCAGGCTATATTTGACTAACAATGGGTGGTGTGGCATCTCAAAGCTGCTGCCAGCTCTGATGAGCCACCAACGTCATTGAGGTGCCTACCGTGTTGATGAGGGTTAATATGGGTCAAAGTTGCTACTATTAGTTTTGTTCGTGTAAGGGGAGCTAGGTAAAGTGATAGTCTCACTAATCATAGAAGGATCCAAAAGAAAATGCATCTCAGGTGGAGTAGGGTTGGCAGGTGACTATGGCTAATCTCCCTTGTTTTGAATGAGACTATCCTGCTCGTCATGGGACAAGCGATTGATCATGGCGGTGAACTTATTATATAAAAATTTTGCTTTGGATAAGACTATCCTGCTTCATCATGGGACAAGTCCTTATATACACAAGATAGGGATTCTTTTTTATAACTCCCAAAAACCTTTTAAGATACTATCATTATTCTATCCATCAAAGAATAACAATGTAACTTGTAACTCATTCATAATTAAAAGTAATTATTCTATCTTCATAAAGTGGCAATTTAATAGCCTTAGATACATGAACCACTATATTGGAAAAACCAAGGGTTGGTATATGAATCACCACATGGAGAAAACCAAAAAAATTTCTTACATTTTCCCACTTGGTTCAGATATTATCAACTTAATGAGATAGAGAAAACTAGAATGGCCAAAGGATCCCTTTAATGTGAATATACAGACTCTTACTCAATCAAGATATATTACACATGAACCATGGCGCTATTGCTTATGATATCGAGCATTCCCTTCCATGTGTCACGATGCATAATATCTCTTAATAGAGTTCTTTATAGATAAACTTTATGAATGATTAATAAAAGTCATTTGGGTCTAATTTAATCACCTAGATGGATATAACGAATTCATCACTTTATACGCAAAAATTAAAACTGAATAAATACTTTATTCTGTGTTTTATCTAGCAATATAAGAGAGATAACACTTTAAATAGGCCCATATTATCCACATGACCCTGAAACTGTTTTATCGGTAAATCTTTAGTCATGGGATTTGCTATCATTAAGTTTGTACTGGTGTACTCAATAGACACCACATAGTTTTTGATGTTCTCTCCCACACTCAGATACTTAATGTCGATATGTTTGCTTATACTGACGCTTTTATTGTTCTTTGAAAAGAACATTGCAACATTATTATCACAAAGAATTTATATTGGTCTTTCAACAGAATCGACAACTTTAAGACCACCAATAAAGTTCTTCAACCAAATGGTTTGTGTCCTGGCCACATAGCATGCAATAAATTCTGCCTCTATAGTAGACGTAACAACAATTGTTTGCTTAGCACTCTTCCAAGATATAACTCCTCCAGCAAGAAAAAAGATATATCCAAAAGTAGATTTTCTGTTGTCCACGCATTCAAAAAAATCCGAATCTGAATAGCCAACCACTTGCAAATTATCTGTATACCTACAGGCTAGCATATAATCCTTGGTTTCTTGCAAATAACGCATCATCTTCTTTGCAGCTACCCAGTGTTGAAAAATATGATTACTCTGAAAGCGACCCAATAATCCAACAGTCAAACATATGTCAGGACGGATGTAAAGTTGGGTATACATCAAGCTACCCACTGCAGATGCATAAGGTACACCTTTCATCTGCTCTTACTCCAATGCATTTTGTGGTGATTAACCTTTATGTAATTTATCACCTTTGATTATGGGAGTTAAAGATGGTTTACAATTTTTCATACTAAATCTCTCTAAAAAATTTTCAATATAGGCCTTCTGAGACAATCTCAAGATCCTTTGTTGTCTGTCTCTGTGAATCTCTATGCCAATGACATAGGAAGTTTCACCCATACACTTCATTTCAAAGTTTTGAGAGATGGATTGTTTAGTCTCAAGAATCAAACCATAATCACTGCTAGTAAGAAAAATATCATCTACATAAAGGACTAGAAAATATATTTGCTCCCATTAACCTTAAGGTATATACATTGATCAATAAGATTATCAACAAAACTATATGAGGAGATAATCTTGTGAAATTTTAAATACCATTATTGTGAAGCCTGTTTTAGCCCATATATAGACTTCTTCAATTTACAAACTTTTTGACTGTCATCATCAAAACCTTCTGGTTGTTTTATGTATACCCCCTCATAAAGATCCCCATTAAGAAAAGCCATTTTCACATTCATTTGATAGAGCGCTAAGTCAAAATGAGCTACAAAAATCATGATAATCCTAAATGAATCCTTCTTTGATACCGGAGAGAATGTTTGATAATAATTGATGCATTCTTTCTGAATAAATCCCTTAGTAACAAGTCTAGCTTTATAACTTTCAATATTACCATAAGCATCTCGTTTGGTTTTAAAAACTCACTTTTGGCCTATGACCTTCGCCCTCTCTGGTAAGTCAACAAGATCTCAAACTTGATTTCTATGCATAGATTATATCTCATCCTTCATGGCATATAACCAAAGTGTAGAGTTATCTCCACTCATGATTTGGGAAAATATTACTGGATCTGCCTTAAGTCCGATATCAAATTCAGACTCTATGAGGTATACAATATAATTATCTGGAATTGCAGATGTCCTTATTCTCAAGAACCTTCTCAAAGTCACCTCTTCGTCATTCTGTGATGACTTAGCTAGTGCAAATTGTATAGACTAAACCTCCTCAAGTTGAACATTTTCGATATGAACAGACTGACTTTGAACTGGTTGTACATCATAATCATTAGATCTATTTTGCCTTACTACAACCATACGACTTCCAAAAAAAGGTATTGCAGTTTGTTCACGTTCTTCCTCAAAAGTAATTATAGGAGGATTCATACTCCCACTAAATTCAGCATCCTCAAGAAATTTTACATTTATTGATTCGACAATTTTAGGATTATATGTCCCTTTAGACTAACACTGCATGATTTCGCCTTTTGGACAGATATACCTTCAGATGAGGAGTGAGTACAGATTTCGAGCGGCTCATCAGATGACAACTTGGATTCCCCGGGACACACATGATCTGCTTTCATTCAGTTCGGAGTAGATGCTCGCTTTTACACATATGGAGAGAGACATAGGCTACAGACTTGCTTTTTTTTTTTGTATTTTTTCCGTTTTTATTTTATATAAGGATTAATGTAATATGATGGTCACTCATATAAGTGATTGAACTTCCTAACTTTGTAACACGGAGGGCTACCACCCGCCGTTTTACTTCAAAAATTTCTAGGATTATGCGAGGGACAATAAAACTTGTATCTCTTGGAGTAACCTGCATACCCAATGAAAAAACCGCTAATTGTCCTTGGGTCTAGTTTCTTTATATTAGGATTATAAACCCTAAGCTCAACAGGACAAGCCCATATGTGTATATAATTTAGACTAGGCTTCCACACTTTCCACAACTCAAAAGGCATTTTAGAGACTGCTTTTGATGGAACCTTATTCAATAAATACACTCAATTTTAACAGTTTCACTCTATAGATATATTGGCATGCTAGAGTTACTAATCATACTCCTCGCCATATCCATTCATTTTTTCTGCTACACCATTTTGTTGTGGCGGGCTAGGTATTGTATACTATGGAACAATATTTTCCTCCTAAACGAATTTTGCAAATGGACCTTTCATTTGTCCATGCTCTGTGTACGTCTCATAGTATTCACCTCCTCTATCAGATCTGACGATCTTGATTTTCTTTTCAAGTTGATTTTCTACTTCTGCTTAATAAGTTTTGTAAGCATCTAGTGCTTCTGTCTTCTCATTCAGAAGATAGAGATACATATACCTAGAATGGTCATCAATGAATGAGATAAAATATCTCTGACCATTTAGGCAAGGAGTAGGAAATAGTCCACAGATATCTATGTGTATAATCTCAAGGACACTTGAGCTACTTTTAGAACCTCTAGATTTTTTCTTGGTCTATTTGCCCTTTATGTAGTTTACACAATTCTTAAAGTCAGTAAAATTAAGATTTCGTAAGACCCCTTCTTTTATTAACCTCTTCATTCTCTCTACAGAGATATGTCCCAATCTCTTATGCCATAGTAGATAGGAATTTTCATTCATAAGTTCCTTTTAGTACCAACTGTACGCAGAGATAAATAATTCTGCTCAAAATCAAGATCGAGATCAAATTTAAACAAATTATCAATCGAAATTTCAGGACCAATAGAAATTTTAAATTTGAAAATAGTCATAATATCCTCAAATAAAAAATTGTAATCTTTTACAACCAGTCTGGAAATAGAAATCAAATTTCTACTAAAATCTGGAATATAAAAGACATTATTCAGATCCAAAATATGCCCCGATTTCAAAATTATTTTTAAAAGTCCCAACTGCCACAACTTGTGAATACCTTTTATTTCCAGAATAAATCCAAAGTTTACTTGTTGTTGGTTTGTTTCTGTTGAAAAATCCCTACACAGTATTCACAATATGAATTGAAGAACTAGAATCAATCCACCATGAACTTTTAGGAGTATCAACAAAAAATATTCATGACACACAATAAAATTAGAGTTACCTTTCTTTTTGAGCTATTTTTTTATACTTAATACAGTTCTTCTTCATATGACCATCTTTCTCGCCAAAAAAGCAAGTTATCTTTTTGCCATTTGATTATGCTTCCTTCTGTTTTGAGATTCATTTTCCTTTTCCTCAGTTCTAATCTTATCATACACGACCATATTAGTACTTTCAGGTTGGTCATGCTTCATCCTTTTCTCCTTTTACACACACATGGTCAAAAGATCTGTAATTGACCAATTTTCTTTTTGTGTGTTATAAGATATCTTGAAAGGCCCATATTCAGATGGAAGTGAGTCAAAAATGAAATAAACTAAGAATCTCTCAGATATCTCTATTTTTAACGCCTTAACATAAGAGACGATATCTCTCAATTCTGTAATGTGAGCACGCACACCCTTGGAATTGTCAAAAGTTTTGTTAGTGGTTACTTCATAAGGGTACTAGCCAAGACTTTGTCTAACCGAACAAATTGTTCCTAAATAGCCTAATAGCAGTAGTGCAGTCACTGATAGCACCTCTAATGCTCCTATTCACACGAGACTTTATGAGTATTAGACTTAAGCGATTAGATCGCTCCCACCATTGGTACTTATAGATGACTTATCTGTATCCGTGGGAGCAGGAGGTTGCTCCTCACGAAGCACATAGTCAAGGTCCATGTATCCCAAAGCAAATTCAACATATTCTTTTCGGTCAGAAAAATTAGTACATCAAGTATTGGAATAAAAACACTACTATCAACTACAGATTGTGAAATAACTGCAAAATTCAAGGATAATTTTAGTGCTATGTACACAGTAAATTCTAACCTACAGTGGGCAAAGATTGCAAAATGCATGAATTTACTTATCTTAATTTATATGATATATAAATTTCAAACACTACGAATAAAATTATCTACACTTGTAGGCAGAAGATAACTTTATCATCAATGTCTAAAACTCATTTTTCCATACTAATCAAATGTTTAAAAAAAAAGTTAGTATTTCTCTGTGGAGAAAATCCTTAAAAAATATGACTTAATTACAATTAGATACCAATTACTTATGAAGTTTAACTATATGTGATTTATCAAAACTAATGAGGATGTTGTGGCATTACCAATAATTTTTTTCAAAATCACTACTTCTTAGCATCTAAACTTATAAAATAGATTAAGCACATCAAACATTCAAATGCTTAAAAAAAAAAAAAAAAAACTAAAGAACCGAATATATAGAGTACACAAGCATAATGCGTTATTGGGTTAATGCGGATAAATGATAATGATCTCTTTAAGGGAAGGAACTATCTAAAGATTTTCATAGTAAGATCTTTAAATACAATCTGCATACAACTACCTATAGTAATAAAAATTGTCAACAAAAATGCTTTAGGGTAAATGTTGGGTCATCCATTTTATAAACAAGACAAATAAATATAGTCATGTGTACTAAAAAACAACATATATAAATCCAAAAAACCTTTGCGCCAATTATTATTTTCACCATAAAAGTCCAACCATGAAAGAACTTTAATGAATCGACATCAAAATGACGTTCTATATAGATGTATAGAAATAATTTATATTTGATAACATGATTAATCAAACTGTCAGATTTTTTGGCAAAGAAAAAATCAACATTTATGGTAAATCCGAATATTCTCAAAGGGCATCCCAAGATGAAAATCACAGGCATAGAAAACAAACAAATATGATCAATATAAAAGATAAAATCATACATGTTTTAATCAAATACAATAATCCAAAGGTTGCTCTGATACTATATGTAAAATACTAGTGGAAAAGAAAATAAACAGCGGAAAATAATCGTAATATCTCCGACCATTTGTACTTGAACTTTGTTGAAATCTATTATCTGTAAAACAAAGAGATTTTGCGTAGAAACTATTATGGGTGAGGGCTTCTAGCCTAATTTTTTAACTTATAGATAATGTTGATAGAAATACAAGCCCTTATATATACAAAATTAAGGACTCTTTTTTTGTAACTTCCAAAAACTTTTTAAACTATCCTTATTATTTCATCCATCAAAGAATAACAATGTAATTTGTAACTCATTCATAATTAAAGGTAATTATTCTATATTTATAAAGTGGCAATTCAATAATCTTGAATACATAAATTACTATATTGGAAAAATTAAGAGTTTGCATAAGAATCATCATATAAAATAATCAAAAAATTTTCAATGGATGCCCGTTGGAGCTTTAATTTTAAAATTCAAATTTTGATTGGATTTCTGACAGTATGCTAGCATAGTCTCATCACTTCAATGCCTTGGAGCCGTCATGACTGCGACAGACAGCTGCTCGCATGGGGTGTTGATTTGCATGGGTGGCCTGCCCTTTCGCTCTATGCTATGCCATGAGTTATTCCATGAACATGTTCCTTACATGGGCCTGCTTGCTGCCTTGAGCTCCAAGTTGATATTAATATGGGCCTCTTCAGGCCCAAAATTGATATGTGCTGGTTGAACTTGAAGCTGTGCTGCAGGCGAGAATATGTTTTCTGTTTCTTGCATTTTTTTTTTTTTTTTTTTTTTTTTTTTTGTAATACACAGGTCCGCTACTTAGTAAGAGACTCTTTTATATATTTTAAGTTTCGTTAACATCTGATTAATTAAATACTGTGAAATTGATTCGACATTTTATTCTTAAAAAAAAAGTGTGTGGTTTAAATTTTTTAAAAAGAATTATAATATTTATAATTATAAAATCCCAAAAGAGAATATAGAAAAATAAAAAAAATAAAAATCTTGTAGTTGAATCCGGGGATATTCTAAATGCGCACCGCATTTTAGTTAGTGAGCACCGCATCTTGAAGTAAAGTGGTTTACAACATAGGGGAAAATGGTGCTCACTAAGTCAAATATGGTGCACATTTAGAATTTCCCTTGAATCCGGGTATAGGATAGAAACCCGGTAGTACACCCAAGTGCGGGGAGCTTCCACAGGAGCACACTATTTTTCCTAGTGAGCCCACATAGATTTTACTAAAGGGAGAATTTTCTAATAAGTACACTAAAAATTTCGAAAATACCCTTCACCTATATTTATCATCCTCCTCTCCCTCTTCTCTCCTATTTTCTCCTCCAACTACCTAAACTCAAAAAAAAATACTAACCCTAACTTCCTCTTTCCCCTCCCACTTCCCCTCATCCTCTCTATCCCTTTCTCTATCTCCTTCTCCTTCCAAATCTCCTTCTGTCTCCCATTCCTAGACCCAACGTCGTTGCCGCCGCCGACCTCTGGACGTTGCCGCCGCTGTTCTCCCGCCGTCGTCTCTGCCTTCCCGCCATTGGTAGGTGAGATTTCTTAATCTAGTATATTTTTTTATTTTTGGATTAAACAACTCTTTCAATATTAGGGTTTGGTGATATTGTTGGGTTGGAGAGGATGAAGAGGGAAGGAGATAGCAAATTTGGTTGTAGCATTTTTTTGTTAATTTTTTTTAATATTTAGATTATAATTATTAAGAAAAATTAATATTGTAATCCTAGTTGTAAAATATGCGAAATTTAGTTATTTTTCTAATCATGGACGTTAATATTAAATTTTATTAGTTAATTTTGAAGTTTGATGGTATTGTCCTAATGGTTGATTAAGTAGTAAAAAACGGTTTCAGTATCTTTAAACTTTAATATTACACTATCTCTCAGCAAAAAAAATAGA
The DNA here is from genome assembly GCA_036321105.1 of Dracaena cambodiana. NCBI lineage: Eukaryota > Viridiplantae > Streptophyta > Magnoliopsida > Asparagales > Asparagaceae > Dracaena > Dracaena cambodiana. The sequence continues at coordinate 20,250,842 of JAYEPQ010000002.1, forward strand.
GAAAATTTGATATTTGTAGCAAATTTTACTTTGTAACTACTTACTTACACATAGAGAAGTTACTGTTCAAATAAATAACATCTATGAATGAAATATTTTTGTATTTCATAGAAGGATCTAGCAGAATCTTCTCGCGTACGACCAACTGCCTCGTTAAGGAGGAAGAAAGCAGCATCTCAACCACAAATCTGTCACCCGATACGAGAAAGAGAAATCGAAGTTGCTGTAGATCCTGAATTAAATGTAGAAATTCCTAATTTGATAAGATATGATAGTGCAAGACTAGAGTCAACCAGAAGAACAACCAGAGGAACAAGTCACTCCTAATGCACCTAATACAACGATAATGACTCGAATCAGAAGCAGACGTCAACCTCCGAGGAAGACACGGAGACAGTGATTAGGTTATATTCTAAGTGCATTGATATCTCAAAAACTGTAGTAGACCCCTTTCGTTAAATGTGCGACTATTATCACGTATAGTTATGGATATTGTAAGAAACTTAAAGTGGCAAGTGACAATGTTTTGTGTCAAACATTCCACCATTTTGATGAATATTTGCTCTTTGTTTGTAATGAATCATAATATTCTACAGTTGGATGTCCAGAGCTTATTTGGTTTATTTGTATGTGTTGCAACCGAGCGACTGTTATGCTATTTTGGTGGAATGAGCTTATTCCTGGTTACACTTAGGTTCATCATTAACACAGAATGAACATTACTTGTGTTTTAAACATATGCATCTGTATTAGTGTTTTAAACATATAGCCCCTTTAATTTGTCAGGGAGCTTATCTTCTCTGTTTTCTTTCTTCACTATAATTTTGCTGCTTGTATGTGTGTCTTTGCTCGTTTTTGTTCTTAAAGTGATGTTAATGTATGTTTACTAATAATATATCAGTTTATTTCGTATACCGAGTGAGTATCAGGCGTCCGGACTACAGACCTGGACAGGGAGTCTCCCTATCCATACTGCCAATCCGGACAGGTAGTACCTGTCCGGACTGTAGTACCTGTCCGGACTGTCAGTCCGGACAGGCGTTTCTTGTCTGGATTGCCAGTCCGGATCGAAAATACTTGTCCGGACTGGCAATCCGGACGGAGAGAAATGGGATCACGATAATTTATACACAAAAATTACACTAGACTAAACATTAGACTATTTACATCATCTGAAATATATTACCAGAAAATTACACTAGACTAAACAGCAGAACTTTTTTCCTAGGCTAACACATAAACGAATTACCTACAAGTTCACCTAATTTACACATGAAGACTTTGTACTAATTTTTTTTCCCGTAGAGAAATACTTTTAAGAGAAGGATACTCAATAACCACATCCAACAAGTGCAAATTATAAACTTCAATATTAAAGATATTAAGTTGTGAAAAGATAAGTGAGGGCATTAGGAGAAAAAGATTTTGTTTTTCTATATGAATTGCTGCAATTGCAACTTTACAAAGTTGAAAATATTTTATTGTTTTACATGTAATTGAAATTCTACAAAGTTAGCCTAGTTCAGTATAATATGTTTTTTCTTATGTTAAGCACATTGTTTACCTCTATAACTGATATAGAATTAAGCAAGTACAGATTAATTGCTTTTCTTTAACAGGCTTTAGAAAGGACAAAAATACAATTGTGTACATAAATATCAATAGGAAACCTATAAATTATAAATAATGAATGTCTGATACTTATAAAATTTTAAGAATAAGGGAAGCTGCATAGTTAAATAAATGAGCACATGAGAAGTTGAGAACCTTTTTGTATTCTCATTATCTGCTTTGTTCGGACTGAAAGTCCGGACAAATTCTTTCAGTCCGGACTTTCAGTCCGGATAGAAAGTCTAAGTCCGGACTTTCAGTCCGGACAAACATTTTTGGTTTGGACTGAAAGTCCGGACCGAGTAGAAAGTCCGGACAACGACGTCCTCCCCCTGTTCTCGCACCGTATCCAACTGAAAACTCAACTCAAAAACCCTAATTTCATTCTACTCAATTTATATCAAAATCCTAAGTTATATTTGGAATAATTTATACAAAGAAAATATCGAGATGGAGAAATGAAATGGATTTTTGGCTTAAAAAAAAACAAAAAACCTTACCTTGGCGCACGGGAGGCCTGGAGGACGGAGGAATAAGGGCAAAATGAGACAATTTTTTTAGAGGGCAAACTTGATATGGAAAGTTATTAAGTGGGCTAACTAGGAAAATGGGTGTGCCCCTTTAGAAGTTCCCCCACGTGCGCCGCTCGAGTCCACACTCCAGACGCATCTACGGCCCGCCCCCATTTTTCCGATCCCATTTTATTTCATTTTTTAACAGAAACTGGCAGCAGAGGACAAACCGGCAGACGGGCAGAGCCTCCCCTTCCCCCTCACTCCACCTCAGCAGCCTTCTTATTCCTCTTCGGTTTTGGGCCGGCGACGGCGTGATAACGGAGAAGAGATGAGCATGTGGAACTACGTGGTGACGGCCCACAAGCCCACTAACGTCACTCACTCATGCGTCGGCAACTTCACCGGTCCTAACGAGCTCAACCTCATCATCGCGTTCGTATTCCTCTTCTTCTTCTCCACATTTTTTTAGGGTTTTAGGGTTTCGTTGCGATTCTAGGTTTTTTTTTTTTTTTTTTTTTTGGATGTCGGATCGCTGCAATTGAGCTAGGGTTTTAACTAACTCAATCGCGTCCTTTTTTTTTTCTCACAGGAAATGCACGCGCATCGAGATCCACTACCTCACTCCCCATGGCTTGCAGGTGTCTTTTCAGGTTATAATTTCGTGTTCGAATTATTTTTGGTTTGATCTTATTGCATTTTCCATAGAGTAGTGGTTCGTCGGTGGTGCCCAAATTTATCAATTATTGATGTGAGGAATGAATCATGATGGTGGAAATGATGACTGTGGTGTTTGCCGATTTGTTTTCCCCTCAAAGTTTCCTCTTTTATTGTTATGGGGACAATAACCGGTAGAGGAATGAATCTGGGATGCTTATAAAAAAGTGTAATTTTGGGTAGGTTTTTAGATGGGTATTCTTTAGACCCTCAAATAGAGGTTTTATAGGTTTTCTGATTATAACAATACTACATATAGGGCCCTTTAAGACACAAAATCGAAAATATGAAGAGGGTATCAATGTATATCACATGCAGCAGGGTATCAATGTATATCACATGCAGCAACATTGAATTTATAATTAATCATTCAAGTTTAGTTGTCTTGTTCTAGCAGGTAGAATGATTTGTTTCAGTTGTGTGATTTGAAACTTTGGAGAACTTTCTGTCCGCTGCTAGTTTCCGTGCTCTGAGAGTCTGAATTAAGAGCATTCAGGATGCTGTTAGGGTTATGTGATTTGAACTAAGTTTTTATAGATGCCGTCTCCTTTTTTGTTTCTACACCTCATGATTCTTGAATACTGATACAAAAGGAATGGTTAAGCATCTGCATCTTGGTTCAATATTGGATCATCACTCAAAAAATCCTTTTATGATTAGATTTTCTGATATCATGTCTTCTTTCTTATTAAAAAAGAGTGCAAGTATCAAATTGTGTCATTGCTTAGATCAATATTCAATTAATTGTTATGGATTCAATCATTTTTTCTAGAAGTCACCGTAATGGCGATATTCTCATGTACAACACGACATATTTTCTTTGGTGAATATGAGGGGCTTCAAAATTCATTACTTGGCCAAAACTAGTATAGCGATTCATTCACCTTGGACACTTGCCAACTTCATTGTTAACTGACTGAGTTCTTGCATATTTGGCTGTATTCCATTGACATCCTGCACCCCCAATGTGGAGCCATATTTCTTTGACATCATGTTTAGCATTAAAATTGTTCATTCTATACTTGCTTCCATTCAATTTATTTGCAAAAGTTATGTGTCGTACCCAGTGAAGGATCCTTCAACTATCCGGTGTTTACTAAGGAATCTACATACAACATGATGTCAATAACTTTAGCTGTATTCCAAAAGTCAGCAGTTATATAACCATTCCATTTTATTAATGATAGTATGCTGTTAAGTTCTTAGGTTAGGAGAATCCCTGTAGTTATCTTGATACATTCTGCACATTATCTCCGAGCATCTGATATTAGCTGTTATTTACTATAATCGGTTTCTCACTTATTGGTTACTGAAAAGCTTTTGTGTGAACAACCTGGTTCTGTTTTGCAGCCTATGCTGGATGTTCCAATATATGGTAGAATCGCAACTCTTGAACTCTTCAGACCTTTGGTGAGCATTCTCTTGATGCATAATTATTTCTTTTTTTGCTTAAATTAAATTCTCCTAGGTTGTTATTTACATGTCCTTTTATCTTATCTTTTTTTTTTTTTTTTTTTAAATAGGGTGAACAGCAAGATTTCCTATTTATTGCCACAGAGAGATACAAATTTTGTGTTCTTCAATGGGATGGAGAGGCATCAGAGCTTATTACAAGGTTAAAGACCAATAAGATATACATAGTTGTTTTTGTATTTAGATATATCAAAAAACTTATGATGTTATTCTTTCATGGCCTCGCATTATAATAGTTGTCAAATGTCAATACATTTACACATCAATTGATCTTTATTTTCTTTTCTTCTCTCTCTAACAAATTCTCATTTTCTAAGGAATGAGCCGCCTCAGTTCTGAAGCATTTTTAAAGAACTTTCTGAAAATTGCTTATGTAAAAAGAAAAATCAGACTATTATTACTGTGAAATGAGAAAATTCTCATAGCCAAGAAAGAACACAATAAAGAAATTTTTTTGCAGTAAGTGCATATGTTATATGTGTATTTATCTATTATATCATATTTGTTTTTGCCTATGTTAGAGATATCACCAGCAACCTGTCAGTCGTATCCTATAACTTCAAGTATCGTACATGCCTTGCACCTATAATTGGCTGATGCAATAATTGTGTTTGGGAATTTGAGCTCATTATTCCGTTTCAAGAATTTTCCAAATAAGATCATGGTAAAAATATAATTATCCAATTGGTCTGATTTCATTCTTGCCCTCATTTTAGTTAGCATCATACAACTTTGTTTGATCCTTGATCATTTCAATGAAACTGATGTTTCCATCATGATTAATGGCTGGAAATGATTTTTTAGCATCTATCTAGTGACTGATGGTTTACATGAATGCTGTTCTGATCGTCTTCTGCTTAACCTGTTTTATGGACGCTACTTTGCTTCAAACTTCATTTATTTCATCAGTCACATTCTCATGTCTATTAGTTTTTATCTTGAAACCAGACTTTAAAGTGTTCATGGATCTTGAAAGATTACGTATCTCAGTTGGTGCACTTCAATTATAATCATGTTTATGACCTAATGTTTTTGCGCTGCGCAGAGCAATGGGAGATGTATCTGATCGAATAGGTCGTCCGACTGATAACGGGCAGGTAACTGTAATTCTCCCCTCTAATCATGGCTTATATTGGATGCAACTCCTGAAAATGTAATCTGCAGTCTTTCTTATGATTGTCGGACATATCAGAATAAGATATAGTAATCATATTTTGCATATTCACAATATATAGTCTGCTGCAAATAAAAAAATAGAGTTTCAAGAGATGCATAATTTGAGTCTTATTGCTGGCTAATTTGCATTTTCCTGGATGGTTTACTGGTAGGATAATGTCATTTCTGATTTCCTTTAATTTTATTTTTATTTTTATTATGATTGAGTTGTGGTGGCTTGTGGGAGTTGACATGTTCTTTGAATTGGTGAATCAGTTACTATGGTTCTTCAGCAAAGTAGATGACTTTTCCTTAGCGAGCATACCATCTCATGCTCTATTCTTCTATCTGCTGGAGGTGTAGCCTGATTATAAAATAATTTATAGTAGGTATAGCATTAAGTGGCTACTTGACGTGAGCTAGAAAACACTAAACCATCAAATTAAAGACGGTTTTCGGTGTTGGTTATCCAGATAAAGAAGCTACTCCACGTGCTTGTACTTTGGCATTCCATAGATGGCTTTTGAGCGAAGTTGATTGTGCGAAAATAGAGAAGTGGTAGCTAATAGAATAGAAAAGTTAGATGGTGGTTGGTAGTCGGTATTAAAAGCGTCAGTAGTTCCTTGATTCATTCCATGGAACAAAATACAATTTAGTTTATCTTATTACAAGTTTTGCAGCTTTAGTTTTTTAAAAGGAGTAATATGTTCAGAGCTAGAACAATTAGGGTAGAGACCTTAGAGAGTTTTATATGGAATCTTACTTCCTTCTGTTGAATAATCTATCTTAATGTGGTCTCTAATAACGGTTTTGACATATTTATTTGAAATTATGATTTTGGATCCTTGCAAATACCATCAGGGTTCTCTATTTCAAAGACCAATCATATCAAGAGAGTAGCTGCATAAAGCTGCCAATTCAACCTGAACAAGATTTGAGAGGGCAATAGCTTCGTGCATAGTTTGGCGGCTTAGTAATTCCTAGCAATATGAGTTTGATGATGTGGTATTATTATAAAAATTGGATAGTCAGAATCTACATTATGAATGGTACTTAAAAGTGGGGTATCTGAGTCCTTATCTATAGTGCTTTATTTCATCCGAGCTTATGGCTATCTATATGGTTATTAAATTTAATTTTAGCCCTGGCTTTGGGATGTAATTAGGACAATGAAGGGTGGGATTTTTTTTTCTTTTATATTATGGTCTTTATTGTTTTTTTTTCCCCAGAAAGTTAGATCTTTCGGGATCCATTTTACTGTAATTTGTATAAACTCACCAGTACACAGGGAATGCTGAATTAGAATGTCTTTTCTATTTTATTTTTGTAACTGTTGCTATGAATTTGTCAGTAGATAACTGAATCTTTTCACAGTATATCAATTTTATGCCTTGATCACCCCCATTCCTCCACCCTTCACTCAAGCATCTAAAATTTCTTCTATATGGTGACCACTTTTTGTATAATAGCTAACTTATGTTTCAAGACGTTTCGCATTTCTTATATGTGCATGTGCTTAGTTCCTGTGTGTTCTTTCAAGTATTTTAGGGAATGTCATATTTATCATAGCTCAGTATATCAGGGCTGTTGTCTTGCTGTCTAGCCCTCAATCTATGTGTATAATCTGATCATTTTTCTTGTGTTTTTCTTTGTAGATTGGCATAATTGACCCTGATTGTAGATTAATTGGTCTTCATCTATATGATGGCCTATTTAAGGTATTTAAAGCACAAACTTTTTGATATATTTTATCTTCCGATGTATTTGGTCTCTAGCAACTATTACCAATACATTCAATTCTGTTGTCATAAAGGTCTGTTGTGATACTCCGTAGCTGATTATCTCTCTTGCCTTGCTAGGTTATACCCTTTGATAACAAAGGGCAATTAAAGGAAGCATTCAACATCAGGTACCAATCTCTCTTTAATGTTATTAATTAAAGTAATAAAAAGTGATTCAGGGTACCCCAGTAGAAGTAGAGTTGTAGAATATCTTGTGAATTTGGTAATGACTAGAAGTACTTTGTATCCCTAGTTGGTAAAGATAGAACCAAAATTCAAGGTAAAAAAGGATTAAGACAGCTAGAATTCGGTTGCAGGAACGTTATTTCCCTTCAGTCCATTAGTAACAGGGATAGCGGTTTTAGCCGAATTGTATTGTTCTCGGATGTTTCTTACTGGTTTCAGCAATCAGGGGCCGTAAATAAATATGAAATGGTTCTGTTTGGAACTCTGCTAGTTAACTCAAGTATTGCTGAAAACCTAACTGATGTGACTAACAGCACATTTACCAAGTACTACTGGAAAAAGAAGAAGAAGAAATGAATATTAACTGATAAAAGTTTCATCTTGAAAACTATGGAAACCTAGGAGAAGGGGAAAAATGGAAGATGATAAGGTAAGAGATGTAATACTGAATGTGAAGCTAAACAATTATGCATTGTTGCAGTGCTCTCAGTCACTTTTTGTTACCAGTTTTAGCCTTTACTTGTCTCCGTTCTCCTCTCATTGTTAAAGTAGGGCAGAAATTGGTAGGATACTTCAATCATTGAGATAGAGAGATGGAGAGGGGTTAGATGGGAAACAAATTCAAGTCCAAGCGTTCAGTCCTGTACAAGTACTAAATAGTTTAGGGTTTTGGATTTCGGGTTCTAAAACTCAACCTGGTTGCCTGTTTAAGTGGCTAGGGCCGCTCACATACTCAAGTGGGTTTCTCCATAGGGCGGTTAGGTTCTCCACTGATGTGGTTGCAAATTCTCGTGTCTAGGCATTAGGTATCAGAACATCTTTTGATGGTTTCAACAAGCACTTTCAAACAATCTCCGTAGCTATTTACGACATTTATCCCTTTACAATTGCAAATGAAGAGGAGAATCAGAGAGAATGTGGTACTGACAACCACAGTAGGGGCTTAAAATTTAAGATCGTAAGCTGCAATGCTCAAAGGAATTTCACTTGTCAATGCATCACAATTTAGAAGAGGAAATAGGACCCAGCCTATGTGGTATCAGCAATTTTTTTGCGTATGCTCAACATCTTGTCCCGTCTGTCCGTGAGTATCAGTCTGTTTGATGTTTAAACTTGTATGCATTTTTTGTTGTGGTGCACCAGGTATCTGGCCTTAATGTGCAATTTATTTCACTTTTAACTTGTTTATGTATTTTCTTATTTATTTCATTTGTGTGAATGTGTGTGGGAGGGGGATGGGGAAGTTGGAAGGATTAGAATTGCACAATGTCTCATTTGTTCTCTTTTTCATGCACCATAGTGCTTGTATAGAAGTTACACATTTTTTTTATCTTCATTACAGGCTTGAAGAACTTCAAGTTTTGGATATCAAATTTCTCTATGGCTGCCCAAAACCCACAATTGTAGTACTTTATCAGGTTTGGTTATACTATAAATGTTTAATATGACATGAATTCTCATCTATCGTTATAAAAGAATATTTCTTTGTTTTAAATGGTGAATCTGTGCACTTAATTTGACTTCCTGGCATGCTTATGATTAAAAATCTGATTTTACAGTTACTATTGAATTCTCATTCTTCATGATTTTTTTAATGCATATACGTATATACATGGATGGATGTATTCATGTTCGTGGATGAGAAAAAGTAGGAGAGGAAAAAGGAAGGAAGAGAAATAAAGGGAATAAAGGGAAAAACAAAGTTGAAGAAACTGGACAAATAAAGAAGTGAAGAGGAGGGGTTGATTTCTCTGTTATTCTCAAAGGGTTTGGGGGGGGAGGGGGGTGGGGTGGTTCTCTTTGTACATCTTATCCAATGGTGATCTTGACCGGCAGCCTTCCACTAATATGGCTGTGTTTATGCAGTGCATTGGCATTCGTTGCTTCATGCTGATGTTGTTGAAATTCAAAGAGAGTTCATTTTCATTGTCTTTGGTTGCTCCAGCTTTAACAGTTCTACTCAGCAGATTGTGTTGAAGTAATACTTTAATTTTCTTTTACTGCCTACTTTCGCTGTTGGCCATTACTTTTCTTTAAGAGGAATCAAAGGACACACCTAGATATAAAAACTTATAAAGATAATCAAGCTTATGCATTTGATATTCAGAAGAGCTAATATGGAATCAGAGAAGATGCCTTTTGCTTTGGAAGCTGTTTTATTTTCTTTTTTACTTCGCTTAAGATTGCTAGTTATCTTCTCCATTGGCTATGCTATTTGCACCTACTTTAGCTGTAACTTGCCTTTAGGTTGTTTCAACTTAATGCCTTCCATTTCATGAGACCTAGCCAATGTCATTTTTTAGGATGTCCCAAAATGACTTTATGGTGATTGTATTTGAGCTGCGCAAGAGTGGACAGGTTCTGATGAAGAATTTGTTGTTTTTGTATTTTTTTTTTTTGGAGGGGGGGGGTGTGGGTATAATACATGAGATAAACCAAGTTTATCTTAGATGCTTCTATTTGAGATTTTTGGTTCTAAGTCATGAATATAAGTCAGGGAGTTCTTCCATATCTGTAATTGATACTTGGTATCTGCTTGGGGCAATGCTATCTTGAACTATCACCACCGTTGTTCAAGCTTGGGCTCAACTTTATTTACATGTTGGATTTCAGAACTTTGTCTTGTTTTGTTTATATTTCATCCTACTATCAATTTTCTAATGCTTGGCTAAATTCGTTATTCAAATATTCCAGGTCTCTGTAATGTTGAGCAACTACAGTGAACCTTATCATGTTTTCTTTTTTCTCCCTGCTACAGGATAATAAAGATGCTCGACATGTCAAGACATATGAGGTTGCCCTAAAGGATAAAGACTTTATAGAGGGCCCATGGTCACAGAATAATCTCGATAATGGGGCTGGTTTGCTAATACCTGTTCCTATGCCGCTTGGTGGTGTTATTATTATTGGAGAGGAAACCATCGTCTATTGTAGTGCAAGTGCGTTCAAAGCTATACCAATCAAACCGGTAGGTGTATCCTGCTTAAGTGCTTCTTTAACTTATGCCCCCTTATCAAAAATACATGTACACACACATGTTGTAATTAGTGTTAGTTATTTACTTCGTCTTTCTTTACGCTCTTCATTGTTGATTTCATGCTTGGCTTCTTTCTAAATCCACTTATATGTTCTCTCAGTCGATTACAAGAGCCTATGGAAGGGTTGATGCTGATGGTTCTCGATACTTGCTTAGTGATAATACAGGACTTCTGCACTTACTTGTAATCACTCATGAGAAAGACAGGTATGAATCTAAGTGTAAGCAATTATGTGCTTAAATTGGTTGCTCCCTAAGAAAACAATTGGTCAGGAAAGATGCAAATTCATATTCAGCACTCAAGCTTTTACACAGGCTATTTTTTTTTTCTTTGATACGCTATAGGGTAACTGGACTCAAAATTGAGCATTTAGGGGAGACATCTGTTGCATCAACAATATCTTATCTTGATAATGCTGTGGTATATGTTGGTTCAAGCTATGGAGATTCACAGGTATTTTATGAAGCATGACTACCATTGTTGTTTATTTGTTCCTATGCTCATGTTGCAGTAGTTACCATTTCAACACAGCTTGCAACTATCAGCAGTATTAAGTCAAGTTGCATCTCTTCATCTTGTTATTTATTTGATCTAAATGCTATATTTTTCCATCTCACTGTCAATGACAATTCCAATTTTTTCTTCTTTTTTCTTCTTTTTTCTTTTTAGTTTTTGCCCTGTATCAATTTTGTTTTTGCCCTGTAATAATTTTCTTGCAATGGTTGCTTTTTGGTGTGTAAATCACTAACCACCCTCGGCTGGTTTAATCAGGAGTATGCAAGTGCAATTGTAGCGTACCAGTAAAACCTCTTAGCAAGTATGTGAGAAGTCAGGGTTTCGTCTTAGCAATTATGTGAGAAGTCAGGGTTTCGAGCCCACTTGCATCAAGGCTATACAGCCTCTAAAGGGGCAATTAGGATATGAGATGTCTATGGCTTTTGTTCCAAAAAAATTAAAAAAAGAAGAGGAAGAAAAGAGGCTCATCATGAGTACCTTATAGAAGAAACTACCTGTTTTACATTGTGTTTTAGTTGAAGTTCTATCTGTGGTGCTTATTTCCATTTTCCACTGTGTAATGTCATGGAGGTTCCAATGTTTGTTTCTTTTCTTTTCTTTTCCTTCTATATACCGCATCAAGCTGAAACATCTATCTTTGCTTTCCTGCAGCTAATAAAACTGAATATGCAACCTGATGCAAATGGTTCATATGTTGAAGTTCTTGAAAGATATGTTAACCTCGGGCCTATTGTAGACTTTTGTGTTGTTGACCTTGAAAGGCAAGGTCAGGGTCAGGTTGTCACTTGTTCGGGAGCTTATAAAGATGGTTCACTTCGTGTAGTTCGGAATGGCATAGGGATCAATGAACAGGTTTTGTGTCTATTTCTTGGCTGATATTTTTTGGCTCATATCAGCCTCTTTCTTTTAAAATATCACAGCCTCTTAGTGTCACTGACAGTTTATTCATCTTTTTAGGCATCTGTTGAACTTCAAGGCATCAAAGGGTTGTGGTCGTTACGTTCTTCTACTGATGATCCACATGATACTTTCCTAGTTGTGAGCTTTATCAGCGAGACACGTGTACTAGCAATGAATATGGAAGACGAACTAGAAGAAACTGAAATAGAAGGTTTTTATGCACAAGCACAAACTTTATTTTGCCAAAACGCCATCAATGATCAGCTTGTACAGGTTCAACTTCTACCTATGGCTATCATTATATATTTCTATTCATTGATATTAGTTGACACTTTTTCTCTCTGGTCCATTCAACACTGTTACTGCTTGGAACTATGGTTTGCTAGCTGATTAACAGAAGGGCATACATCTAATAATTGCAAATGAAGAATTGATGCAACAAAATGGTCCATCTGTTTCGTGGTTAGAAGCCTTCGAAATAACTAAATTTCTACAATATATGTTTTACAATGTAAATACCAAAATTATTTGTACGCGTGACACATTGGATTGTTGTTCATGTGTATTTACCTTTCTTCTAGTGGTTGCGTGACACATTGGATTGTTGTTCATGTGTATTTACCTTTCTTCCAGTGGTTGCGGAAGGCAATGGTATTTACAAACAGAAACCCTCTCCCCTTGTTGCAAGATGACTTCTTTCCTCCTTTTCTCACTATGTCGCACTGTCACTCACTTTCTAACTGGATTGTGTTCTGGAATGGTCTTGAGAAGATGGACAACAGCGCCTCTCACCACACACAAATAAATGAACATACAAAAAACAAAAATCCTTTGTCTACTTTTGGAATCTAAAACTTAGGTCTTCAGTCTCTAATGCATCAGAAGCTTGGAGGCCAAGAAGTGCTTATTTTGCAAGTAGCCTAGTCCTGGATTTTTATTAATTAAATTATATATGGCTCTAACTTCTATGATTCTTTCTATAAATTAACTTTCAGTTCTTTTCTTAATTAAGCTTACTTGCGTTACTAATACTTAAGCTTAGAAGTCTTGGGTGATAATCCCCACCCAGATGATGTTTCTTTCTTCTAAACGTAGCATCCATCGTCTTCTAAGAGTTGTGGGTACTCACATGCTGATCCCGAGCTCCCATGTGGCTTCTCTAGCTGAGTTATTTATCCATTAGTTCTTTACATAAAGGATAGTGCTCTCATCTGGAGAGAGAGGCTTAGGAGAGATTAGGGACTTGAGTGGTTTGGGATAAGGGATAGTAGGTTGGGGGGGGGTATGATTATTAAAAATGCCCTGGTAGGATTGAGGGGGCTCGTCCTATGATCCAAGCCAAAAAAAGGTTTTGAGCGCTTGTAGCCTGCATAGGCTCAATAACATGGGTGTGTGCATCTTTGCGAGTGAATAAGGCTAATATAGAGCAGCAATTGACCCTGTGTATCTGTGACTGAGGCTAGATAAAATGTTTCCATAAAAACATGCGCTATATTTTCCTTTTTATGTTGTCTTTGAGGATCATCCTTGCGAGCAACCTTAATATTGTCAAGCAATAATGATTGCACTCTGAAGTTAGCCTATTAGAGTATTTGCCTGATGAAATTGAATTTCAACTATCAATTGGTTCAGATCTTCCAATAAGCACCTCTGATTACTGTCTAGAGATTAAACAAACATTTTGCAGACCAGGAGAGATCTCATTCAGACCCTTGGAAAAACGTTTGTATTTAGGCTACTCATGGATCTGGTTCATGTTGAACAAACAAATGCAAGTATAATGGTGCAAAGTGACGCAATCTCTCATTACTGTGATGCAGAACCAATATCGGATTAATCAACAGCCACAAGTGCCTCAGGGCAATGATAAATCCATATTACAAAATGGTAATGGTCGAAATTGAGAGACTAACCCTACTTATCTTAGAAGTATAGATCCTATGTTACTGGAAAATTGGACCATGGAAGTGGAGAACCTTTACATAAAAATATCCTGATGGAGAAAAGGTTGTGTACAGGATTAGATGTTGAAATCTATACAGTTGTTAGTTGATGCATGAGATGGTGTTGAAGTGACACAATAATAAGTTCAAAGAAGATTTTAATCACAAAAATTTTGCATAGACTTCATCCGCGTAAGGAACTTCTGAATTTATGCAGGTTATGCGGAAGAATTTGCTTCTCAATCAAAGTCTGCACCACAGTTTGCAGTTGGTAAGGAAGATAGGAACATTAATTCATGGTGCAATAAAAGCCATTTGAGCTCTCCCTACTTATGTGGTTGTTTTGAAAAAGGCCTTAGTGGTCTAGGTGAGAAATGAACATTACTCTTATCAGGAGTCCAAGAATAGTGACTTTGAAAGAGATTTAGATTGGATGTGAAGAAGGTCAGAACATGAATTGGCAGAAAAGGAGCAACATGTCATGAATAAGGTTGACCTAGACTCAACGGATGCTCAGATGTGCGACATGAGATAGTTGGACACAATGAGAGAAGTTAGGAGAGTAACAAGAGCTTGCTTGCAGTATGGCCAAGAGGATTATAAAATTGTGGAGCCCTAAGAAGAAAGGAGATAAGCTTTCAACTTAGAAGGCAAAATCAGAATGTTCATGGGTTGGAAGGAAACTGGAATTCTCAAGTCAATGTTAAGGTGTATGGTGAGATCCCATCATGCACCTCTGTATTCTCTGACAGAACAGGAGGCTCAACAATAAAGGGAATAGAAGGAACTAATAATTCAAAGCTAGGGTGATGTCAAGTGCTATATATGTCTTCACGGTTTTAAGGTCGGTCACTTCTTGATGCTGGAGTTTTGTCATTCTTGTATTGCTGCATAATTCGTAAATTTGTATGTTTTGCCATGTGACACTAAAAAACAAGAATTTTATTTTTGCACATGAGGAGGTAGTGTTATAATATCACAGAAGATGCAAGTACAGGATAATGGTTTTGGATAAAACTTAGATACTTTAGACACTATGGGACACTTATCTCGGGAAAATTGGTTTCCGGCACAAACACCATACCATGTTAAAATAAAAAATAAAAATGAAAATTGGAGAACATTTCCAACATTTAGAACACCATATATATATATATATATATATATATATATATATATATATATATATATATATATATTAATAAAAAAAAGACTTGGAACTTGTTTAACTTGCTTGGAAGACTCTTTTCAAGTCATTTCTTGCCGCTTGAGAATTTAGAAAGGTATTTATACAATTACTTTACCATCAATAGTAGGAGAACCACTTTTGAAGAGGCATATGTGTGTGTTTTTGTGTATAAACACATGTGCACTATGTGTAAAATGTGAAGTTACTTACATTGAATCTGAAACATAGATATCCTGTAAAAAGAATTATTGAATGAAAATTTGTTTCAAGAATACACATAGACAAGTGTCTGTCTCTGTGTTGTAGAACTATATTTGGATAAGAAATACACCTAGTGCAATCTTTTAATTTCAAATTGTATCCGTGTTTAGATAAGCATTACATTTGATACAGTTTTAATTTGATGATCTCTCAAATTGCTATGATGATTTTTTATAGACTTCTAGAGTAGCTTAAAGAGTTTGTTGTCAATTTAGTTCGAATGTTTATGAAACCAAGGATAGTATGCATACACATGAACATTAAATAATAGAAATGCACATATAGTCATGTTTCCAATGTTTTACTGAACTACGTTTCTCGTAGGTGTCATGGATTATTTCCAGGATTTGTGTTTGACATTGACAATTATGGGATAAAGTAATAATTTTTTGATCTACTATTTGACTCAAATATTGATGAGAAACAAAAAGTTGTATTCCAACCTTTCGTTTGAGCTTTCTAACAAGCAACTGCATTAGTAGGTAACTGCAAGTTCTGTTCGATTAGTCAGTTCTACATCTCGGGAGCTGTTAGATCAGTGGACTGCCCCTGCAGGTTTTTCTGTCAATGTTGCAACTGCAAATGCTAGTCAGGTACCTTTCTGATTTTTTTCCTTTATTTCTTCACCCAGTTTCTTTATGGTAGAAGTTTATTTTTTTTAATTTAGGAAAAAAAGTTTAATCATTATATGGATTTATTTCATTTCTTGATCTTTATAAGCCTGACTATCATGGTCTAGTGTGATTGATAAAGATGTTGGAATAATCAGTTACTACTGTCCAAGTTGAAATGATTGGTGATCCAAGGCATATGGATCAATTTGTGATTTTCATTTTTGTTTGAAACGTTGAGAGTTAAAAAATTTAGACCGCGTCTATTGGAGCTTCAAATAACCGTAGGCCTGTAGCTCCGTAGATTTCTGAAAACTGGATGTCAGAAAACCTGCAATAGCCTGTAGCTCAGCAGCTCAGTAAATTAAAATTTTATACACTATCAATGGTCTATTGTGATTGATAAAGATGCGGGAAGCACACATAATCAGTTATTACTTTCCAGGTTGAAGTAATTTGAGTGATTTAAGACTTATGTATCAGTTTGCAATTTTCATTTTTGTTTGAAACGTCGAGAGAAACTAAAATTTTACCCTACCTATTGGAGCTTCAAATAACCATAGGCCTCTAGCTCAGTAGATTTCTGAAAACTGGATGTCAGAGAACCTGACATCTGGTTAGGTAGAAAATGTAAGTGGTAGGATGCTTGTTTTCTTTAAGTTATTTCCAGGTTGTAAGATGTCTATATTTTTACAAAAAAATTATATATATATTGGGAAAGGAAGTTGAACGCTGCTTTACTTGAACATTTCCAGTTTTATGTTAATATGCTTACTTGAATAACTTGTAAAAGAGCCAGCCACAAGTTTGAAGTCTAACATATCAGTGAGAAAATGTGTTGATCTGAATATTACATGAATGTTTAGCGAGATTTTTTGGTATCAGACTGGAAAATGCAGTTTGACCGAAATTAATATAATGCATTCTGACTGGAAATAATAATACATTATAATGCAATATGTTCTTAAAGGGCGCGGATATCTTTACTTGTAGATAACTTTAACTTTTGCAGTAGGTTTTAATTTATTTATGAAAATGATTTTTATGGTGAACTGGAGATATAGAACTCGAACTTCACTCATGCTGCTGATATTTTTTGGGTGCATATATGTGTACTTGCAGCTCAAGTTTTGTATCTTTGAATGGAGATTCTTTGTTAGATTGTCCTCACCATGCAGCTTTATCATTGTTCATGATTTACTAAATATGTGAAGATAATAGTTGTAGAGTCTACCTTATCTTAATGAATTTCGCCATGATTTGCAGCATTTAACATTGATAGACTAACATGATCCCAACTTAAGTATAAGTACCCACATACAGTCATAATGCTATAAGTAGTTCTTCTATCCTTTTGCTTACCTTATGGGTTCAAAATGCACCTTATCCTGTCTATCATGTTATCATTTCCAATTTCACTACAAATATATAAAACAAAATTTTGATCAACACTTGCAGTTTTGACATTTTATCTTCATAAACTTTCTGCCTAAGAAGGAACTTAGTGGAACTACCTAATACCACTTGAAAATAGAGTGGAGCAAATAGTTTTAGCAGCAACAAACAACTACTTTTTTGACACGAGTTTTGGTACTGCAGATACATGTCTGATGTCCTTTTATTTTTAACTTGCCATTGCCACTTCTCTTTGTTTTGTGCCCAGGTAGTCAAGAATTGTCACACGTTAGATTTGACTGTGAAACTAGTTAATGGACTGCTGTTTCTTTATCTAGATTGTATGATATTCTTTTTCTGTCTTTCTTAGACATGATATACTGAGTGAGATCTTGTTGCACTCGCTACAGGTTCTATTGGCTACTGGAGGTGGGCATTTCGTTTACCTTGAAATTGGTAATGGCAAGTTGACCGAGGTAAAACATATACAGCTGGAGTATGAGATATCATGTCTCGACATAAATCCAATTGGAGAAACTTCTAGTTATAGTTCATTGGCAGCAGTTGGGATGTGGACTGATATAAGTGTCAGAATATATTCACTACCGGGCTTGGATTTGATCACAAAGGAAAATCTAGGTGGAGAAATTATACCTCGTTCTGTTCTCCTATGCAAATTTGAAGGAGTATGTCCTTGTGCAGCAAGTCTTATCTTTTGTCCCTTCTAGATTAGACTTTATTAGCAAGAGTGTAGACTTTTTTATCAGCTTGATCATTTGTGGAATTTTTTGTATTTCAGGTATCATACTTGTTATGTGCCCTTGGTGATGGGCACTTATTCAACTTTCTCTTGAACATGACCACCGGTGAATTGTCAGATAGGAAGAAAGTATCTCTTGGGACACAGCCGATCACACTTCGTACATTTTCTTCAAAGGATACCACCCATGTGTTTGCTGCATCAGATAGGCCAACTGTGATATACAGTAGTAATAAGAAGTTACTTTACAGTAATGTGAATCTGAAAGAAGTTAATCATATGTGTCCTTTCAACTCTGCTGCTTTCCCGGACAGGTTAGTTCTTGCTCCGATTATTTTGAATATTTTCATGCATGTCTTTCGATGAGGTCATTATCCTACCATGGTCTTTTTTCACCTGCTTCTTACTTAATGAACCTTTATGTGTGTGAAACTCCCATTTTATGAGTTGTGCTATTGCATTAATACAATTTCGTTTGATTGTTTGTAATATCAGTGTATTAATTGCCTTCTTTTCTTTCCCTTGTGTGTAAAAATTCTCTTCATTATGGCTTTATGTGTTTGTGTCTTCAATTCAACTAATCTCTTGGAGGCTATATGAAGGCTATATTCCTTTTTTTTTTCCTGGCTTTTAATGTATACTGGTTGCCAATGAGATAATGAGATTGGTGGTAGCTTATTAATTATGAACGCTGGAGATTCTAAGATAAATAATGCTAACACCTTCCTTTATTAGCAGGCTGTCAAGTTAGTTCATGAACGTCATTGAAGGAATGAAAGGAAAGTATACTTGAGAGCCTAAACCTGACTTACTTGAAAATAAATTTAGGGTACATTTAACTCGGAGCATTAGCTAAACTCTTATCCAGATTATATATGAATACCTGATCTATGGTTAAATACCCTGATGATCTTGGCAAGGTTTCTACTTGCTTCTTGTCCTTTTTCGCTACCACTAGACATTCAAGCAGAATATTCCCATGTGACTTGCATATGATTAAAAGTAGTCTTTTTTTTTTGTCCTGCCACTGCATTTGGGCCCTAGCTTCTTTCTTGTCTTTTGTCCAACACAATCCATTTCTTTATTGAACCCCAATACTAAAAAGTCGCAGCAATATTGACCGCACATTACTATCAAATAAAATCACCATTTCAGTCTATCTAATAGAGGAATTCTTGAAAATCTAATCTTCCCATTACAAACTACATTCATAACTGGATACATGTGTATAACAGGGAAAAATAATATTAAACCCAAATTCTTTTCCTCCTAACTTTCTTTCCTGCTCTGGAAGCCGCCCACAGCCTCATCCTCACCCCTCTATACATCAACTTATCAAACATTTTGACTCTAACTGGATTGAGGTAGTAGAATCGGTGTGGGTTGGGAGAGGCGCAAGTAGACTTGAACAAGGGAGAGGAAATCTGAGGTGAGCCTGATTTGAGAGTAGAGTTTAAGAGATTATGGCTATGATGGTCGTAGAGATTCTGCAAGAAGCACACGTTAGGATTCTAAAGGGGGGGCTTTGGTTTGATGACACTGGCAGCAGTGGAGGTACAGCTGCAGAGAAGCATTATTATAAATATTTCATGGTATTTGAGTGTAGTAAAAAAATCAATGTGGGGTATTTATCCATGAAGACGGTTAGGTTATTTAGGATCTTTTTCTCTAGTTTAGACATGAATTATGTTCATTTTCTTTCTAAATTTTTAGGAAAAAAAATGTTCAACTCTGGCTTAATTGTTTGGCTGATGAATGGATATCTATTTCTATTTTCTCAATTTTTCTTTTTCCTGTCCAAGCAGTAATGAGTTCTTCGCTTGTTTTCCAGAACGGCCATCAATGGCTATTTAATGCTCATTCCTTTCTACCAGGATTTTGGTCTTATTAATTCTTCGTTGTTGCTAATGTAGTTCCTTGGTTGTCCTTCCTAATTTTCCATATCCTTTTGATAGCATATTGGTCAATACGTTCTAATTTCTTTCAGTTGAGCTCTATACTTGAAAAAATGGGGTGTTGTTATATTATATTAACTGACACTGTTTTAATGAATAATGCTTGTGACCATTAACTTAATCCTGTCTGATTCTGACAGCCTTGCAATAGCGAAAGAGGGTGATCTTTCAATTGGAAATATTGATGATATTCAGAAGCTTCACATTCGATCTATCCCATTGGGAGAACATGCACGGCGTATTTGCCATCAGGAGCAGTCTCGGACTTTCGCTATCTGCAGTTTCAAAAACTGCCATACAAGCACAGAGGAAACTGAAACACATTTTGTTAGATTGTTAGATGATCAAACTTTTGAGTTCAAATCAATCTATCAGTTGGATACTTATGAGAATGGCTGTTCCATCATTAGTTGTTCCTTCTCAGATGACAACATTGTCTATTACTGTGTAGGAACTGCATATGTTTTACCTGAAGAAAATGAACCTACCAAAGTAAGGATTACTATTCTCTACATCTAGTTATTTTGATTACATTTCCCTTTTCTTTTGATTATGAGATTGTAATATCTAATATCTTTTCATTATTAGCATTTTGTTAGTCAAAATATCACAAGGTGACATGTCTGTAGTACGGGAGTTTACATTCTGCACGGCATGCAAAATTTGAATTATGTTTTCCTTCTGAAAATCTACGATATCCATATATGTGAAACTAGGGAGTCAGGAGTCTTGTTGTAGACAGAATGAACAGAGTTGTCTATTTCAAGCATTTCATTTCTGGTTTCAGTTGGAGACCCATCCAAGGGGCATGTAGTTTCGGTTTTGCTAAATTTTGGATGATATGCATTTGTATGTGTCTGTTTTAAAGTAGTTCGAGAGTTTCTGGAAGTTTTGAATGAAACATGCCGAGACTGATAAGAAATTTAGGCTGGTACTTTTATGTTTAGTTGGGTTTGCATTGACATTAGGGCAACTTGTCTGGTATTGTGAGTTTACTTATTTTGCTCTAACACCGACTTATCCTATATGCTTAAATTATATGCTCTCCAGGCATTTTGGTTTATGCTACTTCCATATGTGTTTATATGTACCAGAACTGAAACTCGAACTCAAAACAAAACCTTTCTGAAAGTAGCAAACATGTTCTAACCTTAATATGAGGAGGGTCTCCAAATGAAATCAAAATCTGTAACCTACCTATAGATCTGAATATATGAAAGCACAAGAAACCAAAAGTTTCTTGAGTTACTCATTGACTAGTAGAGTAACAAAGTCCATCTCGATTCAGTTTGTTTTATAGATTATATCCTTGCAAGTATTTGATTCATATGGGTATGATGATATTGACTGTAACTTTACTCAAAAATATCTACAGTGCCAGTATGCACGGGAGAATGCTTATTTGAAGTAGTCAACAACTAGCATAAAATTTTATCAAATTTTTACGGAAACCGACTTAGATAAGTGTACTGTAGTTGTTACCAATATGTATTCGATGTATGTTTATATTTTGATTTGCAGCCTCAAAACTGTGAAATACACCCTTCTCATCTGAAGTATTTTCTAATTTCAGCTGAATGATCTTGTTTTGTTCTTATCATGAGTGGTATTGTTTCTAGTCATCTCTGCTTGATTTTTCACCCATCTTCCTTCACTATGAAAGTTATGGTTTGCCTGTTAGTTAAGCTGCAAACAAAATGGAGGCTTAAGTTTCTTTTATGCATGGGTCACACTGGTTGTCAGCACATAATATTTAGATCACAATAACAGTGGTTGCAGAATAAAGGCATCTCTGGATTTAAGATTTTTTTTTTTTTTTTGATTCGTTCTCATTATATTTACATATTAATACTTATATGTGAGTTTCCTTTGTAAATTTGCTAAAGATGTTAACATGCTTCGTCTTATTGTAGGGACGTATTCTTGTTTTTGCAGTTGAAGATGGGAAGCTACAATTAATTACCGAAAAGGAAACCAAAGGTGCTGTGTACTCTCTCAATGCCTTCAATGGGAAGTTGCTGGTTGCCATCAACCAGAAGATTCAGTTGTACAAATGGATGCTTCGAGACGATGGATCTCGTGAACTGCAGTCTGAGTGTGGGCATCATGGTCATATACTCGCCTTATATGTTCAAACTCGTGGGGATTTTATTGTAGTTGGTGACTTGATGAAATCTATATCCCTTCTGCTGTACAAGGTACGGTGGATTCTCCAATCATTCTGCTACTTAACCTTGTAGCCAGGTCTGAAATTTTGTAGTAGTCACTTTTATAATGTTGACATCCTTTGATTGTTTGCCTGTATAAATAATATTTTAGGTATGATCCAAGAACTAGGCCACTTGGTAGATAGGATTGTAGAATATTTTCTATGAATTAAAGTAGCCTAGCTATGAAATTAAATTTTGTTCGCAAGAATTCCTGCATCTTCTCTCATACTCGTTATATGTTCTCTTAGTTCTTCATTTCCCGTTTCTAGTTCTATATTTGAGTATTAAACTCTCCCTTTCAGCATGAAGAAGGTGCTATTGAGGAGCGGGCCCGTGACTATAATGCGAACTGGATGACTGCTGTAGAGATTCTGAATGATGACATTTATCTCGGGGCAGAGAACAACTTCAACCTGTTCACAGTCCGTAGAAACAGTGAGGGGGCAACAGACGAGGAGCGTGCTCGGCTTGAGGTTGTTGGCGAATACCACCTAGGTGAGTTTGTCAACCGTTTTCGGCATGGATCCCTTGTCATGCGGCTTCCAGATTCAGAGATCGGCCAAATCCCCACTGTTATTTTTGGCACTGTCAACGGTGTGATCGGGGTGATTGCCTCCCTTCCCCATGACCAGTACGTTTTCCTTGAAAGGCTTCAGGGATGCCTTAACAAAGTCATCAAGGGGGTTGGAGGCCTCATTCATGAGCAGTGGCGGTCGTTCAACAATGAAAAGAAAACTTCCGATGCTCGGAACTTCTTGGATGGCGACCTCATTGAATCGTTTCTTGATCTCAGTCGTACGAAGATGGATGAGGTCTCAAAGGCCATGGATGTTCCTGTGGAGGAGCTCTGCAAGAGAGTTGAGGAGCTCACAAGGCTGCACTGAAATAGGATATCCAAGGTTTAAGGTTCCATTTTGTGCTATCGCTGTACCATATTTATCCTTTTTGTTCCATGTACTTCGTTACATCTTCAAGTTTTGCTGGTCTTTAAATGTGGTGTGTTGTCAGAGGCAGAGATAAGTATGTATCGTTGATTTTGTTTTTGTTCTTATATTATCAGCACAGCTGATATATATCTTCATAAGTTGTTTACTTGTAAGCAGAGATGACTCAAATAATTGTAGTATTTTGTGGCATTAGTAGTGTCCCTATGCTGCACTCAAGTGTGTCTCACAAATTCATCATTTGTATGCTGGTAGTATCCTGTTGTGCGTCACTGCATTTTTTTTTCCCTGGGAGAACTAGGATCCTATATTTTTCAGCTGAGGCTATTCTTTGATCTCTACTTGTTGGTTCTTATTCTTCAATCTGACATAGTTGTTGGTTTTTTATGGACAAAGAAGACTTGGCATATTTTATTTGAGATATAAAATAGTTTTGAAACTTATTTTATCATAGGAAGTTCTAATAAAGTATTTTAAAAAGGTAATTTCTAGATGCGTTTGTCATTTTTATTTTTGGACCAAATAGCTTTTACTCATTTCTCAGTGAGCCTCATTTTGTCCACTTCATTACCCTTTTTTTCTTAGTTAACTCTAAATTCTTCTTCTCCCTTCTAAAACCCAATGCATATATATATATATATATATATATATATATATATATATATATATACATACATACATACATACATACATACATACATACATACATACATACATACATACATACATACATACATATATATATATATATATATATATATATATATATATATATATATACATACATACATATATGTATGTATATATATGTATGTATGTATATATATATATATGTATATATATATATATATATATATATATATATATGCTTCAAATCCAAAATTTGATTCTCGTTACTTGCATGAGATTGTTAGGGTTTATTTGAGTTTTTTTCATTTTTTTTGTAAAATCGGATGCGGATATCTCTCTATTTGAGAGTTGAAGAGAGATTGAAGAAAATGGAAAATAAGGTAATAACTTTGGCAAAAATGAATGAATTTCATTATTTAGAGGTATATTTAAAATATTTTTGGACTCAATATGAAACATAATTTGAACAATAAATGAAAAACATGACAGTCAAAAAATTTAATTATATTATATTGAAACATAATTTGAACAATGAATGAAGAACATGATATTCAAAAATTTTAATTATATTAAGAATAGTTGCGTGTGCCATGTAGATGTGAGAACGAAAATACTAGTCGGGGAGCACGCCTCGACTCAATCGGTCGAGACAAAGATACCAGCCAGTAGTTATATTTGGTCGGAGTTGAATTTTTAACATGTTTTTTTTTACGAACAAATAGCCTTAAACATTGGCCGTGACTGTAACCCCGATGCAATCCTTATATGGCTGGTGCGCTAGCCCTATCCAGTCCACTTACTGATCGGGATTGCCAGCCCGGCCATTAAGTTCCTAATAGGTTCTCTATAGAGGGAACCACTGAAAGGTGCAGGCTACTCTTCGTAGTACACGAGCAGGTCGAAAACGCAATGTAGAGTGCGGAGTACGCGGCACGTTAGAAAATGCTCTGGACGAAGGAGATTGAAAAGGAAGGAGAAGTTGAAGTCGAGGAGATTAGGAAATGCTCTGGACGAAGGAGATTGAAAAGGAAGGAGAAGTTGAAGACGAAGGAGATTGAAAAGGAAGGAGAAGTTGAAGTCGAGGAGATTAGGAAATGCTCTGGACGAAGGAGATTGAAAAGGAAGGAGAAGTTGAAGTCGAGGAGATTAAAACGAAAGGAAAATTCTAAATGCGACCCATTTTTTTTTCTTAGCGAACCTCAATTTCTTAGTAAGACCCATTTTTTCTTAGTGAACCCTATCTTTTTCTTAGTAAGACCCATTTTTTTTCTTAGTGAGCCCTAATTTCTTTGTGAGTCCTATTTTTTTTCTTAGTAAGACCCATTTTTTTCTTAGCGAAACTCATTTTCCACTCAAATATAGAATTAGTGGTTACAAGGGGCAAATGTTGAAAAAAAACATGGACCTTACTAAGAAAAAAGGAATTCATTTTAAACTATCCTGTAAATCACTAAGAAACTGGGGCTCACTAGGAAAAATATGTGGGGCATCGAGCATCTCTCTTTTCAAAAGTAGTTGATTTACCATTATGTTTTATTTTACTTTTCAGTTTAATAGAAGTAAATTTTCTTATCAGATGTAATCATTTTATGATTGTGTTGCTTTATTTAAAATGATTGTGTTGCTTTATTTATTTCGATGCACGAAGGGAACTGGTTGTTAAGATGAGACGTGTTAAGATGACACGTGTTATCACAATCGTAGCTAAGTGCCGGATGGGGGAGCTTTACTCCTAATTTCTCACCGAAGATCCCTTGATCTCCTTCAATCAATTAGCACTTGAGTAGATTCAATAAATTAACACCGAGCGGATTCAGATTCTTGAAGTGCAATAAACTAGTTAAAATACACGGACAGAGTGCAATTATTGACAGGAAAATAATAATAATAATAATAATACAAACAAAGATATTATATAAATTTACTTTCTTCAACATTCAACTTTAGTGAAATGCTTTGAAAAAATTAGGAAGAAAAATTGTAAAATATGCTCTGAAAATGTTTATCAAATGTTGTATGAATATAGTTGTTTTTTTAACCTAATTAAAAGAAAGGAAATTTCATGTATATAAACATTAAGTTGAGAAAAGCTTTCAATATTATACATTGGGGATTGGTGAACAACATAGAAAACTAATTGGTAATTGTATTTGAAGTTTTAATTTCCATTAAGAGGTTTTAAATGATGATTAAAAATTACATTATCATTTTTTTAGATAAAAAATTATAGTATAGTTGTTATTTTATTTTATTGAGAATACAGTATCATTGTCATTGAAACATTTCATGCCCTCAAATGATACTTTTTATATAATATAAGAGTGAAAACTAAAGTAATTTATTTAGGTATTCCTAAAGTAATACTTTATGCTGAGTTTGATTTATTTAATTTTTTTTTTTTAAATAATTGCATTGCACTACCATATGAACAAGAAAGTTAAAAAAAAAATGACAGCTTAAGCAATCCTATAAATAGGACCATTCACAGAGTTCTTACGAATTAAAAAAATATATATCAAAACTCCAAAAACCTAATAACCAAGTACAAATAATTCCAAAATATTTTGCATTAAATGGTGAAGGAGATGGCTTGTGCTTCAGTTCTATTAAAGTTTTTCCTTGAAGTTAGCTTGAGAGGCTACTTTGTAAACTCTTTATGTTGTTGAGAACTTCTCTTCGATCCCATATGTAGTCCTTTTGTTGTTGAAGCAGATCTCTTATTTGTTTCTCTATCTCAACTTATTTTGGACTACAGTAGGCTTGATAATAGATTTAGCTAGAATTGATGGTAAACTAGCAGGTGGTAAAAAAAAAAAAAAATTAGCCTCTAAGTGGTGCTTAGCTGTTTTAGAACTCCCTTCATCTCTCTGCAAATTATCTCCTCTTCTTCATAACCAGTGGAAATTTGATTACGAACTTCTAGTTAAATCTTTTCTTATTGTCCACTATGATGGGAGTAACAGCTTGCCGCTCCTCTCCTCTCTTACAATTTCTGTAATAACAGCAATATCAATAGTTTCAGTAACTTCATCTAATGTTGGTATCACAGGCATATCTATGTTAAAGATTGGAATTTGGCATCCAAATCTCAACGATTGGACAAATAGGGGAATTTCTAGATGGGCACAACTTTTTTCCTAATTAGCCCACTTTTCCTAGTGAGCACACCCTCTCTTTTGAAAAGAGAGGGTTTTCCTAGTGAGCACACTATTATTCCCAAAATATCCTTCAATCTCCTCCTCTCTCTCTCTCTCTCTCTCTCTCTCTCTCTCTCACACACACACACACACACACACATAGTTAGTCCGGATCAATTTGAAATGATCCGGAACTGTTAG
Source organism: Dracaena cambodiana (assembly GCA_036321105.1). Classification (NCBI taxonomy): domain Eukaryota; kingdom Viridiplantae; phylum Streptophyta; class Magnoliopsida; order Asparagales; family Asparagaceae; genus Dracaena; species Dracaena cambodiana. The sequence continues at coordinate 20,277,967 of JAYEPQ010000002.1, forward strand.
TCCGAATTACTCTGATTGATCCAGACTGTCTAGTCCGGATCAAATATGACTGATCTTTCCTCTTCCTCTTCCTCTTTCCTCTCTCTTTTCTCATTTTCCAAAAAATTTCTCTAATCCAAATACCCAATTTCTCCTTCCTCTTTCTATTCTCTTCTCTACACCCAATATTATCCAACCTCTCTTCTCTCCCATTTGCCTACGCCGTCGCCTTCGCTGCCACCGGTCTAGGCAACGTCACCGCTAATCCTCTTCTGCCATCTCTTATGAGTTTTAGGATTTTTTTTTTTTTTTTATTAACTGAACTTTGTTTGAGAAGAAAATGAAAAGGTAGGAGGAAGACATGAACATTTTTGTCAAAAAATCGATGGCAAGATTGTAATTTGATAGAAGTTTTAAGTAGGCCCACTAGGAAAAATGTTGTGCCCATCTAGAAACTCCCACAAATAGCTACAGTTTGCTGAAAGTTTCCTACTTCATACAAAAAGATACAAAAAGATAGCAATTGAGAGATCATCCACTTTCAAGTGATAGGTGACAAATTTCATTGACTTGGTGGTGGCGCTTAGTTTGACAAGATCTATTTTATAAAAGAGAACTTCACTAATTATTGTTGTTTTATTTATAAAGAGTGGAATCCTAAAAGATTCGCTAATTTACTCAAAGCTTATGGAGACCAGGGTGAACAACGAACCCATACCAGTACAAAAGAGACTACATCCCTCCCGGGGCTAATTGATTTCGTCCATTGTTTTTGGAATAGCAATGTTCCATTAAACAAAGAAGGAGATCTCCCTATTGAATGAACGATGCTAAATTTTGAAAATAATAACCCATTTTTGTTCGTGGAAAGATTTTTTTTAGAGAATATGTTTCTTTTCTTTTCTTTTTGAATACTTGTCTACATTGTAGCCACCATCTCCATTGTAAGTGATAATATCCTCAGTCATCTCGATTATAGTTGCCATTGATAGTTACTATTAGAGATGATAATAGACACATTCATAAACCAAATTTTAATTCTCTCTATACAAAATTTTGAATTAAAAAAAAATATAATTTTCATTTTTAATTCAATATTTTATATAAGACAGAACATTGATGCATTTATTACCATCCCTAGTCGCTATCCGCCCTAATACATCCACATATCCTTGGAACCTCCGCATTTGAGTTTACATTGAAACCTGCGGGCCACCAACAGGGATGATGGTCCCTTCTTCAGAATCTAGCATAAAATTTATAAGTGGATATATTAGCTAATTCTGAAATACGATTGTGAAACTTGCATACTACATATTGACTAATTCTAAAATACTACTTTTATTCATAATTGAGTTATTCACAATTAGTTATTTAGAAAATATTTTTTAATTAATTGAGCATTCATACTTGAATTATAATTTTGTGGGCTTTCCGTCCTGTGAAAAAATTAGAAATAATTGTTAATCTTAATCAACCTGGAACTCTAATTAAGTGATAGTAAATTAGTTTACACTGAACTCTAATATGTCAGAATTTATTTCAGATAGACCGTTTGGATAAAATTCTAGTTCTAATTGGAAAATATTATGCTAGAAATCCTATTAAAAGGGGGAAAAAACAGCATAAATGATGTATCGCTAATAATGATATGTTTTCTATTAAAAAATCAAACTTAAGGAGTAATAAGGTGGCACTAATATGGTAGTTTATCTACTAAAAGACAAAATTCAAGATGAGGCGAAGCAAAAAAAAAAAATCATCCTATAAACTCATGAAAATTCCCAAAGAAAAACACCTAAACTTACTCTAAGCTCATGAAAAATCCCGGGAAAAAAAACCTGCGACTCAACATTTGTCTACCAACAAATAACATAATACTCTGTCGAGTACAACGATGTCGATGTACCTCAGTTAGCTAGATATCAAAAGAAAGTTTGGGATGAGAAAAATGTATTCTGTTGTTGGTAGATGTACTTTAAAAAAGCCAATCAAAACGATCTACTAAAATTTAACGCATATATGATGATGGCAATTGAAACTGCATAAATTAAATGAGAAAGTTAGAGATACCTTCAAAGCAAACCAAACTAGTCTCTACATCCCCTTTCATTGTTTGGTCAGCGTTTCAAACACTGGAAGCTGGAAACTGCTCTACACATAAAAGTGAAGAATAGTTTATCAGGCCACGAATGAAAAAAGTACCTACACATTTTCTCTTAAGAACCAACAAATAGCATTCATATGTAACCTCAAAAGTAGGAACTTGATATCATTTCAATATTCTATAATATGTCATTTCCAAACTTTGCCACAATAAGACCCGCATTAACAAATATCATATGCAAAAATTTAAAATGAGTAAAATATGATAATGTATTGTATGTAAGCCTAGAGAGGCAATCTGCTTCTTACAGGACATCAAATCTCTTTACAAACTTCCCCTCACTTATCCCAGTCAAGACAAAGAAAGAAAGCACTAGCTCATGCTAGATTTTCCTTCAAGGGAAACGCATCAGCTACTCCCTGTTGGTACACAATGAAATAAGCTAAGTTGATGATCTCACTTCTGAACCACAAGTTTTCGCAGAAATTGATGAGGTCAATGTCCATAACACAAATGACACATGATTCAGCTGCTGAAAAAGGGAAAAACAGAAGATTGTGAGAAATTAAACAGGAAACTACTCTCAGGAATGAAATTATAAATGATAAAACAATATTTTACATCTTTTAAAAAATCTTTTACTATGTGCCCGCTGATAGCCTTTAGAATCTTATAAGCAGTTCAGAGTAACAACTACACCAATATTAGCAGGGTTCATGTGAGTTAGTAGAGAGGCTGATTGGAATTCTTGGCCACTAGTTTGCCAGATGAAACCAACAAAGGAATTTCCTCTCCTACTTGGTGGAGACACTGTTTAACAAAGCTCCACCCATTAATTTTTTCCCCTCATCGGATTATGGCAAGAAATCTTGCAGATTACAAAAGGAGACGAGACGACATTACATGACGAGAATAACAGAAGGAAATGAGGAAAGGATATGTCTAGTATCAAAAGATGGAAACACAAAACAAAAGGTACAGCTTTGTACTTAAACATAAATAAGTTGTTCCTATTCTATGATATCCAGTTTGGCTTTTTGTCTTGATACTATGGCTCAATAAACTTCCCTTATCAAAACTCTTTCTCCCAGCCTTATCTAAGATTCTCCATGGAGAACTTTCCGAGGCTTGTACTATTTTAGGTGCATGAGCTGAAACTAAATGGCCATTCTTGTAGATTTTTATGTTAAACAACTGGCCTTCATAAAGCAAGCCCCTATCTAGTATAATTTCTTCAACCAAGAATTTGGCACCAAATCACATCTGGCCATAAAGTTTAGCCAGAAACAATTGGGTCGAGCCTTCTCAGTAAATTGTTGTGCTCCATAGCTGGCCCATTCAATGAGAAAGATTTAGACGAGAAGGAAAATCAAGCGGTCAGTGTTGCTTAAGCAAGGGGGTTGAGCTCCTTACTCTTTAACACCTTTGCTAGGTCTCCTGTACGGCATAAAGCGGTGATCCTTTGAGGCATTCTTGCGCCTCCTTTTCTCAATAAATGAATCAAGTTTGCCTTGTGCCTGCAAAATATAGTTTGAGACAACAAAAGGAAAGATCTAGCAGAAAATTGTTCATAAGAGGTGATACCTTTAGGTCGTCAAACTTCTTCATCAGCTTCCTTTTCCGAATTTCAGCTGCCCAAGAGAAGCATTAGTTAAACCAAAGGGGAGAAGGAACAACCAATCGTCATTAATTAATAATCTCAGTGTCCTAATCGCTTCCCTGTTTTATTATATGTTCACATCAATGCAGGTATAAGAGTGAAATCGCCAACATTGCTCGAGATAATACTGTAGTACTGTCTATATACCCCAGTAGGCATTGTGTGTGTGTGTGTGTGTGTGAGAGAGAGAGAGAGAGAGAGCAACATTTCTTGGAAAGTACTGTAACTTACCTACTTTGAAAACGTGTATACATGTGTGTGTGTGTGTGTGTGAGAGAGAGAGAGAGAGCAACATTTCTTGGAGTACTGTAACTTACCTACTTTGAAAACGTGTATGTGTGTGTGTGTGAGAGAGAGAGAGAGAGCAACATTTCTTGGAGTACTGTAACTTACCTACTTTGAAAACGTGTGTGTGTGTGAGAGAGAGAGAGAGAGAGAGTGAGAGAGAGAGAGATTCTCATGAGGTAATACTGTGGCTCCTGCTGTGAGGTAACTCGTGTGTGTGTGTGTGTGTGTGTGTGAGAGAGAGAGAGAGAGAGGCAACTAACATTTCTTGAGGTAATAAGGACGCTTTCCCTCCTTGGCTGCTTCCCTTTCTTTCTTGATATGTTCAGAAATAATCTCTGCTTCAGCAGTCCGACGAGGAGCTGACTTTAGCTGCTTATCCTGAATATTCGAAATTTGTAGAGAATATGTACATTAGCAATTTAACAGGAAGTAAAATAATAGAATAAAATAAATCTCCAAACATAAAAGCTTACCAATTTAAATTCCATTATGATAAAAAGATGCTTAAACTATGAGAGACTTACCAATATATGATCATCAGCTTGCTAAAAGGTTTAACTGAATAATCTATCAAATATTCAACTCATAACTCACAGCTCACTCAGATATCGAGTTAGCTTCTTGCAAACAAGAAGATAACAGACATAGTTCTTTGTGGATCTATAAATCTTTATACCAGTCAATTCAGTGCCAAAGTAATCTCGAAAATGCTAGACTTGTTAAGATGCTTTCCTTGATCCACCTAAACTAAAGACTCATACTCCATCTGGTGTCTTACTATACTCCACATTTTAGATTACATTAGAAATGTACAGATATATATTTTATAATTAACTTGGGTCAAGTTGGCTGCATCTTTATGCATTAGAAATGTATAGATATGCCTTGCTAATAAGATGACAAAACAATACAATTGCGGAATTCTTTTATGATTTGTGCTATAGGCTCTCCATCTATACAAAAAGACAAATCTAATAGCTATTTGGTTTGCGTTGTTTCAACAGCAAAGCGCATTACTTTAAGTAACGACTTACAGAGTTACAAGCAAATGGTGCAAGGGGAAAGGACAGCAACCGAGAGAGAGAGAGAGAGAGAGAGAGAGAGAGAGAGAGAGAGAGAGAGAGAGAGAGAGAGAGAGAGAGAGAGAGAGAGAGAGAGAGTTGTACTCAGGAATACATTTTTATTACCTCTTTAGCTTCATATGTGCATTAAAGCTGAATGTAATTCCTTGTAGTATATTATTCATCTTCTGTTATTTCTACACTCTTTCATTACCTAGGAGTCTAGGACAACTTCTGAGCACTGCTCCTTCAGACTTAGTTCACGACAAGCTCTAAAATTATTGCCGGCACAGATTTCTGATCATTACTGAAACAAAACTTCCAGGGGGCAAGAAGCATCAAGCCTCAAGGCCCGTTATGGCTTTCCTAGACCAAAATTTGGCACAATAAAATTTGGCACAATAAAGAGGATTACTGTCATCGACGGATGGTTGGCAAATCCTGTATGTTGTAAAAGCTCTATAGGGGCTCGAGTTCCTTAGCCATCCTCATTTGTGGCATGAAAAGGCTTACGTAATGAAGCCGGTGAAAGAAAAGATGTAATTGTTGGTAATTTGTATGGCTTGTAACTGCTGTTTATACTATTTGCTAAAATTTACTATTGCATACCTGAGCGCCCCACCCCCCACCCACCTAAAAAAAAGATCAAAAGAAATAGATAAAAAAATATTATTTTAAAATTCAGCAAAACCCCTCAACATCAAGGGATCGGGGGCAAATCATCAGTGGGACCTGAGGTTCAAATAAACTAATCAATCTAATTTGCTTATTGTATTATCAATTTTTTTTTGTTGAACTATTCTACGAAAGGCTGAAATTTAATATGTTTTTCTACTAAGTGTAAATTCATACAGAAGACCTGTTTGCTTAAATTTGAGCGTTCCCTTATCATCAAAAGACCTATTTGAAATTTAAAGACATGTTTCGTTTACTTTCATATAAAGGACTCTGGTGCAACGAAATTCCAAGAATTTACTTCATCACTCCAAAGCCTGATCCTCACTAGACTTCTTTAAAATTCCAAGACATTCCATGAGCAAACAGTCTCCTTCAATTTAAAAAGAGGCCCTCCATGAGCACACATAGGGCGGTCAAGGACTTTTATTGATAAGGTGATAGCACAGAAGATACAAGATTCAAACCAATAAATAGGAAAATGATCTAGTTATGTACTAAATTGAATCTAAAAACACATAATATGTGACCATAATCGATGCTTATATGCGAAGAACTTCTATTACAAAGCAACAAGTTACATGTAAGCACACACTAAAATATAAACCAAAGAGATGGTACCACTTACAATCCAAGAAATGTGGTTCTTCAACTCCTCAATAACATTTGCATCTTTTGATTTTTTAATTAACTTTTGAAGTTTCTGTAAATCCAGCAACATTGCAGTCAATGGACAGTATAGGAACTAGCATAACAAGTATCTAAATAAACTAGTTCATTCAAGCAGCCAAAAATTCACCTCTTTCTCTGCAGGAAGTTCAACTTCGTACAAGAAGTTGTATCTCTTCCTAAACCTATAATTCATTAAAAAAGATTAGTACATACTATATAGTACGCATACCATGCCATTAAAAAAAGAAAAAAAACACATACACAAAACCCAAAGAAGCAAAATGCTTGGAACATAAAAGTTAAAAAATTAATTTCAGTAAAGAAACACAAAAGAAGCCAAATTTTAGAATTTCTGTACATGGTCATTATATCATTGAAGTAGAACGGAAGCTATTTTAGGGTTCTATGTAGAGATTTAGTGGATTGGGTAAATAGATTAGGGTTTGATAGAAAGTAAGAATTTCAGCCCTCATATCACACGTCCCTTCTAAACAAATCACGTATTAGAGATTTCCAAAGCACATCATGCCAAGGGTTTCAAATCAAACATTTCTCATAATTAATCTTACATTATCTATATAAAAATAAGACTCATGCATGACTATATATTGCAAAAAAAAATGTGCACCACTCATGCAATTAAAAATAAATTAAATATCCATTAAATTTCAATAAAATCTAAAAAATAAAATATACAATAAATATCCACTAAATCTCAATAAAGCATAATATAATCTAAACAATAACTCCTAGCTACTACAAACCGTTAGATGTCCCCATCAATCACCAACCACCAATACATCCACAGGCCATGAGAGAACCAAGTCCAACAAATGTTCTTTATTTCCCAACTAAATATTATCAAAGTCAATAAAAATATTACACAAAAAGATGCAAAAAATATCAATATTGTATTTAAATATAAAGATAGTGGAAATATAAGAACTTAAAGTGCAATTTAACCTAGCTTATAGATTAACTTAGGTGATAACTGAAAGCCTAGTGTTATTGGATAACCCTTATAGAAGGAAAAAAAATAATAAGATAACTGCATATCTCTGATAATCAGAGAAAAAGCACACAATAGAACATTGTGCCCTTTCTGAAAGGTCTTATCGGGGATATTGTATTCATTATGAAAATTTTACTTTAACTGCTTGCAAACAATAAAAAATAACTTGGGAAACAGTGTCTTAAAAGAAAACAGGTAGAAAGCTACCATAAATGTCAATAGATATATGAATCTCATAGTTATATACTTACAATAACCACTCATTAATTTCAAATAAAGAGAATTATAGTCTTATATCATAAGAGTTAAAAGAGAAACCACTAAGTGTGAAGAATCTATCATATGAATAAAATGCCTGGCGATAAAACCTCAGCATACAAATATGTTTAGATGATCCTACGAAAACTTCTAATGGTTCATAGCAAACACGATTTAAGTAGCAGTCAAGAGAGAGAGGAAAAAAAAAAAAAAAGATAAATGAGAAGAAAAAGGCCTACCCTTCTGGATTAAGTGTTCCACATAATGATTCAAAGCGTGGATCTCTAACAACCTGAAAATGGAAAAAGTGAGGACTTGAAGCAAGGAATAAAATGAACATAAAATATTTTGAACAAAATTGATTGCATAATGTCGTGCCCAGAAATGTAGCTTTCTTTGTTTCTTTCTTCTAAATTTTAATTCTTTTGGTTTAGCAGTTGCTGGGATGAACATACTAAAGCTTTAATTTTTTCCAATCACAAGGATGTAAGTAGTTACTTCAACTATACTCCTTGCATACCTGAATACCAAAACTTCAAGCGCGAGTTGGAGGATGATAGCCAGTATTCAAAGCTTTTAAGTAAATTGCTAAACTTAAGTAAACCCATTTTTAACATCAGCCCATTGATTAAACAAATTGTCTTTTGAGTTTACAAAAGATGTTAACAGTCAACACACTCCCATTATAAATAATAATACAGATGGAATGGGGAAAACCCATTCCTTTTCATCACTATGAAAATCTATTTGCACATAGATATAAGTATAATAAGGGAAATGTACGTAAACTACCATCAATGGTCAGATGAGTTTAGAAGCAAGTATAGCTATGCAATGCAAATTGGAGCATTAAGTTTATATAATGTTATAAATTTGTCGAAAATAATTTTATCTGTATTAAACAAAGAAGTTTTAATTCATTATCTTGCTTCCCCTTCTCAAGCTTTCTCCAATCTTCTCCCAGGAACAGCAAGAGCTAGCCCAAAATCAAATAGAATAGCCCTAAAGGAAGAGTTCTGTGCTCATGTGCATTACTTCTTCATATAAATATTAATCAAAACTTTCCCTCGAAACTTCTAATATTATGCAAATATATTAAATTCCTAATGTAGCACGAGGTGAGTGACCCGACTTGGTTCCATTAAATTTCATTAAACTTATTCCATCAAGGCAGATAAAATGTGAATAAATAAAGAAAACACCCCAAATAAAATAAGTTCTCACCAAACCATCGAACATTAACATCTTAACTTATATGCAAGAGCATTAACATCTTAATTTATATTCAACTATACTACACCGGTTCTTTAAAAAAATATCAGATTCACTCAGAGAAGCATCTTTGGACCCGTCAGATCAATTAAAAACCCTTCAATCAGAACTATAAAGCTAACAAAAGAAAATCTCCTTGCAGACCTAAAAAATGCTACTTTTTCACAAAACACTGTAGAACTCACCCGATTAACATTTTTTTTTAAAGACATAAAAAATAACAGACCTTTTTTGGCGCTTGGATTACTTCTCTGAACCTCCCCACCGGCACCTTGCAGCTCAGTTCCGACGGCCTTTTTTACACCGCCAAAAAAAAAAAAAAAAAAAAAAAAACAACAACAACAACCGCAAAAAGTATCAGTCAACAATTCCTCGATGAAAGGACACAAAACCCTAATCCAAAAAAGTTTCAAGCAACAGCCCCTACCTGTTCTTATTCGCTCGCCCGAGCTTCTTATTGACCCCGCGAGTGGGCCGGGCGGTGTGGGAACCATCGGATCTAGCTCTCTGCAACTCCTCAAACGGGACATCCCCAAGCTCTCGCTCTATCGCCTTCTCCTGCCATTAAGAAAAGACGAAGGTTTTGTTAAAGGAGCGACATTTAATTCAGAGATATGGATTTTAGGGCCAACCTCTTCGGATGAGTATCCGATCTCTTCGTCGCTGACATCGTCATCGCGTTTGTTGCGGCCCGTCGCCATCGCTCTATCGATTTAGAGACACCAAAACCCTGCCGAGATTTTGAGAGGACGGAAGGGAGAGACGAAAAAGGCCAGCGGGTCGGGTCGGTTACCAAAACTTTACTCCAGGCAAGGGGGGGGGGGGGGGGGGCACTTCTAAAGGGGCACAAGGTTTTTCTAGTGAGCCCAGTTAAAACTTCTACTATATAACAAGTATGTCCTCAAAAAAATTTACCTATATTGTCCTCTGCTTCTCCCGCTACCTCCTTTCTTCCCGCCCGCTTGCATCCGTTCGGACTGAGAGTCCGAACGAATGGGATTCGTTCGGACTGTCAGTCCGAACGGATCTCATCCGTTTGGACTGAGAGTCCGAACGAATGGGATTCGTTCGGACTGTCAGTCCGAACGAATCCCGTTCCTTCGGACTGTCATTCCGAACAGTATCTTGACATTGGCTACTGCCTCATCCAGTCTATTAACCTACGTTAATTGATTTATCATTAGTTGTAATGAAATTAACGCCAGTTTAAGGACTTTATTAGTAAGTATTTATACATGATTATCGAAATTTAGGGAAGGAAGTAAGAAAACATACCATTAAACACCGACACACTGATACACCAACCTATTGATATATTGATACATCGTTTATTGCGATACAATGATACACCGACACACAATGATACTCCAGATACAAAAAATATAATGATACTGCTGATACACAAATACACTGATACTCATGATATACTGATATAATGAAATAATGAAACATGGATACGCCGATACAATGAAACAATGACACAATTATGATACAATGAAATAGTGTTTATATTAAACGAGAAAAAGCGAACAAGAGAGTTCATTACATAGAAAAACCATAAATTCATCAGAACTCGAAATGTTTGGAAAAATAATTTTACACCGGCCACTTCAAGTTACATACATTATCCATATAATGCATAACTCACACAATGATCACTGTCTCCTTGTCTTTCTCGGGGGTTGACGTCTGCTTCTGGTTCGAGTCATAATTGTCGTATCGGGTGCATTAGGAGTGGATTGATCTGGTATTCGATTTCTCTCTCTCGTATCGGGCGTTGGATTTGTGGTCGAGATGCTACTTTCTTTCTCCTTAATGAGGCCATTGGTCGAACGCGAGAAGATTTTGCCGGATCCATCTATGTAACACAAAGATATTTCATTTATAGATACTTTTTTATCAAAACAATAAATTTTCTATGTGCAAATAAGTAGTAATAAAGTATAATTTGCTACAAATATCATATTTTATCTATTTATTTTAAACTTCTAAATTAATTAATAAATTTTAATATTAACATCTATAATTAGAAAATAACTAAATTTTCACATTTTTTACAACTACGATTACAATATTATACTTTCTTCATAATTATAATCTAAATATTAAAAAACAAAATTAAAAAAAAAATGTACTCGTTTAGAATTTCTCGAATATAAATTATTATTAAACCAAACAAGAAGTTTTCAGTTTTCAGGGCAGTTACAGAGTAAATAAAAATAAACAAAATAAAACAAAATTAAAATTAAATTAAAGGAGACTTACAGTAGAGCTCAAAAATCTGAGACCAAGAGAGAAGAGGGGAGTGTGGCAGCGGCAGGTGGGGACAGAGGGTGTGGGGGCGGGCGGAGGGTGGGAGGTCGGACGGAGAGGGTAGGGGTGGAGGGTGTGGGGGCGGGCGGAGCTGGGTGGGGGTGGAGGGGGGGGCGGGCAGAGGGTGTGGGGGCGGGCGGAGACGGGTGGGGGAGTGTGACAGCGGAGGCGGGTGGGGGAGCATGGCTGCGTTGGTGTGCAGGGGAGCGTGGCTGCGGCGGCGGCGGGCGGAGGAGCGTGGCACCGGCGGCGGTTGGTTGGATTAAGGAGAAGAGAGGAGAGAGGGATTTTAGGTTTGGGTGTGGAGAGGAAGTGAGGAGCGATGGTTTTAGGAAATATGGGGTAAGGGTATTTTGGGAATTAAATTGGGCTCACTAAGAAATTTTATCCGCTTCTAAATTTTAACTTGGCTCACTAGGAAATCTGGGCTCACTAGGAAAAAAGTTGTGCCCCTTTAGAAGTTCCCCAAGGGGGGAGTTTCAAGAGGGGCACAACATTTTTAGGTGAGCCTACTTAAAAACTTTGTGTCATTATTTTTTTTACTAAAATATTTTTTTCTTCAATTTCTCTTCTTCTTTTCTTCTCAGATCAATTAACTTAAAAAAAAAGAAAAAGAAAACTTAAAACCCATAATTATTCTATCAAATCTTCTCATATTTTAAATTATTTCACAAATTAAATTCGAAAATTGATTTTATTAGGCTTTTTCTTATTCAAAAACTCTAGAAACAGTACAGGTTGAAAAAAATTATGAATAAAAAAAACTCAAAATCCGGACTACTCCCCACTATCCAAACTAGCAGTCTGGACAATCTAATATCTGTCCGGACTGGAAGTTCGGGCAGTGGGCTTCTATCCGGACTTCCAGTCCGGACGAAAATAATTTCGTCCAAACTAGAAGTCCGGACAACACTCCTTCTGTTTGGACTGGACGTCTGGACAGAAGCCCACTGTCCGGACTTCCAGTCCGGACAGTTATAAATAAGTTTTTTCGTTCCATTATTCATGAAGTCGTTGTAGTATAGTGGTAAGTATTCATATTGCACATATGAGCGCCTCGGGTTCGATCCTAGGCAATAATAAATCACTTTTTACTTTATTTTATTTTTCCAAATAAATACATTTTCTTGTATAACTATGACTCAAACAAATTTTTTTCCTTAACCACTATTTCATTCCAATTCAAAAATAAATTAGATGAAACACATAATGATAGATTAATCATCTAACATTAGCAATCTAATTATCACTGTAGAAACCAATTGGAAACTAAGAAAGTAAAAGTGTACAATAGAATCAGCAATACAATATTTTAAAAATTCATATTAGTCTAAAACTAGAGAAATTATACATATTATGCAAAAATATAGTACTCAAACACAAAGAATTCATTCATCTCTCAAATTTGTACACAAAGTTTATCTTTTTCAAACTATAGATTTCATCAATAACACATCAATACGAAACTCAAATCCAAACAACAATATAAATTCATATAATGACAATCATGAACAAATTAGCTCATAATTCGATAGATTGACCCTTCAAGATTATCTTCAGAGCCTTACACTTTCATATCTGAGCAGATTAGGAGTTTCTAAATTTAATTCAGGATCCACAGCAACTTCATCTTCTCTCTTGTATCGGGCGACATATCAGTGGCCGAGATGCTGCTTTCTTTCTCCTCAACGAGGCAGTTGGTCGTTCGCGAGATGATTATGCCGGATCTATTTATGGAATACAAATATAATAGCATTAATACGTATAATTTCATTCATAAATGATACTTATCATAACAATGACTTCTCTATGTATAAATAAGTAATTACAGAGTTATATCTGGTACAAATATCATATTTTGTCTATTTTTGATGCTGTAGTAGAATGTAAAATACATGTATAAACGCACTCAAACATTCTTTTGTCAATTAATCAACCATTAAGACAATGCTAGAAACTTAATGACATATTAAAATTTACCAATACCATCCACGATTGGAAAATTAATGGAATTTTGCATATTTTACAACTAGCATTACAATATTTAATTTTTTCAATAATAATAATCAAAATATAAATTTCATGTATGATCAAAAAACCCTCCATCTCCAAAAAACTAATGCTCCATCCTTAATTTTATCATCCAATCCCCTCCACATCCTCCTCCTCCCATCTTCCTCCTCTCCAACCCAGTAAGACCACCAAATCCAAAAACCTTCTATTCTTTGCTCTAAAAAAAGAGATCAAAATAAAAAAATTACTAAATAAGGAAGAGATTTCACCCATCTCGACCCAACAAGTGACGTCGGAGCGGCGGGCGAGCAGTGGGCAAATCGAAGATAGAGAAAAAAATTTGGAAGGAGGAGGGGATAGAGAAGGAAAAGAGGAAGATGAAGGATTAGGGAAGTGGGAGAGAGGAGGGAAGAGAGGAGCTGGGTTTTTAGGTTTCAGATTTAGCCGGCCCTAGAGTTGGAGAGGTGAGGGAGAAAAGAATGGAGGTGGGGGAGAAGACGTTTAAAAATGGGAGAGAAAGAGAATGAGGGTAATATTGGGATATTTGGTTGTACTCATTAGGAAAACCCTCTCTTTTGAAAAGAGAGGGAACTCACTAGGAAAATGGGCTCACTAAAAAAAATGGTGTGCTCCTTTGGAAACTCCCAGGTAAGGGCAGCAAAACAGGTTGGATTTTGGATCGTATCCCACGCGATGAGAATTGCTAGATGCGCCCCATGTTTTTCTCAGTGAGCCCTAAAAATTAGAAAAATAATTCTCCCTCAAACTTTTGGGGTTCACTAAGAAAAGTATGGGGCGCATCTAGTAATTCTCCCACGCGATGCACTTAAACTTATAGGGGAGTTTCTAGAGGGGCACACCATTTTTCCTAGTGAGTTCAGTTTTTCTAGTGAGCCCACCTTTTCTTTTGAAAAAGAGGCGTTTCCTAGTGAGCACACCAAAAAAATCCAAAACTACCCTCGCTCTTCTCTGCATCTTTCCTAATCCGCCATGGGCGAACGAGAAAACCACGACCCTGAATCGGGTAAGATCGCCCTAACTCCATCCCAAAACCCTCCTACCAAGTCCGACGCTTCCGTTCATCGGACTCCGGAGGAGTTGGCGGCGAAGGCGATCGCGCCGGTGAAGACGGGGTACCTCCTCCCCCTGCCGCCGACGAGACCGCGATCAAATGGCGACGGGGTCGATGATGATACCAGCTAGAGAAAGGGTGCTGCTACTACGGAACTTGTTAAGGAGAAGAAGACCAAGAGGCAGCTCAAGAAAGAGTATCGTCAGGTGTAATTTTTTTGTGTTTAAAGTGATTGGAACATGTATGTTGAGTTCCTAAAGATTGGATCTTAATTAAATTTTCAATGTTTTTGTTCAAGAAATATTGTATATTTAATTTCATTTGGTTACATTGCGAGGTTTAGAAAGTAAAACAATGAACAATTAACTGAGAATTGGCAAGTTGGTAACTTGGTGAGAATCTAGAGCTCCTAAGAAATTCAGATCAATATGGCTTCTTGAAATTCATCACTCTTTATGTTTGTTAGATATAGAAGGTATTGGAGAAGGTAAGGTTGAAACTGATGAAGGATAAATTTTTGCCTTGTTCTGCAAATTTTAGGAACAAAAATCTCCACTAAACATTTGTCCAAAAGTAGCAAAACAAGCGAGTGCTGATGCATGTCGATATGGTGGTACCTTTCGATTCAACCATGATTTGGATGTTTATCTCGGTCAGAAATGGTGTTTACTATTCTTAATTGAATATCGATTCTATACAGAAATATATAGTTGCGAGTCTCGATTGTCAATATTTCTAAAGAAACAATCTTTGTCAAGTGCAGAAACCAGACTCAGAAGAAGAAGAAGAAGTGCAACAAATTAGTGGAGGACCAATTGAATTAATACTTCTCAAGAGTTTCAATATCTGGAGACATTAGACTTAATTGTTTTTTGTTTTGGGTCGAAATTTCAAAGGGATGTATTAAAAAACAATGTGTTTTTAGATGGTTGTTCGAGAACTATTTGCTGCAAACGGAACTTTGTATATATTTTTTTAATGTAATATTATTTCTAATTATTGACTGATTTGTTTATAATTCTCATTGTGTGAGTTCACAAAGACTCATCATAAATCTTGTGATGAACGTATTCTGTATTTGCTAGTTTATGGTTTTTTAATATTTGCTCTTTTGTATGATTTCTTAGGAAATAATCTATGAAAATAAACTTCTTTTGTAATCATCGTAAACTTTGTGATGAACTTCTTTTGTATTTGTATTCTTTTATGGATATTATTATGATTTGAAGATATGTAAACTGATTTGAAGTTATTTCAGTAAGAATTGCGGTTATTATATACTAAATAACTTATTATGTTTTAGTTTAACTTGATAATATTAACCAATTTACATCTAGGGTTTTTAATCTACTGTCTGGGATGTACATTCCGGACAAAATAGCAATTGTCAGGACTGGAAGTCCGGACAGTGAACTGCTGTCCGGACTTCCAGTCCGAACAATGCTCCACTGTCCGGACTTCCAATCCGGATAAATTAAACTGTGAGTTTTTTGGGTTCATATCTTTTATCACTGTTACTAGATTTTTGAGTAAGTAAAGGCCTAATAGTGTCAATTTTTAAATTTAATTTGTGAGATAATTTAATATAAGGAAAGATTTAATGGAATAATTGTGGATTTTATGTTTTTTTATTGGGTGCTGCAGTTTGAGAAGAAAATGAAAAGAGAGATTGAAGATATGAATATTTCAGTCCAGAAAATTTATTGACAAGTTTGTAGTATGAAAGAAGTTTTTAGTGGGCTCACTAGAAAAAATGGTGTGCTCCTAGAAACTCCCACTTACCGGAGCTAGGATCCGCTAGGGAGCTTCTAAACACACCCAGACTTTTCTAAGAACACTCCAAATATTTTTTGTTAAATAAGCTTTATTAAGACATCATCATAAATCCCAATAATCTCCTATAATTCATTTCTATTATTCTCAATTCATCAAGTCACCGTCCAACGCCATATCCTCTCTGACCCGCACCCCATTTCAACTTCCCCTCCCCACCGTTCACTGCCTCTGTCCCGTGCTCTTCCCAGTGCATCCTCACTCCTCACCATCATGAATTTCCCTACCTGGCTTCCAATAGCTAAACATGAGAAAAAAATAAAATTGATCCTTAAAAGCCAAGCAATTTTAAAGCACCGTTCGGCTTTTAGAAACCGATCATAGTATCAAAACTGAACTCTCAAGCGAATCCATCACTTACTATAAGTTTTGTTATGAAAAATTCTAGAAAAAAAACTATTTAGATTTGTTAGAAGAGGAAGATTTATCTTCCAAGATTTGCTTGGGGAAGATGAACAAGAGAGTAAAAAAGAGAAAATTTTCTTAATTCAACGAACCTAAGACAAAAAAAAATTAAGAGGACAAAATTGTGTAACTAAAAAGGGGTATTTACTGGTTTGTCCCTCAAATCTTTATATATTATGATTTTGCCCTCCAAATCTTAATATTTAGGATTTTGCCCCCAAATCTCATAAGTTACAACAATTTAATCCCCTCTCTAACACTGATAAATATTTGACCATTTTACCCCTCTTTTCCTCTTCTATTTTCCTCATCTCTTCTTCTTCTCTCTTCCTCCTCTCTTCTCCTTTTCTTCATTATTTCTCCTCTTTTCTTTCTCCTCTCTTCCTCCTCTCTAATGTGGTGTTTGTAGGAGACGAATGTTTGTAGGAGAAGAGAGGAGGAAGAGAGGAGAAAGAAGAGAGGAGAAATAATGAAGAAAAGGAGAAGAGAGGAGGAAGAGAGAAGAAGAAGAGAAGAGGAAAATAGAAGAGGAAAAGAGGGGTAAAATGGTCAAATATTTAACTGTTTTAGAGAGGGGGACTAAATTGTTGTAACTTATGAGATTTGGAGGGCAAAATCCTAAATATGAGATTTGGAGGGCAAAATCATAATATATAAAGATTTGAAGGACAAACCAGTAAATACCCCAACTAAAAAATGGCAACAGTAATACTTTAGAATTTTATGTGGAGGTGCCCTTAGAAAAATAGAGTGTGCTTAAAACTTCTTTTAAACCTAATGAATTATTTCATTAGGATACCCACTTTGATTATCCAACATCAGGTTTTCCTTGCAAAATTTCTAGATAGTTATAAAAAATTAAATAGGGAACAAATGTTTTTTAGAAAAAAAAATCAAGAAGAAAATACTAGACCCTTTTTGCTTAGGAGTTCTCAAGCCTATTTGTCATGTGATAGTTCTATAGATTTTAAGATTGACTGCGAGTTATAACTAGTCAACGCAACCAATGTAAAATAAAGCATTGCTAGCATTGGAAAGTGTATTGCACATAGCTCATAACAATATACTACTTGTACTAACTATGATAAAAAATTGTGTTATGACCAAACTTCGGCATATTTTTTAGTTCGTCCTTTTACATATACATATGTTTTGCAGACAAAAGTTATGGGTCGGCTACCTGTAGCCATCGTTGGTGGATATGGAAGCCTATTTAAACTGGAATTTTCAAACAAATTGCTTATAAGCAAGAAGACAAATATAAATAATAATCGATAGGTAAAAATAATAAGGGTTAATTACAGTCAGACCCTCCGTAATATTGAGAGTATGTAACTTAACGTCTCCTGAAGTTTGAAACTCTTAAAAAAATTCCTGGACTTAGTTATTTTCACTTTCTTCTTTTATTAAAGCGCACTCTTATCTCTCAAATTCATATTCTACGCTCATTTTTCTCTTTAACCAAAAAAAAGAAAAGGTGTTTTTTTAGAGTGAAAAAAATGGTAGAATAGTAATTTGAGTGACAAGAGTGCACTTTAGTAAAAAAGAGAGTAAAAATAACTAAGTTCAGGGGTTTTTTAAGAGTTTCAGACTTACGCACCCCAATACTACAGGGTGTAACTGTAATTAACCCAAATAATAACAATACAATAACTGTCAAGAAGATTTATTTGATGATTGTCGGCAAATATTACATTGTTCTATAAAAATTCATGTAAGTATATGATGTTTTACCGTTTACGAATAAAATGACTATGGTGGCAATAGAAGAGAAAAGAGAAACAATGAGATGTTGTAGTTATTATTATTATTTTTTCTAGGGTTAATTATAGCCAGAACCCCTATAGTATTGAGAGTATGTAACTTAATACTCCTAAATTTTAAAACTCAAAAAAAATTCCTGAACAATTAACACTGTTAGTAAGCATTAGTTATTTTCACTTTTTTTTTTTACTTAAATTTTTATTATATCCTCATACATCTCTTTAACCAGCTCTCTCCCTCTCTATCCTCTCTCTCTCCCTCTCTATCCTCTCTCTCAGTCACTCTCTCTCTCTCTCTCTCTCTCCCTCTCTCTCAGTCAGAGAGGGAGCGTAGAGAGGGAGCGTGGAGCGTGAGTGACTGAGAGAGAGGGATAGAGAGAGATGAGAGAGAGGGATTGTGCTGGTTAAAAGAAGGAATGATTGTGGAATATAAATTTGAGGGATAAGAGTGCACTTTAATAAAAAAAAAAGAGTAAAAATAACCAACTCTCACTAACAGTCAAGAGTTTTTTTTGAGAGTTTCATACTAAGTTACATATCCTAAATACTACAGTAGTCTGATTGTAATTAATTCTTTTTTCTATAGATGTATTTGTAATCTATACTATAGTCATTTTTAAATGAGCATTCAGTGTATTCTTTTCTTTATAATTATTTATTTATTTCCTCAAAATCAAATATTAAGAGACCACACTTTTGAATATTTCAATCCTTTACATCTCTAAAAAAAAATTATGTTAAATCTATTTGCATGAAGTTTAAAAAAGCGCAAAAGAGTAAGAAAAATACTACGGAGGAAAAACCAAGATAATTTTTTTCAAACTTAAATTTACCTCGAAAAAGATCCAATCAACTATGAACAAGATGTGCCCTCAATTTCCTCAAAAGAAAAAAAAAAAAAAAATCAAGTAACAAAAAAACAAGATGTGCCCTCAAACAATCTCTCCCGGTCCGTTCCCTGCTCCTGGCCGCTGGCAACCTCCGCCAATGACCCAATAATCTATTTTTCCAACAAAACCCCCAAAAAAAAAAAAAAAAAGTTGAAAGAAAAAAGAAAAGCCCATAATTACAGAAAAGGCCATGGGAGCAGTCCCGGTACATAACGCCGCCAGAATCCATTGCGGACTGTCCTCATCATTGCCATTTTTTTCTCCGCCCTTTCTTTCTCTTTCCTCATCATTCCCTAATCCCTCCACCTTTAGTATCAAAACAGCGGCGGCGAGAGGCGGCGGCGCTGCGGTCGCTAGGGTTTCGATGCCTTCACCGTCTCCTTCCCAATCTGCTCCTCCCTCCCAAGAGAACGACGCCCTGACCGCGTTCCGATTGGACGAGAAGTCGTTTTTGGCTTCGCTGATGCCGAAGAAGGAGATTGGTGTCGACAGGTTTCTTGAATCGCATCCGGAGTATGACGGAAGAGGCGCGCTCATTGCTATTTTTGGTAATATTTTTTTGTTTTTTTTTTGTTTTTTGCCTTTTGATTTGTGGGAATTGAGCTGTTTAGGTCTGAAAAGTTTCAATTTTGTAAGATTTTGAGTTTGGCATTTGTGTTTTTTTCGCAAATATGTGTAGATTCAGCTTGTTTGATGATACATTAGATAGCATGTTGAAGGGGGAAAAACAAAGATACTTTGTCCTTCTGAAAGAATTGTTGGATCAATTTTGTTTCTTTTTGAAGGGATATTTTGTTGGTGATGGGTCAAGTCTGAGTTGATTGTTAATTTAAAGCTGCTAATAATAAAAGATTTTGTGGTGGATAAGTATTCCGAATTTTTGTCTTCTGGTATTACGAGCTCCGTCTCTGATTCAATATATCTTAATTTTAAACTTTATGGGAAAGGCATCTTGATAGATACAATGGATTATGAGAGTTCAAAAACTTTATGGAGCAACGTTATGCTATTTTGGACAGATTTTATATCTTCTAGCAACTTGAGATTTCTTTTTCTGCTGCAGATACTGGAGTGGATCCAGCTGCTGCAGGACTACAGGTGACGTCGGACGGCAAACCCAAAATCATAGACATACTTGATTGGTAATATTTGGCATTTTGAATTTGTTCTGAAATTTATTGATAAATGATTTTGTTATGGTTTGGTATTGTTGCAGGCCTTTGCTAAGCATTAACTTTTTTTTTTGTTTTTGCAGCACAGGGAGTGGTGATATTGACACCTCCAAGGTGGTGAAGGCTGATACGGATGGCTATATTGTTGGTGGATCAGGTTGGTTTTGTCTAATTTCAGCATTGTATTATTGTGAATGATGAGTAACTATGCATAGAAAACTGAATAAACCATCAGGTGTCCTAGTGAATTGGTTGGTTTTCAGGATAGCTATAACTCACCTCTCTAGACCCCATGCTTTTGATGTACACTTTTTTTTGCCATCAAATTGGAAGTACAACCTTATCTAGTCATCTTAATTTCTGACATACTCCAGTTTCCTTTTCTTTTAATTGCACAATGTTCAAATATTCAAATAGCACGGCCTATCTACGCCTTTTTCTTCCAATCATAGCCAAAATTAATAAAAAATGTATTCCAAAGATAAACATATCAAGATGACAAGTACGACTCTACCTAATCTCGCAACACTTCGGTAATTCTTCAATTAACATATTTTTAAATTACTTTTCAAAAAGCACTTTTCTTGTGGAGATGGTGGCAGTTTGTTTGGTTTTTTTTTTTGGGGGGGGTTGCTTAAATGTTACTAACTCATTTTGCCAGAGAGAGGACTCTGGCATAGGAATCTCTCATGGAATTATTCTAGGGTTCTCACTTTTATGGGTTTGGAGAATTTTCTCTTGCAATTAAGGTCTACAATTGGATGGATAGCTTATGAAGATGAACCATTTATTTCTTTATTTTTTTTTGACAAACCTGCAAATGACGGAATGAGATTAAATAATTAACTCTTTAAGATAAAGTTTTCCTAATTAATTCAGGTACTAATATTATTAAATTAGCATAATACTAGTGAGATACACAGTTCTAATATAAACACTAAATATAGAAAAAGTTCATTCGAATATCTTAAATTTATGATAATAGAAAAATGAATTAATTGCTTTATTCTTCGGTTTAGTTATCGTGAGATTTAACAAAAGAAAAATTCAATAAGTTAGACAAATTTACTTGTTCACTTGACATTTATATTAGTTAGAATTATTTTATATTTCAATTAGTCAAAATATAATTTTTTTTAATTATAACTAATTAATCAATTTTACTCAGTTAAAAGATTCATGCATGAATCCTAAGTTGTGAAAATCTCTTGAAGGTTTAAAATCATAGAATTGGTATTAGTATAAGCTATTAGTTTATGGTATTGAAAACGAACAAGTATCTTGTCTACAATATTCGGTATATCGGTAAAATATCGTCAATATTTGAAATACTAAAAATATCAAAAGGTATTTATAATGTTAGATACCTCAAAATTTGATATGATATTTGAGCTACGTATCATTAATTGACCAATATTTTGAACTTTGCTTTTCTTTTTAGATAAAAGCATAGAATTAATCAACAAATTCTTTATTCATTTTTAATGAGAAGTTACACAATTAATTAGTAAATTCTTATTAATTTTTGTTAGTTAATAAATGTTTTATTTTATTTTATATATTTTTTAACAATATAAATGTAAAATATACAAACTTCATAGGAAGAATAATTTCATCATAATTTCATTGGAGTTATTAATTTGTTAACTTTCCTTTTCAAATGAGAAAATTATAGAATAAGATAGCTGACCCTAATCAACGAAGGCTTCATAATTAGTTCAGTTTTGATGGATTTGTTTTCTAAAGAAACTTGAAAATTATCATTTAATTCTATTTAAGTTAAAAATTCTAACTGCAAATGGACTCTAAAATAATGTTTCCTTTTCAAGAGAAACTCACGAGTGCGGATTTAGTGCTTCTAATTATAATTGGCCTCTTATATAATTTGTTTTCTTTTCAAAACAAAACTCGAGAATAATATGATGATGCTACATCTGCCTGCTGAAATTTTCTAAAGAACTTATGAAAAAAACCCATAGAGGTGATGTGTAGCAAAGATCACCTCCAAATATATTAATCAAGTAAAAAAAAGACTTAATTTTCAAGCAGTAGCATTTTTCCAATTTAAAGAATAAAGATTGTCTAATTAATATTTAATTTTCTTTTGCTTTAGTCTTCTTTTAACTACTTTGGAAGAGCTCAATATAATTTTTTGGTACAAGAGGAATTATGAACACTAGAACTATATAATCACTATAGACCATGATTGAATCCAAATTACAAACAAAGGTCTCACTAAAAGATAGAACCAACAGAACTTAGGCTTGTTTAAATCCGTTATTTGAGATAAAGGGCTATACTTGGGGTAGAGTATAAACAAATATATGAAAACAAGGTCATAAAATTGTTTAACTCTATCTAAATATCGACTTGAGTAAACTAAACCTAAAATTTTCATATGAAATATATGAAATATGAAATGATACGAAGTAGACTGAGCGTCTCGCACCGACCATGAGTTGGACGTAGATGTTTTTCTTTGATCACAAGTTGGACATGGACGTTTTTGCTTTGACTGCAAGCCGAATATGGACATTTTTGCGTTGACTACGAGTTAGGCAATGTTAGATATGTATTCGACATGTATCAGACATGCCATACACAAATCATTTTTGATACGTGTTCAACATGGACACACAGTAAGATTTGGCATGTTCATGCTTCATAAAGCATAAAATTTATATTGACCATGAATATTTTAAATGTTAAATTAGTTAAAAATATTTTTTCTCTTTATATTGACATGTATAGCATAACTGGTTCTCTTTACATGAGATTTGTAAAACAAGTTAAATATTTAGGTAAATTAATCATATAAATAGAAAGCATATAGAGGAAGTTCTTAAGATTAAAGAGTGCACTTATCTGTTTCCTTACTTATTAACAAATTCTCGTCATAAAACATTTTCTTCCTAAAACATTTTCTTCATAAAAGCGTAAAATGTTTTAAACATAAAGTATTTTCTTAATGAAGCACTTTTAGATAATTAAAAATATAAATAAAGGGAAGAAATTCTAATTTCGCGAGGAATAGAAATTTAACTATTGGAGTTGGTAGTCAATCCTAGCTACTAAGTTTTGTTTCCCGTGAGATTTGTCAAATTAAAAATTTTAGAAAGTTAACTATAAATATGAAGTGTAAAACAAAAATTCATAAAATTAATGAGTGCACTTATCTTAATCTATCAACTTTATTCTTTGATAAATTTAGCCTTCTTTAAACTATTTTCTTCTTAATAAACTGAGATTTGCCTAAGGGACTAAAAAAATCTAGGTAAATTAATCATATAACAGAAAGCATCAAATTAAAATTCTTAAAATTAAACAGGGTTCTTACTTTTCAATTTCTTTCTTCTATAGTTTCTCCCTTCATAAACTATTTTCTCCTTAAAGAAATGGAAATTGATTAGGAATATAAATAGGGGTGAGAAATTCTAATTTAATTAGGTATTGAATTTCAACTCATTGTTGAATGTTAGTTTAAAAGAAATTTGATGGATAAACTTTGGAAGTAATTATTCAATTGATGGATAAACTTTAAAAGTAATTATTCTTCTCCCGCAAGTTAATAATTTTAATTGTAATTGGATTTTATTATGACTTGTTTCTCGAAAAGAAACATAAGGGCAATGAGGTGGTGTGATGCTTTACGAGATATGATTCCCAAAATTTTCTAAACTTACGAAAAACTCTCAAGAGATAGTGGAGTCAAGACGTTGTAGAAAACACAATCCTAATATGTTAATAATAATAAAATAATAATTTACCCATTAGTTAAGTTTTATTTCTAATAATATTAAAACCACGTGTTAATTGCGTTATTAAAGTTGACAGACTAGACTAGCACATCTGTATCTTAAAAGAAAAAATAGCTCGTAACTACTTCTTAGTCTTAGTCTCAAAGAGGGTGTGCTACTATTAATACATAGACATTGACCACATTTTGTTCTTAATAAAAAATGATCCTTCATACTTAGCGGGTGGCAGTTAGGTTAGGCCATATTTGGATCAGATTCAGTCTGACCAGGTCCAATTATAATGACCCTAACATGACCAGTGTGATAATGGAGTCCATACTGCATACAATATCTGATCTGCCTGCAATTCAGCGTGAGTCCAGACAGAGCTTACCCAAAACTGATTTGCCTGGCCTGTTGGTTTGATTATTATCATTATTACTTTTAAATATATATCTTCAGAAAGGCAAACATTGTACTTATAAATGCTGCCAATCCAGTAGCTTCATACCCACTAACCAACTGGGTTATAAGTACATTATTGTTGAAGTGTTACCATTATCTTCTTAACCATTAATTCAGTTTTAGAAATAAAAAGCATGCAAGAACATGAATCGAACGGAATGTTTCCCCAACAAAACTTCCACAAACTAATCACCTGAGCAGCAGCACAATGTATTTAAAAGCAGCCATCAATGTATTTAAATGGGCTGTTTTTGTCAACCGGTTTGATGGCTTAAATCATACCTTGAACAGTTTATCAAGCAGGTCAATTAGGTTGGCCTGTTAATGCTTTTTATCCCAGTTAGGGTAGATCATGTTACAATCTTTCTCTCCTGATGTGTTTGTTTGTGGGTAGTCAAGGTTGCCACTATCCTACTTGAGATGGTTCCTTTTTATAACTGTTCTTAGTTCCATTGGCTTGTTTCATATGTTCCCCCTCTTTCCCTATTATTGTGTTTTGTTGCTCATTATGACTCAATCTCTTGTTTGGTAAGTTCCTTCATGATGTTCAAGAATAGGTTGTTAGAGACTCACTCCATGTTCATTTAAAGTTGTCTTCCTCCAGGATTGGATCTAAAGGTGGGGGAAAAGCAGCACCTTTGCTGCAAGAGAACTTACTCCAATTTAGCATGTCCTGTGGTATTGCCAAACAAAAGTAACTTAAGAGAAATTCGTTACTTACTAGATAATTCCCAATTTTGTAATTGTTGGTTGAAAATTTATCTTGAACATGATTTCTCGTGTCCATTTCTAGTATGCCATGTACGCTGGATCTTAATTTATTCACTTGTACACATCTATTTATGTTCAGGGGCAAAATTGCGTTTAAATCCATCATGGAAAAATCCTTCTCAGGAGTGGCATGTTGGCTATAAATTAGTCTATGAACTCTTTACTGATACATTGACTTCCCGTGTTCAGGTACTTCTCATTTTTAGTATCTACCTTTTTTATTTTGCAACAGGTTACTAATGTTAGTGGTAGTTTTAATTAAATATTATCCAGAAGGAGAGGAAGAAAAAGTGGGATGAGAAAAATCAGGAAGCAATTTCAGAAGCGCTCAAGAATCTTAATGAATTTGACAAGGTTTGCACTTTGCTAAAATTACTGGAGGCTACTTTTGATTCTCTTGGCTATTTTACGCTTCTGAAGCCAATTCAAAGAGACATGAATAATACTTTTTAATCACACTGTTTTTACCCAGTAAATTATATATAATTGGATTATGTATAGTATCACTAACTTTCACATTAACTATTACTTTTCTTCCTTATACATAGAAATCTCATGATTTTGACTTAACCAGATGGGCCTTATTTTTTAATGTTTGCTTCACCTTCTAGAATTTATGATGGCTTCTGAGCCTGAATGCTTTATAACTGGGGACATTGTCTGATACTCCTCTCTTTCTTTGCATTGTGAGGGAAGGAAACTTATGTGAGAATTCATACAATTTTAATTCTCTAAAAGCTATCCGCATCCTTTCGCCGACCTGATAAAAATGTATTTTCTAAGCTGCAGGACTGGGCAAATGGATGTTGTGTTACTGGCATTCTTCTCTTTGATGTTTTAATTAGGTTCTGGTGTGGATGATGACTTCAAGAAAATTTAAATATTCTAAGGCTATGATACCAACTAACCATTTTTTTCAAGTTGTATTAGGTTTACACTTTGTGTTGAGCGCAAATTTTTTTTAATGCTACAATTAATTTGGTTATATAGGTGCATGGTTCCTTTTCAAATCACCACTAAATTCGGTTAAGGGTTTATTTGGAAGGTTTGGATGAGAATCCTTTGGATTGTATCTATATGTTCCTTTGGGTAAGATTCCTTCCTAGTGCATTCCAGAAAGTGTGTTTAGACGGGAGATTAACTCCCGTTAGAAGTCGTCAATTGCTGTCCAAAAAGCTCTCTTGTACCGAGAGAGATCCTTTAGATTAGAAAAAAGAGGTCAGTTCCTTATTTTTCTAATCAAAAGCAATGGCCTCCTTAAAGTTCTAATCAAAAGTAACATTCAGACGAGCCATTCTTGAAGATTGGCCTAATTGGAAAGAGGAATCAAGGGAATCACGGAAGATTAATTTTATGGATGATCCTTCTCCACTCATTCCTATCAAGTAATGTCTTCATTAAAGCCTCTAGCATCCATATCTTTTCATACCATCTGCATCCTTATTTTGTTTGATAGTTCCTTCACTCTTTTAGCTTACATTGATAAGCTCCACTTGTCGAACTAATACATCCGTAGGTCTATGTTGCACATATGACCAAACCTTCCTAGATTGTTTTCTCGTACCTTCTCTATGGGGTCGAACCCATACAAATAAGTCCTAAATCTGAAAGTACAATCTTCGTTCTAGGATGATGGAAATGAATAATTACGAAGGACCAACGACAATATTTCTGATTATGATTTCATGTATGTTTAATCTACTGGAGATGCACAAAAGAAAAGTATTAAAATAAGAAAAGCTTGATTAGGACAAGCAATATAATACCAACATTCTGGTCTTCAAATACTGCCCTTGACACAAAAATTAGCCACAAATTAGGTCCAGAAATAACTCAGACCCATTGATAAAGTCAAGAGGCAAAGGCTACAAAACTAAGCAAATTCAATCTTACAACAATTTCAGGATAGATTTTACTTTTTACATCCAGATGGTTAAATGATAGATCTCATTAGTTTCTTTTTTCCTTTGCAAATTGGACAATATTTGGTCCGAACCAACATGAGATTTATACTGAACCTGTAAATCTTCTGCTCCAATTGAATCTGGAAGTGGACAAGGGAGAGGTTATAGGGCGGAAATGTGAAGAGTAATGTTTTGAAGCATGGGGATAGCTTGCTGCATGTCCCATAGGGTAAAGCTTTAATAACGAAGATTAGCTTGCTGCATGCCCTGTATGGTAAAGCTTTAATAATGAAGATTAGCTTGCTACATGTCCCGTAGGGTAAAGCTTTGATAATGAAGATTATGCCATTTCCTTCTTGAGCTTATGCTACTCTGCATGAAACTTCCACTTGTAGTTCACACATTAAATCATGTGCTTCGGCATAAAGTATCTTCTCAGTCTTCTTCCTTTTGTTTTAGCATCATTTCTTCATCTAAGTTTTTTTTTAAAAAAAATATTGACCAACAATCGGTGAATACCACCTTCTAGTACTAAAAGTGTCAGCTCTTTAAAACACAGTATTTCTTACTGTTCGTACTTATTTTGTTTTCAGCATCTCTTCAAGTGAATTGTGATGATCTTGACTAACCACCTCCTAACACTAGTATTGGTAACTTCACTTTTATGACATAGATGACTTGTTCATATTGGGCATCAGCAATACCAATAATAGTGATTTCTACACTGATTATTCCCACTCTTATCCATTATTTTTGTTTCTTTTACCATAATTTAAAAAAAGGTTTTCAGCATTTTTATCCTTGGTTCTTTCAAGAAATAACATATTTGCCAAACTTCATTGATATTTTTGTATATATCCTTATGTTTTTCTGTTATTCTGCAACTATGTCCTTCAAACATGTCAGAGTTAATGAAAAATTAGTGAAATATAAATTTTAATAACTAATGCATGATTTAAGCTAGTTTTGATGATTAATGTGATTGAGACTTGCTTAAAATCATCAAGTTTAATCATTTTCACAAGTACTACCTTTTTAGAATACTGACTTTGAAAATAATTAATCATATTTTTTACTATGTTCACTTTAAATTCATGTTTGAATCAATGTTGAAAATAACCCTTTATAAAACTCGTTATATTGCGTTATGATACCAAATGCAAGCTCAACGTTATCTAACATAGAAAATAACTCAGTGCATCGTAATGGTGCGATTTTACGTTATTTTGCACTATTTTACATTATGTTACGTTATATTGCATTATGTTACATTATTTCCTATTATATTTTTGAGTAATTTTCATTTTATTGCAGATTATTTATTATTGATCCTTAGCTGATTAATACAACTTTTTTACTTCATTGCTTATTGTTTGCTTGTTTGATTACTTGTAGTATTGATAACTTTTTATTTTGCAATTGATTGTTATAAGTCCTCTTTGATTATTGAATTTTCTTAATTGCTATTGATTCTAATTGAACTAAAATGGGCATTAGAAAATATGAATTGAATATTACAAAATATAAATTACAACAATAGTCAAGAACGAAATTTAAATAAATAAATAGAAAATAAATAAATTGAAGTCTTTTTTCTTGTTTGGTAATCACTGAAATTACTGTTGCTAAATTAATATAATTTATAATAGTAAATATTAAAATTATTGTAAGATTTGTTAGAAACTTTGAATAATTTTTATATATTATCGATTGGTTTTCATTCTTTTTTATAGAATTTTTAAATTAATTTTCAATTTATACAAATTATGATTTTAGTTTTTTATTGAATATATAAAAAATTGCGTAACCTATGTTATGCATTATGCTATATATGATGTAACTTAACAAAGGCAAAAGATTATATTACCGGTATCGCTATTTTAAACGTTGGTTTGAATGGTAGATTAAACATGATTTTATCACATAAGCCGTTAAAACCAAGTTTTTTGTGCTTTGAGTTTTTGAAAAAAAATTATTAGTTCGACCTTAAAGTTTAGTTAAAGGACATTTTTGCAAAACCACTTGAAAATAGGACATATATGGAAATATCAATGAGGGAAAGACAAATATGTTGTTTGTCAAAAGAAAAAGGATATATAATAGTAAAATCCCTTTAAAAAATTAAACCTGATCTAATCATACATCATGATATTTGCTGTGAATCTTCTGTAAAAACTCATGTGCAAAGAGTTCTGATGAAGTATGGATTATTTTGAAATATAAATGGTTCACTAGCAAAATGGTTTAGAGTCTTAACTATTTTGGTAAATAGGACTTCTCCAACCAGCTGTATCGTCAAATATGCTTCACAATTTGTAAACAAACGAGGCATAAGTAAATAATGAAAATGACAAACTAGCTGGATTATCTAACTTTGATGTAGCTAATTTAGTGGACTTGATATGAGTAAAAGCAGTGTACTAAATATTGGATGTCCGACTCGTATCGGATGGGTCTTTTTTAAATCAAATAACATGATATCGGACGATATGTTGGGGATATGAGCCGATATTGGACTTTCATATCGTATCGACAAACCTTCTATAATGACGTATCAGACTATATATCGTATATATCGTTCATACATAGTGGTTGATATTTAGAACAATGGCTAAAAGTAATGTGATGTTTGCCACATGTAAGTAAACTCATGCTCCAATCCAATAATGTAAACAATAAAACTATACTGAAGTCCTAATATTAACTAGTCTAGAGATAGAGATGAGAACTATGGAGGTATTGGTTATAGTTGTGCCAGCAAATATTGGAAAGACAAATGACACTCACCCTAACAGGAAGTAATTTGTAGCAGTTGCATATATTAGGACTAGCATCCCTGTACCAATAGCTCTCTAGGTCATGCTTCAAATTCATTGTTGCCTAATCTTTTGGTGACATATGGTTCTGGAGCTAAATGGTGTAACCTGATGCAAGTGTGCTTATGACCTCCTGGAGTTGGCCGATTATAGTTTATATTGTCATTTAAGCCTTTCCCCGTTAAACAACTTGGTAATATTCTGCTGCTCATATGGAAGGTGAAAAAGTTTGGAAACTGGCTCTCAATGCTGTTGCCTGCTCAACCTCCATTGATTTTATTCTAAATTTGTAGCTTAGTTACTGGCAAGAGTAGCTTGTCATGAAATTCCTATTATTCAGTAAAACCTTGTTTTGATTTCTGACTTATCATGGGCAAATACAACTGCAACATGCCTCGAGTTAGATTTTACTCCAATATGAGAAGCTTGATATCTGTGTTTATTTTCATTTTGCTTGAACTTGTAGATTGAAATCTATAGATAAGGTTGTATTGCTAATTTAGTAGATAGCATACTGATCTGATAATTCTACTGCAATCACACATTGTCAGTTGTAGTGCTAACAGGTCGTTCCCATAGAGATCTAGAGTGTTTTGCAATCTTGCTAACTCTATTATCTTGACGAGCTAACTATGAGTCTAGATTGATGAGATTTGCAATTCTAATTAGCCTAGGATATGGAATCTACTAGTTCATAACCAAATATTATCTATTCATCTTCCTTCTATCATAAAAATTGATCTTTTAGTTATAATTTTTATTTAAAGTATCCTAAGTATGGACTATCAAGTGGTGTGCAAGTATAATCCATCAAAAAAATTATTTTTTATAGAGATAAACTAAATCGTTAGATAAATTCAACAAAATGAATAAAAACCAACAACTCCAAGCCCTAACTAAGTATAGGCTATCAAAATACTTAAATTAAGCATAACCTATCAAAGTTCTAATCTATGAGTTCTTGTATTTTTATTGTTTCATAGAAAAATCCTATCTTTTTTTATTTTAGAAAGAATACAAATAGAGTAATTTGAGGTTGATCCCTAGTTTTATTTACGTCGTAGGACTAAACTAATTAGCCACTCATACTCCTAATTGAAAAGATCCTATTTTTCCTAAAAAGCGAGTAAAGTTTTACACTAGAAAGCAAAATAAATCTATCTAGAAAGCAATTAGAAAAAGATTACCTAAGAAACAATGATGAGTAGAAAAAGGGTATTTCCGGAGTCGGTATGATAGCCGTCACTCTTTCAGCAAACCCTAATTTTATTCAATAAAATTCGAGTACAAATTACATCATAAACCTTAGATTACAAGGATACGGCCAATATATAGGTTTCGGAGAATCAAACCCTAATTTGAGTACAAGTGAGAAACTACAAAATTATATCGAAACTCCCGTAAAAATCTCATGACAAGTGGGCCCCACTGGACCACCAATTGGCAGCAAATGCCACCAAATAGCGGCAAAAATATGAAGAATTAGTCTCAATTTTCTTCCGCATGAAGTTTTGGTCTTTTTCATTTGATATGAATGACTGTATTGGACTTAGATCTTATGTAGCTTCATAATCTTGTAACTTGGCTCACTTTTAGCTATTTTCTGAACTTGATTTCCTAATTCGACTGTGAGTTTATGTCATCTCTTTGTAGGAATAGGTTTACTTGAAAACACATTAAAAATGCTCGAGTAGCATTATTTAAATATAAAAATAGATAATATGCAATATATGACACTCGTTATATACACGGTTTCTCTTTGATTTCCGTTCCTAATAGAAATCATTCAAATGGCTGATGCAGAAACATACCAAAACAGAAGACCCAAGATTAAAAAGAGATCGTGAGGACTTCCAAAGCAGACTTGATTTCCTAAGAAAACAAGCTGAAGTAAGTTTTTAATATAATTAATTCCATGTTGTTCAAAAATGTGCTATTTTTGAAAAGTACTTGTATTTATCTGTTCCAGAGTTATGAGGACAGGGGACCTGTTATTGATGTTGTTGTGTGGAATGATGGTGATGTGTGGAGGGCTGCGGTTGACACACAGGGTTTTGAGGATGGTTCAGAGAATGGAAAACTTGCTGATTTTGTTCCTTTAACTAACTATAGGTGTGTATCTTGCTTTGGAGATCTTCCCAGAAATATTAATTATTTGGTTTTGATATTCTTTTGGTTCAACAGTGAAAGACAATATTTTGACCTTTAATGCCACGCAACATTTGTTGGTAATTAATTGACATATTGATATTTGGATTGCATTTGAACAATAGTGGGGTTTTGGATATCATGATTTCTGTCAAATGCAGCACCTTAGTATGCGGAGAGAATTTAGCGAGAAATAGCTATTGGTTCTCTGGCCTTAATGTTTGGTTAATAGTGTGTTTTGCTATAACTCTGTCAGTGAGGATGCCAAGGAATGGCATCATTATGATCCTTTATTCTCTACTCTCTTCTCTTCCCTTTTTTTTTTTTCACCCTGCAATCATGATTGGAAGAAGACTGATACACAATTTCTATTACACTTTTAACTGGTTCTAACCCTTCAAAGGAACCCCTTGAACCCATCTGAAGTGTCTTCCTTTGACCAGGAAAAAAAAAACATATTCATCTCTTTAAGGCTTCTGTCTTTCCCAATTTCTCTGTCATTGGTCTCCCCTGGCAAGTGATTCTTGATCTTATTTCCTTTGTGGGTTGCCGTCATAACGGTGGCCAGGTCTGATTACAGCAAAACATAAAGCAACCGATAAATATAAGGATGTAGCTGTTTGTATATACTGAACTGAACTTCACTTGTGTGTAAACGGCACTTTTTACTGGTGTGCCTTGTTAGAAATATTATAAGCAGACAATTAATCTCTAGTGACTTATACCCCATTTGCTTTAGAGGTTCTTTAACCTTTCTTCAGAAACCTTATCTCTTATTCTTCAAATCACTAAGCAGTTGAAAAGCAACCAAGTTTTCAACCAAGTCTTCTCGTTTTAATGATGTGGTCTTTGGAGATCATGGGGATCAAATGAAAGAACTGAATTATCCTTTTTTTAGATAAAGAACTTGATATGAGTCTTTGTTTTCAGTAAAGTGTCTTTTGTATAATTTATAATATGTTGAAAATTGAAGCAGTTTGAGTTTTATCATAGAATGTGTGTTCTTTATGCAACAGACTTTTTTTTGGGTTAAATTAGCTGAAAACTTGAAGAAAACATTTTCATGTATCCTTTTTGTCAGTAATGTTAGTCTTACTTTTGTTATCTGCCTCTAGGGCTGAGCATTGAGCGCTATATGGTATTCTGTTCTAATTTGTTCTCCTAATAAAACATTCCGGTTAAACATAAAAAAACTAATAATCTGACCAAATTCAATCATTACACACAAACACATCACGCATAATATCTCATGATTAACACACACACACATATATATTATATAGATCTTTATTTAAGCATAGTCTCTTTCATGAATAGAAAACATAGTCTCTTTCATGAATAGAAAAGTTTGTCAATGTCATCGAGCGTCAAATGCCCAAACCTTGAAAAACCATATATAGTCCATTCAATATAAAGGAAAGTAACATTAAGCTTCTCATGTTGAAAATTTGGAAATGACTATAGTTACCTTCTGCCTTAGAAGGTTCCATTGACAACAAGTGTTGTCCATGATGATTGAGGAAGCGAACTATATAAAACAACCCCTTAAGCAGAGCTGCGTACATATAATGAAGTTTCGATAAAAAAGCCATATAGAAGTATTTATTTGACATTTGGTCAATTATATTGTAATGTGCCTTTTCCAACTAAGCATAGAACAAGTACGCTACCGGCGAGTACATATAAATTCACGTGCACTTAACCAATAAGTAATAGTAGAAATAAATAAATTAAAACATTACTCACCTACCGGAATCTTGGAAGTAGTCACTGCTATATAAAAGAAGATATACAACATGCCTCTAAAAGAAAATAACAAATATAATAGGATAGATCCAGTGCTAACAAATACGGTATAAGAAAGTTGGGAACTATGCCCACAAAAGAGTAATACATATCAAATCCAAAATTATAAAAATAGAAACCTAGAAAATCTATTGTTGCTCGGCCTGCCATAGAAAGTATGGATCGTCCACTAGCTGATCCTCGCCCGTGTCCTTAGTTCCTGAGTATGTGGGGGAAGCTTAAGTCAATCCCTGCAAATAAAATAATCAAGGTAAAAATTGTGCAATTTAAACTAACAAATAAAATATAAACAACATATGCATATACAGAATAATAAATGTTCAAGTAATAATATAAAATAGGAATATACAGACATGTCAAGTCTAAATTAAGATTTTATACTTGAAATTAATTGATAAAGAAATAGACTTGTATCGTGAAATATCCGTGCATACCTGGGACGCTGTAAAGATACTGGCGCTGAATCAGCCGTGCTGCTAAGCATTCGAGTAGGTATTGATACTGTAAACAGTATTCGATCGTCTTATCAATATGGACTAAACAAGATGCCCCTACAGATGTGCCTATATTTTGGTTACACAACCTATTCTAAACTTTTCACAATATGATAGAGTCCACTCTTTAATTCCCCCATAGCCTACAATTTCAAGTAGTGATGCATGTGAACCGGTCCAAAATACAATAAACTAGTCCGATCAAGATCAAGTAAATGTACATGTCTATTATCAAATCAATATCAGGGTAATAAGCATGACAATACCATGGCAAAATCAAGTTAATGAGCAAGTTAGGATCCATGCCAATATTAAGATATGTCCAAGTACCAATTAGGGTAATCTGACTTATTTTTATGTATCATTTATCATATAACTAGCAAGTATATGTCAAGGCTGAGCATGAAACAATTATAGAATGCAAGAAGAGTCATAAAAATATTGGTTACGTGTATAAATCACTTATAGAAATCACGTATATAAATTACGCATGGAAATCACGTATATAAATTATGCATAGAAATCACGTATTAAACAAGTAGGTATTAGGGTGTATAGATACCCATTAAGTAGGTTCAAACACTATCATGATTATTGCTGTAAAAATTTATGATTTTCGTCAAATTCTAGCTTAGAGGAAGACTACTTCTATACATGAATAAGGGTGATATACAGAATTGTTATAACTGTTATGGAATAAAACTCTTGTGTTATGCTATGAAGCTTTGGGAAATAATAATTGAAGGTTAAGACAGACTGTTAGGATATTAGAGAACCGGTTTGGATTCATGTTGGAGCAGTCGATGACAAAAACTGTTTATTTGTTTCGTTAATTTATAGAGCACTTAAGATTTGCATATGGTGTTTATTGATTTAGAAAAAGCCTAGATAAGGTATCGAGAGAGGTGTTGTGGTGTACATTGATGAAGGAGGGAGTCTCCATCCAGTATATTGACATACTAAGGACATGTATAATACAGGAATGGTAAATATCAGAACTTATAATGACCTAACAAGTGATTTTTCTTTCGCGATTGGATTACATTAAGGATCTGCATTGAGTCCATTCTTATTTGCCATAGTGACAGATGAACTTACTAGAGCTGTGCAGGATGGGATATCTTTATATATGCTATTTGCTTATGATATTGTCTTAGTCGATGAGACGAGAGTAGAAGTAAATGCCAAGTTTGAGTTATGAAGATAAAAATTAGAATCTCGAGGTTTTAGATTTAGTAGCTCCAAAATAAAGTATATGGAGTGCATATTTAGTAAACAATGGACTCAAGACTATAATACTGTGATATTAGATGAGCGAGAGATACAAGTGAGCGATTAGTTTATGTACTAAGGTTCTATTACGGAGAGATTGATAGTGATGTCAACCATAGGATTAGAGCTGGTAGGTTGAAATGGAGAACCACAACGCAAGTTTATGCGATCGTAACATTCTGTTAAGTTTGAAAAGAAAATTTTTTATGACTCCAATTAGGCCAGCTTTTTTATATGATATGGAATTCTGAGTTTTACAGAGACGTCATTTACAAAAGATATGTGTAGCGAAGATGCGCATGTTTCGTTGGATGAGCGGTATAGAAAAGATAAAATAAGAAATGATGATATTCGTGCTAAACTAGATATAGCCCCCATCGAAGAGAAGATGCGAGAAAATTGCCTATAATGATGTGGTCTTGTGCGAAGTAGATATACAAATGTACTAATTCAACGAGTGAAACTTATCAATATAGAACAAGTTAAAAGAGCGAAGGGAGGATTAAAGTAAATATGGATGAAGGTCATAAGAACAAATATGGCTGTTAGATGCTTAAATAAAGATATATTACTCGAAGGAATATGTGTAGAAGGATCATTAAAGTGATCGATCCAGCTTGATTCTCTTTTGGTTCATGCAGCCTACCCGAAGTACTTGGGGTAAAAAGCTTAGTTGTTGTTGTTTGTTAATTTGTTGTTATAGTTATAGGTTGCTAATTGACGCCTTATAGAGCAAGGATTGGAACCACTACACAGTCATGTATGTAATGCAGTTAGTACTTAAATCCATGCATGTGACCTTGGTAATCATGTCTCAGCATTGAAGAATAAATAGGAGTGTGAGAGAAAATTTTGAACATAAGAGTATGAATACAGATTGGCATAAATAGGATCATGATATAGACATAACTTGTATAAAAGCCTTATTTTAGCAAATTAATTATGAAAACTTCATAAAAACAATCACTTTGAAATATGATTATGAAGAAATATATACATATATTATATAGAATTTTTCTCATGACAAGGTGAATATGTAATTTGTATGGGAAATTTTTTTTTTGTATCAAGCACGAAGAACATTTATGGAAAAATCATATATTTGTATTTGGACATGGTGAATACACACATGATATCATTTTTATAACCTAAACATAGAGTATATAGCTAAAGTTAACAAATTGTAGTTTAAACATGGGGGAACATATGTAAAATCATAAATTTGAAATATAAACATGAAGTAAAGTGTAAAGATCGTATTCTTTTTATAGTATAAGTGTATATATTATGTATAAAGACTACATCTTTGTAAACTTAAAACAATCAAGTTCATAAATTAACTATAAAATTACTCTAGCTACAAATGATCATAGAGATAAAGTATGGTTTTACTTGCCTTGTGTTTTTGAGATAGAGGTTGAAGATGAGAATAATGATGTTGAAATTGTGAAGGTTAAAGAAGGTTGGAAACTTGATATTTTCTCCAAAACTCAAAGTTAAAGAGAAGATGTGAAAGAAAGAAATACTAAGAAAGTTTGTGCGAGGAAAGTGGGAGGGAAAGTCTCTCCCTTGCTTGCTTGCTTCAGGCAAGTAGCACATAAGAAATAAGATCTATAATTTAGAAAGATGGGCAGTGTGGGGGTATAGTTGAATAAGGGCAAAATAGGTTCAAGGCAAATGGTTAGTTAATAGGTTATTGGAGTTGTTTAAAACAACAAATCTCTAATTAAACCAATGCAAATGAAGTCAAAGTTAATCTAATAAGTCAAAATAAGAGTGAGGCTAGCCAAGAGAGGTGTGGGCCCATAATAATTAAAATAATATATTTTAAGTGACTGTCCAGAAAAATTCAAGAAAATCACCAAAAATTTAGAAAAGAGATGAGTACAACACACTCGTCTTACAATTAATATGACATTAAGAATTTAAGTTATCATCAAAATTGGATTGTTACAAATACCATAGCATTCCAAACCTTCTTCATTCAGAGGAGAAATAAAACTGTTTTCTCACTTTCTTTACCACACACCCATCCACCATTGTTAATAGCTATGTAGTTTTTCACAAACATGTCAATGTTATCCCTGTTGACAAATTAAACTTGTTTTTTATGTACTAGTTCAAGTGAATTTTTTCTTTCTATAATTTATTTGAGCATTAAGTATTGATTGCTTTCTAAAGCAGAATTATGGCTCTGACCTTTCAAGTCTTGCATTATTTTAGTATCTAATTTTTCTCTTTGCTTGTAATAGGATTTAGTGGTTTTAGTTCTTAGTTTTTTGATAGTTCAAAACTTGATTTATATTTTTTCCCCTTTCTGTCCATTTTTTGGAAATTCAGTAAGAAAGCAATCAAGAAAGTCCCTGATGATATTGGATAAACAAATTCTATTCGAGAGAACTATTATCTGTTTCCACTTAATGTGCAGGATTGAACGGAAGTTCGGCGTATTTAGCAAGCTCGATGCTTGTTCTTTTGTTATAAATGTTTATGACGAAGGAAATCTTGTAAGTTTAGTAACAGATTGCTCTCCCCATGGTACCCATGTTGCTGGCATTGCAACTGCTTTCCTTCCTGAGGTATCTTGAGCTAATGCGTTTATTTTGTTTATGCATTGCAAATTGCTACTGCATTTTCTTCTTTCACGACAAGTATTTTACAGGAACCCTTGCTAAATGGAGTTGCACCTGGAGCCCAAATAATCTCTTGTAAAATTGGAGATGCACGCTTAGTTTCAATGGAAACTGGAACTGGTTTGACCCGAGCTTTGATAGCTGCTGTGGAGGTAAGTTAATTCTTATTGTATTAAAGTAAAGTTTCCATTTAGTATATGCTGCTTGACATTATGCTAACTAAATTATGCCGTTGAATACACCCTTCAATCTCATTATGTGTTAAGGGACAACACTTACAGTTATTGTAAAGTTCTTTACGTTTCTATTTTATGATGTAGAATTCTGGTTGTTCCACAATAACCATTAACTTTTAAGCTTTCAATGCTTCATATTCTTTGTTATAATGTTTTGTTCTATGATTAGTAGACATAGACAAGAGTGTTGTGCTCTGAATGGCTACGGTCCAAAATCAAGAAATGAGGAGGTGGTTATGTATATTTCGTTCGTGTATACATATATTTAACCCATATAAGCACGTGTATTGGTTTTTATTTACATATAAGGGAACCAAAAATGGTCTATAAAGTAATTAGCCCTTGTAACATAACATACTTCATCTTATATTACTTTCAAGGTGGTGAGCAATGTACATATTGGTAACTATCGGAAACATATGGGCATGTGTGTTGTGTCCAGGTGTGTGGGACATGCTAATGTTTTGTCCAGGGAAGTGTCCTGCGCATCTTAGGTTCTACTGTTGCTGTCTTGTTTTTGGATGGATTTAAGTGCAAGCTAACCTGGATATTTGTTAATGAAAAGGTTTGATTGATACACCTTTTATATATGAATTATTATATTTCTACGTATATGAATTTTATTTTGTTTATATGTTTAAAATCTTATCTTACAGGTTTAAGTTGAATGATTGCATTTGGAGTGTCACTCAAGTCCGAGAATTGATTTTCTCATGGTACTCCCATGTGATTGCTGAGGTGACTTTGAGATAAATGCGTCTTGCCAATTGAAGATTGAATAATTCTTAAAATAGTGAACTATGTCCTATGGGCTATTCATATATTATGATTATATGTGAGTAGTTCTGTTAAGAATATTCAATGCTCATATCCAATTATGAACAAAGGAACGTGTAGGACTGAGTGTGATCAACATTTTTATGTAGTAATTAAATGGACAATAGTGTCATTGAAAAATTAGATGGTATTTATATCAAGCATAGGGATTAGTTTGTTAATCCAAGAACCATTTTATATATTTCAGAGTTGATGGGTTTTTAGTCCTAGAATAGTTGGTGTTTACTATTGTAGTGTCCACTCTCCAGCAAGCTTGAAATACATAGAGATTGCTTGTAGTAGATGCAAACTCGTTTTTATTTTATATGATACTTATTATTGACAATGCTCATATATTATGGAAGAGAATATAACCTTTAAACCCTTCCATCAAACCAAACGTAAAATTTGTTGCTCAATACTTTACTGGCCTGGCAGTACAGGGCTGACTGAACTTCAACTTGGAAATTACTGAAACGGCTATCTGTACTATATATTCAATATGAGAATTCGTCTTGGTCCATTTGGATTGGCTCGATATTGTTTCTTAAGGTAGTACTCAGAGTATTTTTCTTTCTTTTTTATTCCATTTTTTTGTTTTTTGTTTTTTGTTTTTTTTGTTTTTTTGGGGGGGGGGGGGGGGGGGGGGGAGGTGTGATTAGAATATGGCAATTAATATTTGTTTCACTGGAAGCATGCATTAAGCATGTTGTTGCCAGAGATATTTACTTGTTACAAGTAGTATTCTTCGTCCATCTACAATTTTATCACTGAGAATTCCTCTGTCCCTATGTCTAAAATAGAAAGGACTTCTTTTTTCAGTTATTTCAAACCATCGTCAAGACAGTCCTACCTTATGGCGGTCCTTGGATGGTTGTGTCTTGGTGGATGCTGTTTGATTAATAGAAGATGGCTGTTTACACTAGGGAGTGCAGTAATGTTAAGAAATGACCAATCAGCCTCTAGTACCTGATTGGGATATTTCCTTCCAGTCAATAATGTTCTCCTTTCTCTGTACAGCGGCCTTTTAGAAGAGCTACTTGAAACCCAATAAAAGAGAAGTTTGGCAATTTCTGCAGTCGTATGATTGCAACAAAGGATCCTTGAGCTAATGCTGGTTCTTAAGTAAGTACTAATTTAATACAGCCTACTCCGAGTTAGGCCACAAAAAAAATATATAATAACATTTTAATGATTAAATGAAAACTGAATGTGCATAAAATAATGAAGTTATTCACCAGAACTATTATGCTTATCTTTTGCCCATTGTTGAAAAAAACACGTTATGTAATGCGTTATAACACGTTACGTAACGTAGCGAGGGCCGGCCGCGCCATAGCGGGGCAAAATAATACTCTATTGCGGAGCGTTGGTTTTTTTCTTCCAAATAATGCATGTTACATTACGTTATTTGGTAATGCGTTATAACGTGCGTTATTTACATACTTAATTTCCTAAAAAAATTTGTTAACCTGTAACCCGAAACCCACTTTCCCCGATCCTTCTCTCCCCCTCAGCCCTAATTTCCCGATCCCTCTCTCCCGCTCTGCCCTTTTCAGTGCAATCACAACCCCTTTCCCCACAATTGTGCCCCTCCTTCACTGCCCCCCTCAGCCAAAGGCCCCAACTTCTCCTGATTAAAACCTCCCGACTCTAAAATACCTCCCCAACTCCGATAAAGGGTCCAACGCTTGATTGACCTCCAATTTCACCTCTACAACTCCGATCGACGTCCGATTTCACCTCAACAACTCTGATCGACCTCCGATTTCACCTCTACAACTCCGGTCGACCTTCGATTTTACCTCTACAACTCCGATCGACCTCAAATTTCATCTCTACAACTCTGATTTTACCTCTACAACTTCGATCGACCTCCGATTTCACCTCTACAACTCCGAGCGATCTCTGATTCCACTTCTACAACTCCAACTGACCTCCGACTCCACCACCGATGCCTTGTACGTTGGCGGAAGTGGTTGGGGAGCTCCTCCAATGCTGTGTGCAGCTCAGTCTCCTTCCCCAACTCCTGATAGAGGCTCAATCTCCTTTCCCAACTCCCGACAAAGGCTCAGTCTCCTTTCTCAGTCCACGTTCAATAGGTAATCTTCCGATTCTTCCGAAATTTAATTTTTTTTCTCTGATTATTAGCACTGAAATAATTAGTAAAGTGAAGTGCAAAATGAAATAATTTGTATGACTTATATTCATGTAATTAATTTGTATATTGTGAACTATGAATTTTAAATAGTATAAATTGTATGAAAAATTGTTGTGAAATTTTCTACAGACTTATAATTTTTTCTATGCCTTTAAAATGATTTTACATTATTTATTATGATTTTTTTAGATTTATTTACTTATTTATAAAAATTATTAAATATAATTTTATATTTATTTTAATTAAATAAATAGAAAATTGCATGGCGTATGTTATGCATTATATTATTTGCTACATAACCTAACAAAAAAAAAAAAAAAAACGGTACGTTAACGTTATCGTTATTTTAAACATTGCTTTTGCCTCTTTTCAGTATTTTAAATCTCACTTAGTTAGTGGTAGTTCTGGCATAGTTTTCCTCACAAGCCGGAGAATATGATTGAGAAGTCCAATGACTATGGTACATACTTGAAATGTTAGTAACTTCTCTTTAAGGCTCTGTTTGGTTCCAGGGAAAATGAAGGAAAAGAAAAGAAAACAAGAAAGAAAATATTTTCTATTGTTTGGTTTAAAAGGAAATTTAAAAGAAAAGAAAATATTTTCTTACCAAACAAACATCAAAAAGAAGCCAATTTCCATCTCCTTTTCTTTTCTCTTTCCTTTTCTCTTTCTTTTTCTTTTTCTTTTTCTTTCTTCCATTTTCTTTCAAACAAAACACAGCCTAAGTTTTGGTCATTTTTCTAGATGATAATGACTGAGGAGCTTTGTTAAATAGTGACTGTAGCACATGGTCTTATGCTTTTTCCCCCATCAAGAAGCATTCTCTGATGCTTAAGATGGTCTCCCTTCAAAATTTTGGTGTCTCCATTGTCTTTCTTCTGACAATCGTGTCCGTCTATGTGATTACAATACACTACTTGCCTTGGCAGTTAAATGATATGTCCACCTACCTTTATCACTTGAAATAAGGAGAAAGTACCTTATGCCTTCTCCACCCATCTTATCCCTTGAAATAAGGAGAAAGTACCTTATGCCTTCTCTCTGGAAAAGTTAAAATATTGTATTGTTTCCTCTAAACACATACACATTCCGCACACAGTTTGTAGTATTTGCATATTCGTAATTCCCTATATCATGTCGTGGTATCTGGATTTCTGATGCTTGCCATTTCCCATGTCCTATTTCCATTCTGGATATGCCCTACAAATCATAGGCTTGTAAGTTCCAAGTATTCCGACTGGTTTATACAATAAGAATTTACTTTGATGCCATGACTAAGTTGATGGATCGATTTAGTGAATGGCATATAAGAATATCACCATTTTTTTTGGGGGCCAACGTCTACTACTGTGGTGCACTTGATCCCCTATCTCCATTGCTTCATTTTATAGTTGGCTATTGTGGAAAACAGTAAAACCCATTTTTTCCCTCCAAACTTGTCTAACTCTGTTGGAGTCAATAAATGCTTCTGGAACTCACCAATAACTTAAATGTTTGTCACCTTCACCATTTCTTTATATAAACTTGACAACTTGTATTGGAAGTGTCATTATAATCCATTTTGGATATATCTTAAATTGTCTCTCTTATGTAGATAGCATGACCATTTCTAGGATTGATGCTTACACTGTAACTTGTTTGAAAAAACGGTTTGCAAAACTTGAGAGGTAGCGTCTTAGTTCACTAGTTAGACCTTGTTTTCTATTCCTTTATGATCGCGAATGTTATGTATCAAACTCATTTCATATTTAATGGACCTTAAGTATGAGTGTTCACTGGAAGGCAACTTCTATCCTAGCATAA
This sequence comes from Dracaena cambodiana, assembly GCA_036321105.1. Classification (NCBI taxonomy): domain Eukaryota; kingdom Viridiplantae; phylum Streptophyta; class Magnoliopsida; order Asparagales; family Asparagaceae; genus Dracaena; species Dracaena cambodiana. Next base: position 20,321,474 of record JAYEPQ010000002.1, read on the forward strand.
AAATAATATTCATGGGAGATTGACTTGAGTTCTTTTGGAAAGATTTTAGGCTATACTTTGAGAGAGCTTAATGCAACTCTTTGTGTTATTACTAGTCCTTTCATAAGGTTTTTAGTATACAAGTCCATAAAGAAAATCCTTCCAATGATATTTAGCCCCTCAAAATTTTGAAATTTGATATGATTTCCCGATAATATGGGGCCAGTCTATTAAGAGACACTCTGGTATATAGCCATCTTATATGCCTTCCCTAGCTTCTTTTTTGTATTTACATTTTACTCTCTTCTTCAAAGTCACTTCTCAAGGGATATCTCCCTCCAAGTAATTCAACCAACATTCACCTTCATCGTTCAGCTTCTTTAGTGTAACACTACTCCATTAGATCCCCCATAACTACTTACCTTCCTTATAGTTCTTCACTCATCTTTCCTTCCTCTGTAGTATTTTTCTCCTTATTTACAATTTGTAAGGCCAATAAAATTTTGTAATTCTCCTCTTTTTCCTCATAAACTTCAGATTTAGCAGCCAAGGGACATGTCATATGTTACTAACATTCTTTCTGAAATTTTGGATTTTTTTTGAAAATTTCAAAAAAAATACACCAAGTTCAATTTTATGTACTGTAATAACCCTTCATTTTTTTAGCAATAAATAATTAAGCAAATAAATGAATAAATATACAAAATAATAAATATGACTGTTCATTTTATTTAACCTCCCTAACCTTTCATGTTCTCTAACTTCCAAACCCTTTCATCTTCTCTATGAATTCAATAACTTAAATCTCCAAATTAAATTCGTCTTTTAATTCTTAAAATAAATCCTCACTATTCTATTTAATTCCCTCAAACCCTTCACGTTTTTCAACTCCCAAATCCAATACGATATAAATCCAATCTCTTCTGAGTCTTCTCAATTCAACACATAAAATCAAGCTCTCTAAAGTTCTTCTATTTTTCTCTCCTCACCTCGCCGGAGCACCCAAATGGAGCCGTCACCAGAGTTGCCGCTGCCATCGGAACCACCACCCTCTCGCCGGAGCTTCGTCGGTGGAACCTCAATCTTCCTCTTGAATTTCCGTTAATTGAGATTGCTTCGTTGTGATTAATAATTGTTTGATATGAGAAACGAATTGAGGTGAGTTCATTTTTGGACTCACTAAACATGCTAGTTTTTTCGAATAGAAATATTATTTCAATTGTGTTTAAATTGTAGAAAATAATTTGTTATTACAAGTGCAATCATTGATGTTACTATTTTTTCTTTATATTGTTAGAAATTTATTTATTCTTGTTGTGGATTTTATTTTGAATGAATGCATGTTGAATTAAATTGTATAGCTAAATTGTTAAATTACATTGTATAGCTAGATTTATGAATTTCGATATATACATTGTAATAAATAATGCAAAAGTTATAATCATAGAAAAAAATTGTTTATGATATTAATCGGTATTTAGGCAAGTTGTCTTGTATACTGGTTACTTAATTAAGGAATGTGCGCAGTATAAAAAACCTCGCAACTTTTATTCACTTACTAGCCGATATTAATCTATAATGTCTCAAATCAGTAAATCTTTGATTTAGCTAATTTTATTTTATTCAATTAAATATAAATTGGATGAACTCTTTAGACCATGTTAACAAACCAATAAAGTCGATTCTAAATATTATACATGGATATGATCTATATATAAATTATGAAAGCAAGAACTTAGACTTGACAAGAATTGTATTAAATGACATTGGGTTGGGGGAGAAGCTGAATGATAGAAATATAATCTGTTTCAACTGAAAACTTGTTAAGTTGTACAACCAAATATTTCGCACACCATGGGTGCATAATTATTTGTTGGATTATACCTTATTATTATTATTATTATTCCTTTTTGCCTGATGGTTAGTCCGACTCAGCATCGAATAATTCATATGACCATTTTCTGGGTTTATACAGAAAACAATCGAAACAGTGGTATTTTATCGGTTAGTTTTTCCTATTTACATGATATCATAGACAACGATACCCTTGTTATAAAATCGACTACAGTAGACGGTATTAGATTGAACCTATAACAACTAATTTTATTTTTACAGATTAATATATAATATATTTTTTTCATTCTTTATCAGTTTAGGTACTTGGGTTCTATTATTCAAAATGATGGAAAGATCGATAATGATGTCAATCATATAATCCAAGCTTGCTCGTTAAAATGGAGGAGTGCAATGTGAATTTTATGTGACCGTAACATTCTATTAAGGTTGAAGGGAAATTTTAGGCGAGCTCTATTATATGACACGGAATACTGGACTATAAAGAAATATTATTCACAGAAAATAAGCGTAACAGAGATGTGCATGTTTCGTTGGATGTACGATAATACTAAGAGAGATAAAATGAGAAATGAAGATATTCATGTTAAAATAGGAGTAGTCTCAATCGAAGAGAAGATGTGAGAAAATCGCTTATGATGGTTTGGCCATGTACAACGTAGAGTTACAAATGCACCAGTTCGACGAGGAGAGCTTATTAATATAGGACAAGTCAAAAGAGTAAAGGGAAGACAGAAGAAAATATGGATGGAGCTAATACGAAATGATATGGATCCTAGAGGTTTAAATGAGGGCATATTACTCAATATGAATGAATAGAGAAGGATTATCAGCATGAGCGATCCAACGTGATTCTCGTTTGGTTCATGTAGCCTACCCCAAATACTTGGGATAAAAGGCTTAGTTGTTGTTGTTGTTTTTTTTTTTTTTTAATTCTTTCAACTATTTCTAGTTGTTTTGGTCGCAATTTAACAACCTAGGTGCAAGTGTACACGCCCAGACTTATCGATGGACACATCGAAGCTGATGCAATATTTGGTGCATTTTGAAGAGCAGGTTGAAGGCCAATAGATGACTAGAATATCTCGTTTCCTCTTATTTAGTTTTATTATTTTCTGTTATTTTTTTCAATTGTATTCAAACTTTCTTCCAATCAATGGAAAGTCAAAATTTGTTAAATTTTTCTACTATTATTATTGAATATTATTATGACAAATGTATTGATATTCTATTGGAAGCTTTAGTATATTCAAATCGAATATGTTGCCAGTACTTATCACACGTGCTCATATATCATAGATCGGGAGTGGGGCGTGACATGTGCATCCAAGTCTAACACTCTTATTATAAAGCATCAAATATAATGTATCACACAATTTCAAAGTGGATTGCCAGCGTGCATTATTCTTTACTGTCATAGTTGTTGGTCGTTCCTAATATTTCTTGAATCATACACCTCCTTTTTGAGGAATAAATGGATTACATTATGCAAATTTGTAAAAAGGAAATCTCAAATTTCTAAGTTTTCCTAGGTGAATTATATATGGATAGAATTTTTCTCCGCTTACTTTTGTAATATGTTCAATTTAAACCTAACCAAATTTAACTCAACTTAAATACCCAAAAAAGCACAATGAAAATTTTGAAGTTTATCGAGAAATTGAGGTGTAACCAACTGGAGATCGGATCTTTTTTCACAGTTACGTATGTTAAGGCTAAGACCAAGGTCTTATTGGCATTCAGAACCCGCTACAATATGTCTTTTTTGCTACCAAACAAGGTGATTTTTCTTCTTCTTCTTCTTCTTCTTTTGTTCTTTTTTGTTCTTTTTTAAAGATTTCAATATGTTAAAAGCACAGATGGTCGTCCTGTTGATGGGCTGTTTGACAGGTTAAGGTCAATCTATTGTTGTTAAATTTGGGTCCTCCTCTATATTTTACTGTACTAAACATCTCTTGGTACTGAATGATACACTATAGAGAATGTGACTGTATTTTGCTTGTATGTTTCCCACAGTATTTCTTGATGGTGATTTAGGGGTTATAAGGGTGCTATGCATCCTTTATCCATTTAACTAGTAAGTTGTTAGTGCTTGACCTATTCCCTCCATAAGTGTTTTTCTTTTAATATACCCATGGTTTTTACCATCCCCTTCTATGACATATCAAGTGAGTCTTCTTGTGATTACTTCTAGAAATACAAAATTTCATTTCAAACGTGAATGCAGATGTATGCTATCAAGAGTACACCCTGTCACACTTTATTCCTGTGATTATTTAGTTATGCTGAGAACTGTTTGTTTCTTGGGTGTTAATATTGTTCTTGAGATTTATTAACGTTTTATGCAAAATGATCTCCATTCACATTGCATCTGCTAATAATATGTAACCCGTTCACATCGCATCTACTGATAAAAGAATCAAAGGTATATTGTTTGCTAACATAAGCTAGTTCCAAAGGCACCAACTTTTCATACCCAAGTGTTTCATATTTTAAGTGTTTCTATATACCTTTTTTTCACGACTGTTTAATTCTAATTTTAATTTTAAATTTTTTTTCCAGCATAAATGTGACCTTATCAACATGAGTTATGGGGAGCCTACTCTGATCCCTGATTATGGAAGATTTGTTGATCTAGTCAATGAAGTATCTATCACCACCTTATTACTAAATCTCTGATGATATATTGATGCTTCCATGGTTTAAGTATTTGTTTGTTGAATTATTGGTCAGATTATGAACTATATCTGCAGGCTGTAGACAAACATCGTATCATATTCATTAGCAGTGCTGGAAATAATGGGCCTGCATTAAGTACGGTGGGTTCACCTGGTGGAACTAGCTCAAGCATAATAGGAATTGGTGCATATGTATCCCCTGCTATGGCTGCAGGGGCTCATTGTGTAGTGGAGCCCCCCAGTGAGGGAATGGAATATACTTGGTATTTCTTTAACTTATTAAGAGTTGATTGCTATTGCCAATCTATGCTGTTTACTTTTATACTGCAAAACCCAAAAGTGAGACATTTTACTTTCCTGCTTTTCCTTTACACACTAATCCTTTTAGTGTCCCTTTTGTATCTTCAATTGTCACAAAGGCAATAATGCATTTCCACTACAACTTGAGAGCGGCCTTACCAAGGCGCTTTTGTGCAAGATTTAGGACATTTAATAAGAAAAGGGAAATAGGATACCATTGTGCTGAAATAAGGGAAAGGTCTATTATGCAATATCTACAAAAAGATCCATAAGGGAAGAATAGATATAAGATGTACTAACTAGTGTTGCTTAGCTCGCACAGTTAACAAAGCCTATGGCATACTCTTTCAGAACTAAATCAATGTCATGAGATATGTGTAATGGATAGTGTTAAAGGAAGCATGTTGCTTTTTTGAATGTTGGGGTTTTTTTTTCCCGGTGTTTGCCATGAAAATTGAATTTTATTGAAACTTTAGAGAAAAGTTACAATATGGATAGTTTTCCATTTACAGAAAATGAGAAATCTAGTTTCCTTTTTGTTTAAGCTAGAGTTCTCTAGTATCCGTGGAGGACGATCCTGCTCTCCAGTAACGATCCGAGCACAATGTAACGCTCCTCTCCTTGCTAAGCACGGAACGAAATGCGTCACCGGTGGGCACATGTAAATTGACGATCACAAGGCCAATGAGTATGTAAGAACATGAATGGATAAAGTTAAAATATAATTCATCTATCAGAATTTTGGAAGTTAATCTACTGCCATATAGAAATAAAGATATATACATGTCTAAAAAAGAAAGCAATAAGTACAGTTCTGATACAAAAGTTGGGAACTGAGCCCTCAAATGGGTGATACATGCAAAACCTAAAAAAATACAAAAGTGGAGATCTAGAAATATACTGCTGCTCGGCCTGTTGTAGAAAGTATGGGTCATGCAACGGAGGATTCTCGCTCACATGTTCAGTATCTGAGCGTGTGGGAGAGCTCAGGATCAAACACGACAAGTAAAACAATAAAAAGTAGGGAGTGTGCAATCTAAATTAACAAGTAAAATATGAATGCGGATATAAAAAGTATGCGCATGTATGGAAAAATATTAAATAATCAAGTAATAATACTATGCACGGAGACACATGTATATCAAGTCTAAATCAATATCTTATTTTGTTTCATTTTTGAACTAAATGGTGAGAAATAGACTCGTAATGTGAAAATATCCGTGCATACTCGGGACCTGGCCAAGATGCTAGTACTGAACTAGCCGTGCCGCTAAGCACTCAAACAGATACCAATACTGAGTAATCGGTCGTTTTATCAACATGGACTAAGCAAGAGTTAACTCAGTACCATTCGGACGCCCTCGCGGATGGGTCCCTATTTCGGTTGCGCAACATATCCTAAACCTTTAGAGATAAAATATTTCTCCACTCTTTAGTTCTCCCATAACCCAAGATTTCAAGTTATATTATATGCAAATCAATCCGAAATATAATGAACCAATCATGTCAAGATTAATACATTTATATGTCTATCATCTAATCAATATTCGAGTAATAAGTAAGAAATAGTTCATGTCAAAATCAAGTTAACAGGCAAGTCATGATACATGGCATTATTAAGACGTGTATGAACTAATCAGAGAAATCCAGCATATTTTCATGTATTTTGTACAAGTAACTAGTATGTATATGTTAAGGGTAAGCATGATGGAGTCTAGAATGTTAGAATGAGTGTAATAGAGATTATGATCATGTATGGAAACCCTACATATACAATTATACATATAAATATATATTAGATAAGTGGGTACTAAGGTGTAAGGATGGGAATTAAATAGGCTCAACATTATTATAACAATTATTTTAACAATATATGAATTTTTCCAATTCTAGCATGATTTTATGGTATGGAAAGTAGCAAATTTATTAAATCTTACTAATGTATATATATTTCAAGTAAACATTTGGTTAACATAAAAAGAATTATGACCTAACGTAATAGCTTGTATAAAAGAAATATTTTAGCAAATTTAATGTAAAAACTTATGTGAAGCTCTCTCTTTAAAACATGATTATGAATATATATATATATATATATATATATATATATATATATATATATACATACATACATATTTTTTAATGACAAGTGGAAAATGATTTAAAATCATTGCATTATACACGAAGAACTTAAAAACTTTAAATTTATATCCAATATGATGAATATTCATAAAGGTAGCATTTTTATAATTTAAAAATAAAGTATATAGTTTAAGTTTACAACTTGTAGTTTAAGAATGAGAGACCATAGATAAAATGATAAATTTGATAAATAAACAGTGTAAAGTGTAAAAATCATATTTTATATTTAGCGTAATTGTTAGAGATTTTTATATAAAGATGTTATCTTTCTAAGTTTAATCAAATTAAGATTTTAAGTTAACTATAAAACAGTTTAGTTAAAAAAAAATATAAGAGTGGATGTGATTTTACTTGCCTTGTAATGTATTCTTGAAGTAGTGAAGATGAGAGATGATGTTGAAATTTGGAGGTTGAGGGAGCTTAAAAAGTTTATATTTTCTTTAAAAAATCCAAATCTAATATGAGTGTATGAAAGAGAGGAAAAATAAAGGAGTTTTGAGAAAAAATGAGACAAAAAAGTCTCTCCTTCTCTTTTCAGTTCAGTCCAGCAGTAAGGGAGGTTTGAAATCTATAATTTAGGAAATGGGGTATGGGAGGTATGGGTGAATAAAGACAAAATAGGTATATGATAAATGACTAGTAATAATAGGTATTTTTTAGAGTTGTTTAAGGCTATAAACTCTAATTAAACTAATCCAAATAAAGCCAAACTTAATTTTACAAGTCAAAATAAGAGAGATTAGTCAAAATATGTGTAGGGCCCATCGGTGATTAAAATAATATTATTTTAAGTGACTATTTAGAAATTTTAAGAAAATCAGTAAAAATATAGGAAAGTGAAATGAACACAACGCCCTCACTCTGGGATTAATCTGATGTCAAGAATGTAAGTTACGACAGAAATTAGGTTGTTACACGCGAACTCTTCAGTTGGTAGATTTTACAAAGCTCTTGGACTGGAAGAACTCTGGTTCTTAGCACAAGCTCAAAGTGGAGATAATCCAACCTTTTCCTTAGCCCATAATGTGGCTATTTATGGAGATTTGGAGATTTTTAAATTGGTATAACTGTCTAATTAATAGCCTCCTTAATTGAGAATTAATTTTCTGCTTTTAATCCATTGGATTTGTATTAAATTTTCATGATTTGTAACTGAAACGTGGATTTTAGCCTTTAGATCCCTGTTTTAGCTTTCAGCAACTCATGTGCCATGCTCAAATCCGCGTTTGGATTCAAATGAGTATAATTTTTATCTCTTGAATTTCTGGAATTAAACGCGACCCAACAAGATTCGCGTTTTAACAGCACTTAGCTCCAAATGTGGACTCAAAACGTGAATCTCTTTGTAATTGATGATCCACGTTTTAGCTCCTAATAACATGTCTTGCTTGATTAGACCCACATTTATATTGAAATGGGTTAGTTTTAATTTTACAAGATTTTGGGATCAAAATACGACCCTGCGTTTGAAACTTTTGAAATGCAGGTTAGATTCGCATTTGATTAAGGATGGTTTTCATCCTTTATGTAAAGTCAAAACGCGATTTTAAAGGGGTTCGCGTTTTAATTATTTTGTGAAATGCGGATCTCTCTGGTTGAGCCTCCGCATTTTGTCTTTTGACAATTAATGTTGCTTGTTTAGACTCGCGTTTGGGGATGAATAGAAATAATCTTAAATTTCTAATGTTTTGAAAGCAAAACGCGATCTAGAGGGGCCTATATTTGATTTTCACTTGGTCTCAAAATATAAACTTTTTTTTTTAGCCTTCTTTGTTTAAAAATGCGAATCTCTCTCTAAATGATGATGATCTGCGTTTTAGCTTCTTGGCTATTTTCAACGCTCCTGAAGATCGCCTTTTCCTATATTTGGAGAAAGATGTTATCTCTTGAGGTTATAAGATCAAAACGCAACCCTTAGAGGTCCGTGTTTTTCTGTATTTGGGGAGAGATTTTATCTCTTGAGGTTACTAAAGTAAAACGCGATCCTCAGGGATCCGCGAAGAGATGTTTTATCTCTTGTTGTTATTAAAGCCAAATGCGACCTTCAGAAATCTGCATTTTAACTTTATAAGGGTGTTCCCTTCTGATTTATTAAAATTTTGCCAACATTCCCGGCGATAGGGGACAGAGGTTATTGCTATCAGTTGGAGATAGGGAAGCAATTAGGTCTTACTTCAGTTAGGGGCGTGGAGTGGGGGTTTTGTATTTGGTTAGGGATAAGAATATGGTTAGGTTAGGGATACAGGAACTGGAATTATCTATGTTTGTTAACTTAATTAAGTAAATTTAGATTAGGTTTTGATTTTTGAAATAGAAGTTGAGGTTATGTTAATACAGGTTCATTACCATTGAAGAAAGAATCATTTATCATTTTGGTAAGTTAAAAATCCTTAACATTGTTAGCTTAAGATGCAATTTATGGCTTGGGATGCAAGTTATGGGTAAAAATAGCAGGGATGTGTCTTTAGTTGGAAACTATTGTGGTGTTTTCTCTTCTTCTTGTTTCTTTTAATGTGGGGGTGGCAGGGTTCTCACTGCAAATATACATTCCAGATATTTCAGTTTGTAAAATACCTCTTGGAAAGGTATTGGTTGATGATGCGATATGTTCCTCTGACATAATTATGATGTTTATCTTGTTTTCAGCAGTGATGTTAGTTCCGTGTAATTTTGCCTAATCTGTTTAATCTCCATACAATCCGTTTAAGCATTATGCACTTCCAGACTGCCCAAATAATGAAAACGTATTTTAGAACATCGATTACTTTTGTTCTGAAGTACCCTCCAAGAAATTACAAGTTTCTTGCTTTAAATTGTTTAGCTAAATAATTGATCTAGGAGCTTATTTGATGCCATTTTAAATCTTTTTAACCTTTTGACTTGAGCTGGGTCATTATGATCCCATGCGCGTAACTGCTGAAATGTGGAGGATATAGTATCATCTGTCTGTACTCTTATCAGAAGTTAAATTAAATTAATGGAACAAAGGAAAGCATATCCATGGCTACATTCCATGTAATTATGTAGAATCAAATTGTCCCATATCATGTTTCCAACTTCATGCACTCCTGTTCTCTCTATGTTATTATTTCTTTCTTTTCAACTCTTATAGCTATTAGGTTTTATTTGGAGAGTAATGACTTTCAAAATGCAACTATGAGCATGCACAAAGTTTTGTGAACTGGTGGTAAATATGAGAAGATATTGCATGAGAGCTTATGCTTGAGGATATGACAGGTCTAGCCGCGGCCCAACAGTTGATGGTGATCTTGGTGTTTGTATAAGTGCTCCTGGAGGAGCTGTAGCTCCTGTACCCACATGGACTTTACAGCGGCGCATGCTCATGAATGGCACTTCCATGTCATCTCCATCTGCTTGTGGTGGGGTCGCTTTACTCGTTAGTGCTATGAAGGTTGACATCTTATGGTTTCAGTTATTGTTTTGGCTTTGTTATTATCATAAGAAATCAATTGACATTCCATACATTAAATCTTCAGGCTGAAAGTATTCCATTAAGTCCATATACTATTCGGAAGGCATTGGAGAATACAGCAGTTCCTATAAGTGTTGTTCCTGAAGATAAATTAACCACAGGGCAGGGACTAATGCAAGTTGACAGGTCAGTTAACCTATTTCGTTGAGTTGGTTCCTTGAACTTTGTAGCAATTCACAATCTCTAATGCAAGAAATATTGTCATTCTTAAACTAAATCTTCTATTATTATTTTGTGGACAGGGCATATCAATACATCCAGAAGTCTAGGGATCTCTCATGTGTTTGCTATAAAATTACAATAAATCAATCAGGGAAAACAAGTAAGTCACCTTTTAATATCATTTAGTAAGTTCTTTTATGTGCAATCTATTTTGATTGGACTCAGTTTTCACTTATGTTTCCTAGAAATTTCTTCTCCAACCTGGCTAACTTTTTCATGCCATTTCTCAGTTTGGATTTAGGATTTGCAAGATATGTAGCTAAAGGAACAACCTGCAGCTTCCAATATGCTTTGCCAAACTGATTGCTTATATGCTTGATAAACTTAACATATATTTTTTTTGACGTTAAACGGCAGGGTATATGAGTATACCCTCCGTGTTCCATTAATGAGATAATAACAGAACAATTATAGTCGTGGTCCATCAGTATAAGGGATCTAACAAGTTTACAAATCAAAGATCTAATCAAAAGTACATAAAACGCAAGTAGCAAAATGAAGAAACCGAAATCGATGGGTCAAACTATCAGTCCATCATCCATCAATCCTCCAGGAATATTCCCCTACTCCTGTGGTGATGTACCCTCCATCTCGTTTCTCGAATCGTCATTTGATAGATGAAGTCTCTCCTCGTCTAACAAGATACCTGTCCATATGATGAAATTATGAACAGTAAGTATCATACAATAATTCATGGAATGATATTTCTCATTAAATAATCTATTATTTCTCTTTCCAAATAGCCCAACAAAATGTAGCCATAAGTGTTCTAATTTTTCGGTTTGTATTACCCCCCTTATTAAGTTTTCTCCCCAGGTTTGCGTCTAGGGTTATATTAACATTCACCCCTAACGATCTCGTATAAAATTCCCACATATTTCTGGAATAAGAACAATTAAATATCATGTGCTCAGTCGATTCCCCTTCTCTCTTGCACAACATGCAGATGTTAGGACCACTCCAACCTCTCTTTTGTAATTTCGGCCAAGTGAGAAAAGCATTTTTGCATATAAGGCATAGGAATATTCTAACCTTTTGGGGACATTTAGCTTTCCAAAGCCATATGCTATTTATCGAGCTGACTCCATTTATGAAATGGCGGTAAGTGGATTTGACTGTGAAGTTACCATCCTTTTTTCACCTCCACTTTAGTATATCTTCCTCAACCGAAGAGGGCATCCAGTTACTCAGAAATCGCTTGTGCACTCTAATTCTTGACAGTTCCTGTTCAGACGTCGAGTTCCATCTCTATTTCGAGCGTCCCAGTATTGGCTAACCCTTGCATTCTTATCCCTTACTTTCTGGAAGATATCCGAAAATAGTATTTAGAGTGGAATTTGTGAGCACCATCTATTATGCCAGGAAATTATATTATCTCCTCTCCCCAACTTATACTAAGTTGTGACATACCAAATGTTTCGTCACTAACATCCACTCCAAAAAGTGAGGTACGATACGTTTTTTTTGTTTCTTCAAATATCGTGCCCTCGTTCGGACCATATTTGCTGAGCATTAACTTCTGAAACGATCTCTGCTTGCATGTAGCTAGGTGCCACCACCACTTAGCCATCAAGGACATGTTAAATATTTTTAGTTCCATAACTCCAAGTCTCCCAAGCACTTTTGGTCTACATATCTGTCCCCATAGAACTAGATGGTATTTGTTGGATGATGCCTCCACTCTGTTTCAGAGAAACCTCTTCCTAAGTCAATTCTCTCTCTTATCCACTTAGGCATATGAAGAAAGACATATAGTAAAGTGGTAGATATGAGAGTACCACATTAAGTGTAACCACCTTCCCTCCAATGACAAATATTTTCCTTTTCAACCCTCCAATTTTTTCTCTAATCGATCGATAAGTGGGAACCAGTCCTGTTTCGTTAACCTTTCTGGTTTCACTAGGATTTCCAAATATGTAATCGGGAATTTTTTCTCTTTACAATGAAAAATTTCCCTAATCACTTGCAACGATATATTTCTTGATCCCAAACAAACTAGTGAACTCTTGGCAAAGTTAATTCTCAAGCCTGACCATGCCTCGCAGCAGCTGGCTTCTCTTATATAGCCTTCCCCAAAAATGAGCGTATCATTTGCGTATTGTAAGTTAGCGAATGACATGTCGGGAGCCCTTGGTAGCCCTTCTATCTCCTCCTTGGCCTTCAATTTCTGTAACATGGAGTTTAAAACGTCTGCCACTAAGACAAACAACAATGGAGACAATGGATCTCTTTGTCGCAATCCTCTCTTAATGATTATTTCTTTTTCTACTGTGTTGTTAGTCAGTTTTGCGTCTTGCCAGAGCATAACCAACTTTCAATTCACGCTTTCTATTTTGGTCTGAAGCCCCTGAGTCTAAGCGTCTCCATCAGACATTCCCACTCCACCATATTATAAGCCTTTTCAAAATCCAGTTTCAACATGAAACCATCTATTTTGGATTTCTTGCACTGATGTATAACTTATATGTCGTGGCCACCTCTTCCAATATGTTTCTAGCAGCAATGAAACCCGTCTGGTAATCTTTAACCAATAGTTTAAGTTTTGGTGTTAGCCTGTTAGCCAATACCTTTGATACTATCTTAATTGTACTATTCAACAATGCTATTGGTCCGTAGTCCCCAATCCAGACCGGGAAACTCTTCTTAGGTAAGTGACCCATAGTTTATTCTATCTAATTTGCTTGTTCCATTAAATATCTACTCCATTAGCCAAACTAGATCCTTCTTTAGTTCTTTCCAGAAGTTTTTAAAGAAAAATAACGAGAAACTGTCAGGCCTTGGTGCCTTGTCCTGACCCAATTCCCATATCGCTTTCTCGATCTCTTCCTCTCGAAATTCCCCCTCAAGTTCGGAGAGATCCTCCTCGTTCTCCCAGGCACTCTCTCTTAGTCGAGCTCGGAAACTGTTCTTCCTACCAAAGAGCTTCTTAAAATGTCCGTGTACATGCTCCTTTAGCACTTCTCCACTAACTTGTGAACCCCTCACCCTCAGGTGATGAATCTTATTCGTTTTATGCCGCATACTCGCCCATCTATGGAAAAAAGCAGTGTTAGCATCCCCCTCCTTCAGCCATTTAGTGTGTGCTCTCTGTTTCCACCGTATCTCCTCCCTGCTATATATTTCATCAATTTTTCTTCGTCGTTGTAAAACTCTAGAATCCTCTTCCAGAGACAAATTGCAACTCGTCAAGTTTTTCCAAAGTTTCCAACTCTCTCAATATATCATCTCTCACATTTCTTCCCTCGTTAAGAAACCTCCTCTCCCATTTCTGTAGTACCTTTCTTAAGCGGCGTAGCTTAATACATATATTTGTTGCTGCATCATTGGCTCTCGTGCGCTGTGACGAACTTTCCCTAATAAGATCGTGTACCTCTCTGTGCTCCAGCCACCATTTCTCAAAATGAAAACGTTTGTGTATTTTTTGTTTCCTCTCTCCCGAATCAAGCGATAAGGGGATATGATCCGAGGTCGGATGCTGTAGCTATTGGCTCTCCGCCAAAGGAAAATTGACATCCCAATTTTCAGACACAAATATCCTGCCCAACTTAGCCATTGTCGGATTAAGCCTCCTGTTCGGCCATGTGAACATCCTATCCACTAAAGACATATTTATGAGATCCAACCGACTATAAAATCATTAAACTCTGTCCTATCCTTAGATGACCTGTCCTCCCCTTTCCTTTCACTAGCAAATCTAGTGATGCTAAAATCTCCCTCCAAAATCTAGGGATCATTAAAGCTGCTCCTAATTTTTGCAAGTTCCTTCCAAAATTGGGAGCGTAGGCTTTTCTCGTGCGGTCCGTACACAGCTGTCACTATTTACACCCATCCGTCTGTGATCCTTCTCATTCTAACTAACAGTAAAAACTCTTCGGGCTAGAAACTCAAAATCTAATAGTTTTTGTTGATTCCAATTAAAATCTCCCTGGCGTTTCCCTTGCATTCAAGATACAAAATTCGAAAGATTTTCTGGGACCGATGGATCCCAAGATCCGGGAGTCTGGGTCTGATAGTTTTATCTCCTCCATACATATAATGCCAATTTTATTCTTGCGGATCACATCCGCCACCATTCTTCTTTTGGTTGGGCTCCCCAGTCCTCTAACATTCAAAAAAAATAATTTATCGATATTCGAGTTTCTTCTCCACCCCTCCTTATATTTCTACTATATTTGGGCTCCATTTCGATCCTCTAATGTCGAAGCATCTATTTTTTTTTAACAATGTGAGATTGTGTAATTGTTCCGTGTTACCCATCCTCAAATCAGGATCACAAGTATCAACTAACTCAATTAACACATTATCAGGCACACAATTGAGAATATTAAAATCTTGAGTAGATGTATCTGGAGAAGGGTCTGTCTGTTCTACTTTATGCCTAATAGCTGATACCGCAACCTGACCCAACTGGTACTATTGGCTGTCTCTTTTTTTCTCCAGTCGTTTGCTTCTCCTGGTGGTCGTTATCAAGGATGTCGCAACATCACTTTGGTCTGGTAGCTCCCCCACTCTGTCCTTCTTAGTCTGGCCTCTCTTCTCTTGTCGGCTTTCCGCACACTGTCCATCGTCCTTTGGTATCTTTGTACAGATCTGTGTTGATCCTGCCCCATGTGTCTCCTCTTCTGTGATCCTGTCCCTTGCACATCACTATGTAGTGTCTTTTTCATCTTTCTGATACGCTTCGGTAACCTAGATGGTTGCTTCTTCCTAACACGCTTAGTCTGCCTCTTGTTCTCTTTACACATGACGTTTTCGAGGAATTTAGCAATAGTGTCTCTCGCAAATTCTTTATCAAATCTATTTAGTGTTTCCAGCTGACGAGTGTACTTCAGATTTCTATTAGATGACTCTTCCCCGAAGTCCAGGTATCTCTTAGAACTCCCCTCGCCCTTCGATCAGTTGTCCTCATGCAACATAGGCAAATCAATGCCCCTATTATCCTGCTGGTCCAAATTATTTTGTGGGACCCGCTCTCCTTCTATCATTCTCAATCTCACTCACTTTCTCCAGGTCATGGGCCCCATCCACTCTCTCTTTCATTGTCCTTTATTTCTCTATTTCTAGACTCCTTACCTGTCACACCAAGGTCTTCATTTACCCCCTCCTTATGTTGACTTTCGGATCTGTGGGCCCCACTCTTGCTGCCTTCATTAACCTCCACCTCAGCTTGCGGGTGGGCCCCATTCGTCCGCACAAATTCATTTAAAGGGAGCAGCTCCTCCCAGTTCCCATCGACCCCTCTCTCGTCGTTCTCTCTTCGCCCATTAAATATCCCTCGGGTCGCACGCTTCTCTGTCCCCCAATTTGCCTTTCTCTCGTAAACCAGCGCCATGTGCGCCGCTTCATCTTCTCTGGGTTCCTCCCTTTTCTTCCGCTCATCAGATAAAGAGGAAAAAGCCCTCTTTCTCTCACCTAATCCTTCCCCTTCCTTCGTCCTGTCCCTATCACCTGCCCCTCTGGGCTCTCTCTTTACCGTTATGGTGATTTCGCCTCCTTCCCAAGCCGCGCCTCTCTGACTACTCCCAAGTTCTTTAGCTTTCTCGGTTTGCTTCTGTTCTGGCATCTTCCTGTACACTTCCTCTTCGGCAGGTAACTTCGTCGCCTTTCCCGAACAGATAATCTCTCTGACTCCCTTAAAATCAATAAAAAACTTTCCCGCTTTTTCCGTTCTCAGAATTCCAAAGTGGGAGCCTTTTTCATTGATGATCAACTGCTCCTCCATCCAAATCCTTTTCCCTTCGAGCGTTGTCCCTACTGACTGCTCTGAAAAGGAGTTAAGTTGACTTTCTAAAGGTGGTTGATTTCGAGTAGAGGCCTCCTGCATGCCTAGTTGCGGAGGTGGTTGGTTCTCACCCATGCTTCTTTCCATTTCCGGGCTGCTTTCCCTATCCACCATGAAAGTTACTCTTTTCCTTCTCCAACTCCTTCTGTTTGAATTTGGTTTTTGTCCCACAGTCCCTTATTCCGATTGACCAGCAGTCGCGCCACTGTGTTCTCTTGCTCTGTCTCCTTGTTGACTCTTTTCTATGTGTAGTTTCGTCGATTTCTGGCGGGGAGGCTCACTATCTCGGTCGACGACTAATCTGAATTAATCTTACCAGTGGCCGAAACGCCCTCTAGACCCACCGATGAAATCGTGCGATAATTTGAACTATTTTGCATTTGATTGTATATAGTCGACCACCCATAACTGCAGTGATTTGCGACGAGATCGCAGCGAGGTTATCACACCCAGTCTTGACCCTTGCGCAATCTAATTTGGTCTTCTGACTGGTATCTTCATGAATGTCAATAATATGCGCAAATTTGACCAATAGTTTGCTAATGTCTACCCTATTCCAGTGATGTATCGGTAAACCCCTGATCTCCACCCACGCCACGATCGGGAAAGAGTAAAACTGACCCTCTTGTTCTCCCGTCTATCTGCACACCCTGAAACCTGCCTTGTACCCTTGCATGAGATTGAAATTTTACTTGCTGCTATTGATAACACCTCCTCTGTGGGGAAATATGTCGGAACTTTGTCTCCACCCTCATGAAAAATCCAATCGCACTCAGCAGCTTTTCTTGACAATGTCGCAAGTCCCTCCCTCATGTCATCCATCGAAGGATTCCATGCCTGTACAGTACCCCTAACCTCTTGGCTAGCCATTGTTGTTCCTCCCTTGCTTGATCCGAGGTCGGAATAAAGGCTACGGGCTTAGCTCGTAATGGCTGGTGCATAGTTCCTACGGCCATGTTGCTGCCCTCCTCTCTTACGGTGCCTACGCTCTGGTTCTTGGGGACCGTTTCCTGCCGCATTGCAACTTGCGGGGGATGTGCCCTGGGTCTAATGGTAAATTTTGGCTTCTCCCTTCTTTATGGAGCTATGGGGCATTCTCCAATCTTGTGGCCTAGTCCCTTACAGAACCTACAGTGGATGAATGGGTATTCGTTTTTTAAGTGTCCTTTCTTGCCGCAAATCCAGCATGCCTCCGGGCTTCCCGGAAGTGGTCTTTGCACTGGTGAAACTTTTCTCTTCCTGATCACCTCAGTGCTTGCGGTTACGATATTATCCCTTCTTTCTTTCTTGATGGTCGCTCTGGATTTAACTAGCTTTCTTGTCTCCTCCTTAGAGGGTTTGCTTGTTGCTCCTCTAGCCACTTCTTTGGCTGCTGCCTGCCAGTATTGCCAGGACTTCTTTTCCAGTGTAGATTGTACCAGGTTTAATTGTGGCATTTGCTATTCTCTTCCATATTTTTTCTCTTCCTAGTCAGTTCCACCTAAAATTCATCGCCGGATGTTGGTGAGTGGTCGTAGGTTGAAACAACGGCCTCTTTCCTTGCGCCAATGATGGTAAGCGACCGATGATGAGACTATCTCCAATAAGCTTCCGTTTTCTCCTCCTTCCCTTCTCCCTTTCTCTTTTTTTTGTTAAACTTTCACCAGAATCGTTGCCGGAGAAAGCTCTCTTACCCGGCCAGAAATTGCCCTTGAGAGGTTGCTGCTGATAAACTTAACATACTAATAGTAGTTTAAGAGTCAGAAATAGAGATGAAAATAATTGCAAATAGCCTGGCCTTTAATTTAAGTCGGAGCTTTTCTCCAGCATTAAAGTATATGGATTTTCTCCCATAGACAAAATTTAAACTATAATTGTTCACTTGCAATAAAAGCTTAGATGTTTCTTTTTTGTTTTCAGAACCACTCCATCTAATTATTTCTGTTCTGGTTCATCTAAATTAAAAAAATTAACTTTGCACTATCACTATCTATTGTCATAAAAATGTTCAATCTCCAAAAAGTTGATACCAAAGTTCACTAGAAGTCGATGGGATTGGCTGTTTCTGATTGTATACATACCTACTACCTACCTTATCTGAAGCTTAGGTGCAAAACTTCAGGTTTGCATGAAATGCAACGGCATAGCCTGTACAATTGTCGCCTCTATTTGTTCCTGGCCAAAACTAGTTGACACTATTAAGATAATGACACCTTGTCCTTCTCTTTGTTGCGGGGAAACTTGGACTGATATTAGGGATGGAGAGAGAGGGGTGAGAGGCTGGGACCCTTTTATTTCTTTTTCTGGAGAAATAGAGATTGAATCAGAGATTAAAAAAGAGAGAAGAGCGAGAAGTCAGACATCTTCAGGAAATTATAATCAAGAAACCTAATGCAGTGAGAAGTCAAGTCTTCAATGTCTTTAGGATTGTTTCTTGAGTTTACATAGACACCAGGAAGTATTATTCTCAGTGAACCAAGAATTTATTGGCAGTTATTTACTATCTTGTTTGCAATATATATCGCATGTACATTGCAATTATTGTTGAAAATAACATTTTATGCACTTAAATACAATTGCCCTGATCTTATTCAAGTGGTGCCAATTTAATTCCCATGAGTCGTGTATTTTTCTTTTTGCTTGATCTCCCTATTCTTGTTCTAGGAACTTATTAAAGGGTATTGTGATTACTAAAAGTCTTTGACCAAATGGGTCATGCATATCTTTTTCTTTCCTTCTTTCTTTCTTTTTGGTTGATGGCATCACATTCTTGCAGCTTCTACACTACGAGGAATCTATCTAAGAGGAGCTAGTGCTTGTCAACAAACCACTGAGGTAATGGTTGTTGAATGGGTTTCTTTTCTTGATTTACTGAGTTTTTAATGCCATTTCTTAAATTAAAGAGAGGATTTCTCTCTCATGCTATAATTTGTTTTTGCACCTCAAACATCCTGGAAGTTATTTAGGCAGCAGATAAATAATTTTGGCATTATTTGCTACATGACAGTGCGCTTACTGTTTACATGCATTCTGTAATTTCAGTATGCTAAAGGCCTTTTTCTTCCTCTTTCATTTTAACTAGAGACAACTCAAATTTAGAAAAGGAAAACAGATGAAGCTTGTATTATTGTTAGTAGTATTTTTAGTAATAAAATTATGATCACGGTGCAGGGAATAAAAATTGTTCGAGTCTGTTAGATTTCAGATTGCTACATTTGGCATGACATGCAACTTTCAGTTTTCCAAGTGATATCAGTGTTGAGGGTAGGGCTGTAAGTATCCAAATTCGATAAGAAAAGTGTTCTACTCAAATCTGAATCTGACAAGGACTATATAGGATCTTGATACAAACTGAACCTGAAAAAATCAGGTTTAGATTGAGGATTGGCTTCTTGTATAAATATTTTTCATATAATGTTAACCCAACCTGCAACTGGTTCATATCCAATTCTAGATTTGAATAACATCCTTATTTCAATTAAAATCCAAAATTTCAGATTTAGATCTGACCTGAATTCTGTAAATCAGATGTTATCAGGTTTTATGCTATTTACTGCCCTTGCTGAGGGTCAGGAAAACTGCTTTATCCGGATGTCAATTCTTTGAAGGTATCTGTATTTAGTGTTTTAAATATCGGCTGTACGGATAATTAGACATAACAATTTCATAGTATATATCGGTCATCAGAGATATTTAGAAAATATCAGATATTAGTAGCATACTGTAAATATAGTTGTCCACATGTCCTAAATCATATTTGAATAAGATGATATATGCATACATCATGTAAAATTATATAAAACGTCATATAAATAATATACATTTTTAGGATAGACTTAGGTGACAACTTGTACTTAAGCCTATGAATCTCACTAACCAATTGTAGAATCTTTATGAAGGCCAAACCCCACATTGCCACATCACACGAACAACTTGAAATCCTAACCTAGGAACATGCAAATATATTGGGTTTGATTTGAAATTTTTTTACTCGATATCCAATAATCCTATACTAGAGCATAGCACGCACCATATTGAGCCTGATGTTATGCCCAATTTATCAGAAGAGACCCAACATATTACTGATAAAGTTTCAAAAATGATAAGACTTTGAAAGTACTAGAATCATTGCGATTAGGGTCCTAAATTGCTATATCGGCCACTATACCCGATATAGCGTTGCTATTTAAAACACTGCTAATATTAAATGAATAAGGTCAACAAAGATGAAGAAAAATGTGTGGAAAAGTTAGTATAATAGGGGAGTAGACAAAAAACAAGAGGATGAATGTATGCATTGATCAGTTTTTTTTTTTTTTTTTTAATCTTTTTGATCTATGCCAATCAACCAATTTTTTGTTATCTTTTAACCATGGCCCATGGGTACAAATATATCTCTGTGAATCATTAAATGTATTGATGGAATACAGATAAGATTATTAGATAGAGTTTGATTTAGATAGGATTTTTAGATAGAGTTTGAGTTTGATTAGAATTTTGATTTAGATTTTAAATATGATTTTGTTCTTATCTTTATTGTTATGATTTTCTATAATTACGCCTTGTATGTTGGATTTTAAAATTATTGAATGAAATATTGAAAATTTGAGAAAACTAGATTCGCATGTTAAAATCTCTCCTCGTGGATTTACTGAGAGTGGACATGGATTTGTCTGGGTGGATTCCTGAATTTCTTTGTTCTCCAATTCTTTCATAAGATCCTAATTTTCAAATCTCTAACCATAATTCCGCTTTCATACTGCATTAAATTGGTATCAGAGCTAAAATTTACTTTCCCATCCTTTCCATCTCTTTTATCTTCTTTTGATTTTATTTTAGTTTTATTTTTTTGGAAAAAAGAAAAAAATAATATCTGAAATCCTTCTCAGATCTGAGAAAAGAGATAAAAAAAGAAAAAAAAGAGAACTCGATCCACCAACATTCTCTCCTCTCTCTTCTGTTCTGGATCAAATTAAAATAGCAGATATACAGTGCTCTTCAATTTTTCTATTACCACCAACAAAGGTACCATTCAGACTTTAGATAGAAAAGGAATTTGTTGTTGATAATGAAATGATAATTTCGGTTCCCTTAAGAGGTCCTTTCCAGGCATTGTTAGGAAATTACACGAATCTGAAGTGTCAATGAAGACTTCCACTACTTATGATTTGGATATTTCATGGGATCCTTATATTAACTCTTCTTTCAATGAGGTTCATTCGATTACTTCCATTGCAAGTGCTTCTCCAGATGGTTCACCAAAGCAGCCAGTCCCTCTCCATCGCCTTGGTTCAGATCTGATGTGCGAGCTAGAGTTCCTAGACCGGCTCTATGACCCAATTGAGATGTTTTGTATGAGGATACATATCAGTTCAATGTAGACATGTTTAATATTTTTAATCTTCGTGTTCATCGGAGATGAATGGATGAATGCTTGAAGCCGGGGAGAATTGATGAAATACAGATAAGATTATTAAATAGAGTTTGATTTAGATAGGGCTTTTAGATAGAGTTTGAGTTTGATTAAAATTTTGATTTACGTTTTGCTTTGGATGGAATTTTGTTCTTATCTTTATTATTAGGATTTTCTATAAATACACCTTATATGTCGTATTTTAAAATTGTTGAATGAAATAACTAAAATTTGAGAAAACTCTACGTGGATTTGCGTGTTAAAATCTGTTCTCGTGGATTCGTTGAGAGTGGGCGTGAATTCTAGTGGGTGGATTTCCAAATTTTCTATGTTCTTTCCCAATTCTTCCATAAGATTCTAATTTCCAAATCCCTAATCCTAATTCCGCTTTCGTATTACGTCATGTATGAATATTATGATTCTCTAATGAACCCAATAACCTGTGTTTCTGTGGATCAGCAACTACTTAGCAATTTATTTTTTTAAAAAGAACTTTAACTTTACTTAGATATAACCTTATGTACATTAACCAATCTCTAATAGATTTCCTTTCATGTGGATTTTTGGGTGCATTAGCGAGGTTCCTGTTTTAATTTGTATATTAGTTGTTTATTTCTGCATCAAGGTTTGTCCCAACAAGTTTGTGTTTTGGAGAAAAATTGAAAGTAAGTTTTGAGAAAAAAAAAATTTAGAGTCGTGCATTTACAAGGTTAACCATTTCTTTGATCTGAGTAAAAATCCTTTCTATTTGTTTGAATGGGTGTGTGATCATCTTGTTTACTCTTATTAAGTGGTCAAATATCCTAGCTATCAAAAATTTTGGTGAACCTACTCTAGTTTCCTTAGGTTGGAGTTTATTTTGGATTTTCCATTTATTAGTTTATTCTTCGAGGCATTATAGCTACTTCTGAGGGCAATGCCACTTCATATTTTCTTACAAAAAAAAAAAAAAAAAACTGTTGAAAGCATATTTTGAAAATAACTGGATAATGTTTGTATACTGAAACCTGCAAAACAATGACACCATTATAGTGTGTGATTTTAGTGACTAGAATTCGTTAAATGATAATATTGTTACCTTCTATAGTGACATGGTCGATATTTTTTTATTATTTGGTCAAAATATTATTTAATTTATTTTACTTGTATTGTGTTTAACTCTTAGACGAAAGTAGTTTTCTGGGCAACAGTAGTTTGGTCCTTAGTTTAATCTTTCTTACAAGCATCACTGTTCGGTTTGCTCGAACTACCTTATGATCTTGCAATTTTGTTACAAACTCTCCTGGTCTTTGCGAAACCAATATTGCTATATTCTTTTTACAGTGGACTATTCAAGTTAGCCCAGGATTCCATGAGGGTGCAAATAATTTGGAACAACTTGTTCCCTTTGAGGAATGCATACAATTAATTTCGAGTGACAAATTGGTTGCGCATGCTCCTGAATACCTCCTGCTAACTTATAATGGGCGTACTTTCAGGTCGGTATGCTTGTCCTACATATTTTTTTCTTTCTTAATGTGTGGTACGCATGGCTGCAAGCATTCCATGTAACTGGCAGAAAATAACTGAACAAACACTGTCCTTTGTGTGCTAGACATAGTTTGCATCTTCTCATTTAAAACTGGTAACTTGATTTTATACCATTATATTTCTCTTATTAGTTTACTAAGTTTCACTATGGCTTCATCAGTTCATTCCTGTTACTCTACGAAACACGGGACATCTTCTATGAAGCTGTGTTGTGATGAACACCATTGTGGAATGTAAATTTATTTTTTTCATGTCATTGTTGTTTTCATGTTCTGGTTCAGAATTTATTGTATGTCAGTGTGTTGTAGTGCACCCCATGGAGGCATGCTCATGTCTGTGCAACATAGAGATTAAGGCATTCCCTCCTCTTCATACCAGTATGTAAACTGCCAACAAATCACATTTTAAATCTCTCTTTCAGTCCCTTGTGAAGTATCATCGAGAGTATCCTCTTCATAGTTTGGTACCATATTTACATGCCATCTCTTTTGCATGTCACTGATTCTCCCTGCATTTCTATCATGCGCTACTGCTGGATTTTTTTCAAATAGACATGGCCTAGTTCAGTATCTTTAGGCTGAATATCTCCATTGACCTGATCTATTTGAGCTCCCCTACCTTGCCTTAGATGATACAAGGCAAGTATATTGTTCAGTTAAATACATACTCAGAGCTGAATGCTAGCATATGGTCGCTATTAAGTATTAGTTCTTATTTGCTGCAGCATAGTAGTGGATCCTACTCATCTCAGCAGTGGTTTGCATTATCATGAAGTATATGGCATAGATTGCAAGGCACCATGGCGGGGTCCTTTATTCAGGGTGCCAATTACAATTCTGAAACCGGCAATGCTGACAGGCCAGCCACCACAAATTTCATTTCCTAATATCTCGTTCACACCAGGTACCCTTCTTTTCTTTTCATTATCTATTAAGACCTAGCCAATAGTTTGTAATTTCTTTAGTCATTAGAATTTATTTTTAATTATTTGTTATATTGCAGTTGAATCTTTATACTGTCTGCACACTTCTTTTGAGACCGTCAGCAAACGACTTTACCCAAAAGTTTAGGCATTGGGGTGTGGGCTTAAGCATTGGGTGTGTGCTACAAATATATGTCAAGCAAATTTTAACACTTAACACTTCCTTAACAGAGCCACATGTAAATATCTCCAGGCTTCTGCTTTGAACTTCCCTTGGAAATGAAGAATGGGTGTGATATTTGAATTTGACAATTCTGGGATTTGAACTGAGGACCACTTGTTACATGATGGTCTGCTGCCATGTAGGAAACAACTTCGCCAAAAGCTTAAGCTATTATTTATGAGCTAACAATGTTTATTAAGCTAATTTAATACTACCAAAAGCCTTTTAGAACTCAACGATAGAAAATCATGGGCCTTGCCTAAACAAATGGTTTCTACTGCTTTATTTTGCACATGAATCTTCTATTGACAGTTTGAATTCTGGCTAGTCTGTTCTAGAAGAAATCTGCTAAAAGTCTTCTACCCAGCTATAGAGCAAAGGGATGAGGTAAGGATGCAGAAAAAGGAAGACGTAAATGAAGGGAGGGAAGGAGGCAAGGAATAGAAGATGGAAGTTATCATAACATGACAATTTGACGTGCAATTTTTGATTGATATGATTGCAATCAACTGCAATGTGATACTTAGATTATGATTCCTTTTCTACATAAGCACACCATGCACGCGTGTGCACCTATAAACGAACACCAACACTATAAACATTGGTGAAAAGTCAACTTACTCTTAAGATATATATTGTTTGATAAACCTTGGTTGTTGACCTGGTGCTTTATAGATTCATGTTCCAAAGGCATAACCTGCAGAGCCTTTTAGTTGCTCCATTTATTAACTAGTACCGAATATGAATTGCATGAATCAGGTTTTGTATTATCTTCTTTACAGATAATTGTCATGTCATACTATTAATATAGGATGCCCTCTTTCTTATATCAGGACACCCCTTTGAAATATGTCATAGTCATCTTCTTTTATTTGACTTTTCTAGCAGTGTTGCAACTCTTTCCAGACACATTGATAAACTATTGAACTTTTGGGTCATGCTCTTAACCAAAGTTTAGTTTGATTTGAAAAAGTTTTTTTTTTTTTTCTCATTTGTTAACATTTGCCTTGTTTTAGTTGGCAATTGCCTCACATTGAGGCTTAGCACCTGTAAAACTTTTCATTTATGGTGCTTTGGAGCAACATAGCTAACAATATGGTTAACCATCATTATCATTCTAAACTCTCTCTCTCTCTCTCTCTCTCTCTCTCTCTCTCTATATATATATATATATATATATATATATATATATATATATATATATATATATATCACCAGAATATATTTGACTTTTTCCATACCAGTGGGCTGATCGGTCCTCTACTCATTTATCTTTAATGTCCCTAATATCTTTTCTATCTGTAGTCATTGCTTCATGACAGAAAACTTAAGCAAGTCTAACTGCTTATTTTAGTTACCATGCCCCCTATCAAGTTCTTTTTATCCTCACCTTCACTACTTATTTATCTTTTAATGTTTCAAATATTTTCTGGGTCTGGATTAGTTACTTATTGACTAAAACTTAAGTCTAACCACTGCTTGTAGTTTAGTTATTTAATGACAGAAAAGAAAGTTTGAAGGATCTCCATGCATTTGAAAATTCTTTTACCTTCATCCATAGTTTTCTAGAGTTGCAGATATCTTATGTCTGCTGGTTGGTATGGGGCCTATGACTTTGTCTTTTTCAATACAATGTATGCATCCTTACCATGAAGTTGTAAGGGTTGCTGTGGTATGCTAGATCACTTTTTTACCATCGTGTTGGTAGAAGCACCTTGCAGACATCGATTGCCGTCTTGGTGGAACATGATTACTCTTTTTGATATACATTCAGAAGGCATATGATGCTGTCTTTTTTGTGAAAACTTGCATTCGTTCATTTTATATAATATTTCTGCAACGCTTATTTATTATGCAGGTCATATTGAAAGGAGATTTATTGAGGTGCCACATGGAGCTACATGGGTTGAGGCGACAATGCGAACTTCTGGATTTGATACTGCAAGGAGGTTCTTCATTGATGCTGTACAGGTGCTGCTCACTCCAATAATTTTATTTCTGTTTTTATATGCATGCTTTAACATAGTTCTATACAGATTTGTCCATTGGCGCGGCCATTGAAGTGGGAAGCTATTGCAACATTTTCCTCTCCTTCCCTTAGAAGTTTCACATTTGCTGTGAAAGAGGGTCTGACCATGGAATTGGCTATTGCTCAGTTCTGGTCCAGCGGCGTTGGCAGTCATGAAGCTACCACTGTTGATTTTGAGGTAGTTTACCACCAGAGTTCTATCTGATCAATAATCATTATCGTTTGGTCATCTAAGTAACTGTTTTTGGTTTATTCATTCCATTATGTCATAATGACACCATTTTCTTGCCTGAATTTTCTAGGCTTGAAGTCATTGCATCAAATTTACTCTAGTTATTTTTCTAGCAAAATTATGTCACTATGCCGTCTGAACATTGGATGTTTACCATATTGCAAGAGTACTTCAGTTTTTTTTTTTTTCAAGATTTTTCAGTTTGTCTGAAACCTCATGGTTCAATGACACCTATAAATTTGATCACTGGCAGCTGGTAAATATGCATTTTCAACTTTGTTTTTACCAGGCTTCATCTAAACCTTGTTATCTTTATTGTGTTTTTGGCATTACATTATGGCCTGAGAGATAATATCTTATATTTGAGCTATCAAAACCTTGGAGAGTTGACTAGTTTTTGAACCTTTTGATATTTCTTATGAAAAATAGGAGACAAATGGCAGTGTAGGTAGGGGTAACTATTCCAACCTTTTCCTCCATCCAAACAATAAGGCAATAGCTATCTGAAGTTTAATAATTTTATTTAAACTCAAGGCTTCTGTTAGTGTATGGGATAGTCAGTGTTTCTCAAGGAAAATTTGATCTCTTCTTGCATCACTAATATCATTAACTATCGTGTTTCTATTTTGAAATGTATATTCCTGAACCATTTTGAACAAGTTTGCTATTTATATAGTTTAGTCACATTTTTCAAATGGTTCAGGAATTAGATACTTTAAAAGCTCTCTTCGAATCTTTTTTATATTTATTCTTGCTTTTTCTTTCATTCGTGTGTTTCTCCTTTGTAGATGTATAATTTTTTTTTTCTCTCTTACAATTTTGAAGTTTATCAATGTTTTTCATTTATTTTTTTCCATAATTTTTTGCTAGTTGGCCTTCGAGAACCATTTCCTAATACATAGAGGGATGAATCAATGGTGATTTCTTTTGTCCTGTCCATAGATTTTTTTTTTTCTTTAAATCCGTGACAGCTAGTTTGTTTTTTCAGTTTATATTTTTGATGAAATATTTGCTTCTAAGGGGAAAATGAGGAGGCATGTTTCCTTTTCCAAAGAAGACTAAATTATGCATCTTATATCTCTCTGCAGATTGTGTTTCATGGTATTAGTATCAATGGAGAGGCAGTGATGCTTGATGGAAGTGAGGCACCCGTGAAAATTGATGCAAAATCTTTATTAGCATCTGAAAGGCTTGTCCCTTCTGCTACATTAAACAAGGTGATAAGGTTCAAATTTCAATTTAACTTCTGCAAGACAGGTTGTGCTGTCTTCTACTTTCTAAGATTTATTCTGTTTCACAGATTAAGGTACCTTATCGGCCTGTGGAGTCTAACCTGAGTACCCTACCTACGTCCCGTGACAAGTTGCCCTCTGGCAAGCAGACAATTGCTCTAACATTAACGTAGGTTTCCATCATGTTTATCTTTATCATGATCTAGTTACTTTATGTAGATAGAAGTCCATACTGATCCTGTTTGATTATTACAGGTACAAGTTCAAATTGGAGGAAGGAGCTGAAATAAAGCCCCACATTCCACTGCTGAATGACCGGATATATGACACCAAATTCGAGTCTCAGTTTTATACAATATCAGATATTAATAAGGTTGTTTCTTTTCCCTTTGTTTCTTATCTATATGATTAGTAAAAGTCTGTTTTTTGTTTTATTAATCGTATTTATACTTGTTACTATGCAACTTGAATTCAACTTTAAAAAATTAAGTTTAATCTGTGAATGTTGTAAGTTGATATGGTGCCATAACACCATATTAAATTATCTAGTGGAAATCTAATTTACAGATACAAGCAAATTCAGATACATACTTCAGGAATCCACTCAAAATTTGGTAAGGATTCCGATAAGTTGGCTAATGTTTAATTTGTAGGTAATTAGTTTGACCATGAAATCTTGCTAATTTAGAAAGAGCAGGTCCAAGTATTTTTTCCTACTTTTTTTAAGAGTTTGTTCTTTTCTAGCATTGGATTGTATCATGACCTGCTTAATTTTGCTAATTTAGAATGATCTGGCATGTTGTTTGTGTCTGTCAATATATGGCCAATTCAGAAAAATTGATTACTTAAACAAAATATGAGGTAGTTTGAGTTATGTAAAATTGTATAGCAAATTCTTTATATTTTGGTATAGTTTATATGAAACTTCATTCCCCCCTAAATGAGGATGTAAACAAAATTTCTTCCTTCTGTGGTGACAAATGGCAAAGAGCTGCTTAATTATGGACATGGCATCATTGACATGTTCACTAGGTGGAATATTGCTGAGGTGATGGTGACTTGTATACAATCTGTAATATCTGTATAAGCTTCGTAAATCTTTTGTACCACAAATTAGTGTGAGCTTCATTGTTATATAGACTTCCCTTTTTGTATAACTTCAGGAGCTAATTTGTGTTCTTTTTTTTTTTTTTTCCCCTTTTGAAGCGTGTCTATGCATCTGGGGATGTCTATCCTAACTATGTGAAGATCCCAAAGGGAGAATACACTTTACAGCTGTATATAAGGTATATTGTTGCATGTTGCATTCGAAATGTTAGGGCTGGAATAAGACGCATTATTGGAAAATGTGAATTTTCCTTAAGCTTTTGTTTTTTAAAATTAGTTGCATTGTTTTATACTATAGTTTCCTTCTAATGTTAATTCAGTTATTCATGCTTATATTACAACATATACCTAATGGGTGGGTGTCACAAAAACTGTAAGTTAGGGGGATTCTTGCCAAACCATCAGAATATTTTCTCTTAGCCTGACATTCTTTTATACCAAGTTGTTCTGGATCTATAAATTGTTTATAAAAACTATAAGTTAGGTGGATTCATGCCAAACCACTGCCAATAATAGAGACTGCTGATAACATGTGCAACATTACTATTTAAGTTGCTTTCATCAGATGTTGGATTAATTTTCAGCACATCCATTTTATATTTTGCTTGTGGTCGTGTGATATTTGAACACCATAAGTATGAGACTGACTGCAAAATGGCTATATCTTAGCTAAAGGCTTCAGTTATATTGGTTATTAGGATTTCTTATCAGATTACTTTTCTTGGTATCACATTCATTCTGCAGGTTTAGAAGTTTTTATTATGATTATTTATGCAAAGATGCAGCTATGTATTTTATATTTATGAACATTTTCCTGAAGCTATTAGCTTATGTGGAATATCAATTGTTTTTATTATGCATATACAAGATCCCTTGTTTGCTAATATCTTATGAACATTTTTTTTGCAGACATGAAGATGTCCAGTTGCTGGAAAAAATGAAGCAGCTGGTTTTGTTTATAGAAAGGAAATTGGACAAAAAGGTAGATCAGTTAATTCACATTATTATTCTTTTTTTTTTTTTTGTGATCTATGAAGCACAAACATGGACACGGGCACGCAACAGCAACATCCTGAAAAGTAGGGTACAAGGACATGCTAAGCAATATATATTATTATTACTATATATAAATAACTTCATAAATAAAATATAAAAATATTAACTAACAAACTATTATGATAAGATATTCATTTATAAAAAAAATGCAAGTATGTCCTTTGTTTCAGTTACATTTTCAGGTTGTTTAATCAAGTGACGATTATTTAATTAGTCTTTAAATTTTTTCTACTAAGTTTCATATGATCCTATTGGAAGAACTCAATGTGATTACTTTGTGTATGAGGAATTATAAATACATGTATTTTACCCAAGGTTTTAAATATCAGCTATAATGGATATGTCGGTCGAAAAAATTCCGTATAGGATATCGTTATCAGGGAGATCTCGGGGATATTTAGCAAATGTTGGATGCTAATAGCAAACTATAAATAGATATGTCCTATACTAAAACAAATATGAGTAAGACAATATATGCATATGCTATATAAAGCTAAAACACCATATATATATATATATATATATATATATATATATATATATATATATATATAGGCATTATTGTAGGTGAGCCGCTAGCTTAGGAAAAATTACATGAGCTAGTGGCAAAAATATAGTAATCCAATTATTTTTTCAAATTTGTTCTAGAATTAGGATCTCTACCTGCTTAACTTTATATGATCAAATTTCATGAATTTTGAAGTTCATTTATACTTTCATCAAGTGGATATAAAATGTTTATTCATTGAAAACTGTTAAAATTTGTGTCAACTTGATGGAGAACCAAATCAAAATTAAAATCCAAGAAATTGGGTATGAGTGAACCCTAAAGTATCGAGATCATAATCCAAAAGAAATTTTTTCAAAACATTTATCGGAGATAGTGAAAATAAACTGCAGCTCAGGTAACTTGCATGAGCTGTCAGCTCATTTTCATTTTTCTTATATATATATATATATATATATATATATATATATATATATATATATATTGGATATATTTACCTTGACAATTTGCATTAAGTCAACGAATTCATAATCTTTAGGATACTACCTAGATGTAATTTTACTATAAGTTTGATGTAATTTTTTTGATTTTACTATAATTCAAGTATTTAATGGTAATTTTACTGTAATTTAATAGTAAATCAATAACCCGTAAATCAATCTGGGGAAAAAACAAATCTGATGTGGAGGTTGTAAAGAAAGATGGACTCCTCATCGAAAACTCTCCCATGATTGCTGTCTAGTCCGCATACTACTTTCAATTTTATCTCTATCGCTATAACCCATCAATGTGTTAGTTCTATAGTTTGCGCAGATTATATAATTTGTTGTGAGGCCATTTTCTTTGAAACAGTAGTCAATGATATTTGAAGGATTATCTTAATCATAAAACAAAAAAGCCAACTAACTTGGTAAAGCCTATAAAAGTTTGATGCTTGTTGTATCTGACTTGTCACATTCGCAATGTTAATTTTGAAAGGTGTGCAATTTTTGTTTCCAAGATTCAAAAGTTTGCAAGACATATTAAGTTCCAAAATGCTTATGGATGTCAACTTACTTTCAACATATTTCTTGTCACTTGGAACCTGGTTGTGATACTGACATGTAGTCAGTAAATTTTAGATGCATCTTTCTTTATGAGATTTGCCTTGTGAAGTATGTCATTTATATGTTGGATAGTTCTGTACAAAATTTCTCCGCAAATGATTATAAATAGATGAGATCCTGTGATTGCTGGAACCTCAGCATTGTTGGGGCTTTAATGACTCACCTGCTCTAGTGAGGGAGGCTCCGGCCTAGCACTTCGACCCATTACCAGGTGCCATTCTAAATTGAGGCAGCACCTATATAAATCTATTGTGTACTTACTTTATGATCAGAGGGTACATGCATGACACTGAAAAAACATGGTGCATCGGAGTACTGTAGGGATGGTCCATGATATACATTTGAGGAGTCAATGTAGGAAACTTCCTATATGGTTCTCTGAGTTCTGGGAGCTTCCTATATGGTCTGCTCTCTCTCTGACCTATTATATATATGCTCATATATGTAAACACGTGTGATGTTTTTAATGTTTGCCAGCTATTTGTCTTGCTAGTTATCAAATTTGTATGAGTAATGTGATGTAGTATCCAAAGTGACTGGATTTTACTATGTGCAGGATTTCATTCAATTAAGTTTTTTCTCTCAACCTGATGGCTCAATAATGGGAAATGGCACCTTCAAATCCTCAGTTTTATTACCTGGGTATCTATCTTCTCAATTTAATTTTGTGATAGTTGTCTCTGACAAGCTTTCATATCCTTACAAACTCTATGGTATACCAGTGACACAGAAGCATTCTATGTGGGTCCACCATCCAAGGAGAAGCTTCCTAAGGTATTTATTCGACCATATATACTTTGTTTTATATTTTGGACACTACCATGGATTTCTTGCCTTAATTTTTCTCTCTTTTTAATTTGTTTTATTGCTAATTATCTGTTGTATTTTTCTAATGCCTGCAGAACTGTCAGCCTGGGTCTGTTTTGGTTGGATCTATTACTTATGGTGCAGTATCTCTCAGTGGCAAGAAAGATGACCAAAACCATCCACAATCACCACCAGTATCTTATCAGATTTCTTATCTTATACCACCTTGCAAGGTTATATCATCTATGCTTTATGATCTTTAGGAGTAATCTCAGTTTAATCTGCATTGGGTATATTTTTCTTTTCCTTAATTTTGATATATTCCAGTTGTTTCCTTGGCTTCTTTGTGCCTGGACGGATGAAAGCAAATTTCCTAGATAATTCTATCATCTCCCTGACTTTTGATTCTCTCTTAGCCTATGCTGAAGTTGGAGGGTTGTTTCTTGTTTGTGTACTTGAATTGCCAGACCTACAAAATTCATTCTGTCCACCAAGTGACCTGGGGCTTGAAGCAATTTCCTTTATTGCACTTATTTTCCTTCCCAGATATTTGGCGCCTAGAGTCTCAGGATGAGGTTGGCAACCTGTCATAGAATTTGGGCAGCTTTAACATGGAGACTTCTTTATCTACAGTAATGCATAGGTGTGCAACCTGACCTGATACAGTTCGGATATGTCATTTACCATATTCATATATGCTTGCCAAAAGCGGGTAGGATTCGAATACGGATATAGTTCGTATCAATGTTGAAAATAACGCGTTATGAAACCCGTTATGTTGCGTTATGAAACCTAATGGAAAGCCAACGTTACTTAACAGTTGAAAATAACTAAATGCACCGTAACTGTGCATTTTTTATATTATTTTACGTTATTTTACGTTATGTTACGTTAAATTACGTTATTTTATGTTATTTACAATAATTTTTAAATAGTTTTTATATTGATTTTGATTATTTATTTTCATTGTTAGTTAGTTGCTGTAGTTTTTTTTTATTTGATGGCTTATTGTTTGCTTATTTGATTGTTTGTGACATTGTTAACTTGTACATCCTTATTTACTTGTTATAGTTTCTTTCCAATTACTGGAATTTTTTTGTTATAATTCCTTTCCAATTACTAAAATTTCTTACTTACTGATTAAATTGAATTATTAGCTAATCTAAAATAAACAATTAAAAATATCATAAATTGAGTATTACAAAATACATATTACAATATTGATAATAGTTGAAAATAAATTTGAAATCTTGTTTTCTTATTTAGATGATAACTGAAACTATGGGTGTGAATGTAATTTGATTTATGAAAATAAACATGATAATTACTGTGAAACTTGTTAGAAATTTAGAATTAATACTGGGATATAATTTTTTATATTTTCTTTTAGAATTTTTAATTCAATTTTCAATTTATTAAATTAATTTTATATAGTTTTATATTTTTTTAATTAAATAAATAGAAAATTGCATAACCTACATTATGCGTTACGCTATATGCTATATAACCTAACAGAGATAAAACGTTACGTTACCGTTATTGTTATTTTAAACATTGGTTCGTATGGAACAACTCATTTGTATCCACTAAAATCAGATATGAATAGATACAAATATAGATACCAGAGATACGGATATGGGTAAGCCACACCAAAGAATCAAAAAATGCAAATAAGATAAACTAATTAAAGATTACTCTAAAAAAGGTAAATGTTTTCTGCAACATAATTGGGATCTTAACAAGCTAATTTGAAATTAAGGTACTAGACAAGCGGCTACAACTAGGAAGGGAAATAACAATTCCCATTTAGAGCTTGTAACATTAATGACAAACAGAGATAGGCAAACCAAACTGACGGAACAATGTCATGAATTCATCCTAAAGCCTTATACACTTTCAGTTAAGCACAAGTACAGATTTCTGCAAACAAATTTTATTAATATCTGAAACAATGACAGTGAGGTCCTACTTAAATCACTGAACATCTACAAATCTCAGTATTTGAATGTGCAGTTATCAGTCAAATATTTACCGAATAGACCACAGGAATAGTCAACTACAAAATTAACAAAGAACCTGATAATGAGATCTCACATAACAATTTTTAAACAATACAGATTTATAATGAATACTAAATAAAAATACAAATTGATTAGTGAGAAGCATCAAAAAATTTCTTTTGAAATAAAAAATAGATGACATTTTTATGCCTTTTATGGTAAACTTACCCTTGTCCCTGTTGAAGGTGACGGTGTCGCCCGACTGCAAGCGATCCTGATGTGCTCTTGGAGGAACTTCTCCAACCTTGGTTCTTGGAGGAACTCGTTGAGAGGGATTTGGTTGGTCCTAAAGATTTAGCAAGGCGACGAGGGGCAATATCAAAGAGAAGCAAAATACCACTGAAGAGAGACAACAATGAGAGGATAGGGTTAGGAATTTGGTCGTGGACTCTCTAGCCTCAACTCGAGAGGAATTTGGGAACTAGGTGACAAAGACGAGATGACAAGGCAAAGTGGTGGTAAGGGGAGGCTGTGACAAGGGGATAGGTTAGGGCATCTTTAGGAGTCACTAATAATAAATAATCATCAAAAACCAAAAACTCACTATCTGATGTTGATTCACTTTATGTATTGTTTTTAGTAGTATCACCATTCTATTAAAATATTATATCTTATTATACTTTAAATTATTTTTTTATATTTTTTAGAAGAGTGAAAAGGAAGTGAGAAAAAATATTATAATATTAAATATTGATTAATATAAGAATCACCAAATTTGGTGATGTTTGCAGGGTTGCACTATTTTTTTTATGTCATGGGTCCGCCTATAATGAAACTTATAAAATTTGAGTTAGTAAGCGCGATCACTAAAAATTAGTGCTTTGATTACTCTGCAAAGATGGCTCATAGGGATTTGATTCTCGACTTTAGAGGGATTGGGAATGGCTGAAGTGAATGGGTTGGATGTGGGTGAGATGATTAATAATGATAATTTTTTTAATAATATATACTAGTATAATGGACCTGGATACCCGTACCCAATCTGCTTCTTTTCACTTTGATGTGGATCTGGTTCCAAATATGAAACATTTTGGATCTGGATCTGAGCAAAACAGAAAACTGCAAAGCTGATACGAATCCGGATTCGACACATATAATTAGAATCAAGTGGCACTCTTAGTTGTGCCCACATCTTTAGGGTGATGTTAAAGTTGATGACAACTGCATTGTGCTAGAGCAGAACTCGAAGAGAGTGGTTAAGACATGTGACGTGACTGAGAGCTCACAAGTTTGAGGTGTATGCTTCCAACTAAGAGTGAGAGGAATCTCCCATGTAATTATGGGAGTACAATCTGAGGGCGCCACCTTATTGCTAGAAAAGATACTACCGCATTGTGCTGATCATGATTAGTGTTAGCCAATTGGAAAACTTGTTGTGATTAGTGTTAGCCAATTGGAAAACTTGTTGTGTCTATGATGGATGAACTGACCATAATTCATCCGTATGAGTATATATTATCTTAGTCCATTGATATTTTTTCTAAATACAACTTTTTTTTTTGTAGATCGATGAGGATAAAGGAAAAGTGAGCTCTACTACTGATAAAAGTATATCTGAGCGGCTACAAGAAGAGGTAATTGTAGAGGCAGAGTTTTTTAGTATTTATGTAACATACATAGTTTTGCTCAATAAATGGTAAATGCTTCTATATGTATTTCTTGTGATTTTAATAGTTTGTAATTTCTTTGTTCCCAATTTCTTCACAACCAACTTGGTCTATAAACTATTTTGTAGGTTTAGATCTAAAAATAAATAAATAAACATTTTTGAGTTTACAGTTTCACCACAGGATTGCACCATTATTTGACGACTTGGTTACTTCAAAAAGTTGACGCCCTTTCTTGTTTCTTCACTATTTCATATTAATGGTGACATTTGGAAGCTGTTACTATTAATTAGGTGAGAGATGCTAAAATAAGGGTACTTTCGAGTTTAAAGCGAAATTCAGAAGAAGAGCGAAGGGCATGGAATGACTTTGCTGCTAAACTGAAGGTAGACTAACTTTTCTTTCCTCCTCTTTTTATAGAATAGACTTTCAGTGTGAGTGTATTGTAGTGTAGTTCTTGTTTTTGTACTTTCCCTTTTTAAATTCTTGAGGTTTTCTATTGTGTATGCAGGAGGAGTTCCCAGACTATACACCTTTACTTGCTAAAATTCTAGAAGGCTTACTTTCTGGAGGTTCTGATGAGGATAAGGTTCGCCTTAACCATGAGGTATGCATACCTTGTACAGAAATGATTCTGATGTGTGAAAAAAGTGGAATAATGGCTTCATTTCTGCAGCAAAGACATTAGTTAACACTCGTATAATGGCTTTTAGTCAATGTTTTAAATATCGGCCAATACCAATTTATATCGCGTTTCATATATGGAGGTATCCGGTAGGATATAGAACCACATTACTACCGATATTGCTAATATTGCCACTATTTTGCCAATATATTGTCAATATTTCCGTTATTGCCAATTTCCATAACCATAAATCATCATCCAATGTTGTTAAGTATTCCGATATTTAAATCCTTGCTTTTAGTAGATTCCCCACAAACCCCCCCCCCCCACCAAAAAAAAAAAAAAAAAATTCTAAATATGATTGCATTCACAAAAAAGTTTGGTGATCGTTTTCTTTGAAGAATGAAAATTACAAACAAATTTCTTGTTACAGAAGAGGGGGAGTATGAACTCTGTTTTCTCTTTGTTTATAACTAGGTTCTTCAGTGTAACAGTGCACAGCGATTACATTTTTGTCTAGTTACCAAATTTAGCTAGATTATGATCTCTTAGACTCTTTAACTTCTCTTGAAATAAAGAGGATGAACTCTTTTATCTTTCTTAAACTCAAGTGAAGATAAATCTAACCCCTTGCATAACTTCACCAGGGCTATTTATAGAGGTTATAAGGGTCTTAATTCTAGTGTAACCGATCCTTCTAAATTTCCATAATTCCCTATTTAAGTGGAGAAACTAGGATATAATCCCCACTTTAATTATCTCAAAATGAGAGTCTTTGGCTAAGACTCGTATGTCGTTCAGAAACGTAAGCCTCTGGTTGAGACTTGCATTTTACTAAAAAAAACAACGCTTGGCTTGAGACTCGAGTTTTTCTTAAAAACATGAGGGTTGCATTTTGTTCTCATAATGTGGTCTAGAAATGAGACTTGCATAAATATTTTGTTTCATTGATCTTATGATTCTTGATGATATTGATTTGATGTTCGTGATAACTTTTTACCGGTGTACAATGATTACCATAGTTTCATTGCCAATTGAATATTCTTTAGTAAGTCAAATATGAAGGTTGTCACTTTTGGCTTTTGTTCTTCTTATAAACCATCTGATTAGTAGGCTAGTAGATTGGCTATGTGAGTTCATACTCACTTTAACTTGGTTCATTATCCAAGTTAATAACATCTTTGTATCACATATGGTGTTGCTGATGACATCAATGGGCCAATGGGATGGCATTGTGCAATGATTTTGAGATTTAACCACTTGTAGAATCTGATACGTCTTGGCCAATGTATTCACATAAGAAACTCAAGGAAATTAGGAAACCTTGTTTTATGATGACAGGTTGCATCAAATCTTTTGTTTATTTTCCTATAGCATTTTGATGCAGCGACCAAATAATATGCTTTTCTAGTTGTGTTATGTGTCTTCGTGGTTGTGTCAATGAAAAGATGATCTATTTTTCTGGCTGGTCAATTAGATTGTCATTTGAACTCATTGGTGTCGTGGTTTTAAATATCAGCTATAGCGGATATATCGGTAGAAAAACTCCATAGTAGATATTGTTATAAAGGAGATATAGAGGTTATTTAGCAAATATCAGCTGTCAATAGCAAACTACAAATATATATGTCCTCCTATCCTAAAACAAATGAATAAGGCAGTACATGCATGTATCATATAAATCTGCATGAACATCATATAAATACATATTTAGGATATGAAATTAGGATATGTTTACCTCAATAACTTGTATTAAGTCGATGAATCCATAATAACAAAGAAACTAACCAGTGAATTTTATTGTGGCTGTAATTTTATTATAATTTTGATGTAATTTTCTTTATTTTACTGTAATTGGTGTATTAAATAGTACTTTACTGTAATTTTTAACCTAAATCTTTGAACAACAATCCATAAATCATTAAGTGAAGAAACTAGTCAATTCAAAGTTTTAATTGAGGTAATTAAGTATCCAATTTGCTCAAATAACCAAAAAAGGGTAAACTAAATTAGATGGGCCAAAAAAGTTCATAATTTTTTACCTAATTTAATGGACTCTGAAATTAATGGAAATCGGCTGATATCTAGATACCAATAATACGGCTGCAATAGTGAGTTGGACCCGATATATCGTGATTTATTTCCTGAAAACGATAGAAGCATTGAAATTTTCACATAACAGCTAGGTGTGTCTAAATCACAATATCAGCTGATATTGCATTATATGTTGACCACTATTTAAAACCTTGATTGGTATATACTAATTAATCTATTGGAAAAGTAGTTACAGACTTATAGGTAATTATTTTATGATAACTTTCATGATTTTCGTTGGCAATGAATGTTTTTTTTTGACACATGTAACTGTAATATGTGACTATTTAATACTTTGTTTTCTTAATTGTATGCAGTAGTGATAAATGTCAGTTCTGAACTTCTATTCATTCCTTTCATGTTTGTAGCTTTCAATCCATGACTATGTGGGCTACAATATCAAAATTTCTCTTTCAAATTTCTCTTTCAAATCTAGATACCAATAATACGGCTGCAATAGTGAGTTGGACCCGATATATCGTGATTTATTTCCTGAAAACGATAGAAGCATTGAAATTTTCACATAACAGCTAGGTGTGTCTAAATCACAATATCAGCTGATATTGCATTATATGTTGACCACTATTTAAAACCTTGATTGGTATATACTAATTAATCTATTGGAAAAGTAGTTACAGACTTATAGGTAATTATTTTATGATAACTTTCATGATTTTCGTTGGCAATGAATGTTTTTTTTTGACACATGTAACTGTAATATGTGACTATTTAATACTTTGTTTTCTTAATTGTATGCAGTAGTGATAAATGTCAGTTCTGAACTTCTATTCATTCCTTTCATGTTTGTAGCTTTCAATCCATGACTATGTGGGCTACAATATCAAAATTTCTCTTTCAAATTTCTCTTTCAAATCTAGATACCAATAATACGGCTGCAATAGTGAGTTGGACCCGATATATCGTGATTTATTTCCTGAAAACGATAGAAGCATTGAAATTTTCACATAACAGCTAGGTGTGTCTAAATCACAATATCAGCTGATATTGCATTATATGTTGACCACTATTTAAAACCTTGATTGGTATATACTAATTAATCTATTGGAAAAGTAGTTACAGACTTATAGGTAATTATTTTATGATAACTTTCATGATTTTCATTGGCAATGATTGTTTTTTTTGACACATGTAACTGTAATATGTGACTATTTAATACTTTGTTTTCTTAATTGTATGCAGTAGTGATAAATGTCAGTTCTGAACTTCTATTCATTCCTTTCATGTTTGTAGCTTTCAATCCATGACTATGTGGGCTACAATATCAAAATTTCTCTTTCAAATTTTGTATTCTTTTCAGATTATTAATGCAGCCAATGATGTAATTGAGAGTATCAATAAAGATGAGTTGGCCAGATGGATTTCCATAAAGCCTGATCCCGAAGATGAAGAAGCAGAGGTACGCTTAATCATCATAGGATCTGTTACAATACAAAATAATTTTCTCAAACCTCACCATAACTTCGGAGTTTTGGTGCAGTGGAAGGGTCTTTTAATATGGTATCAGAGCAAATCCAGGTTCAATTCCTGCCGGACGCACATTTAATTGCGGATTTTTAAAAAAAATTATGCTGCTGCGTAAAGTCCATGTTTCTGCCCAAAATGGGCCTTCAACCTGCGGGGGCGTGTTAAAATACAAAATAATTTCCTTCAACCCTCACCATAACTTTGGAGAACTTTGAACTTTTGGTGCAGCGGAAGGGTCTTTCACCAAGATCCTTATCGTTACAGGGAAACATTTCTCTTATACCAACCAATAGGTTGCAATGTAGTTCAATAGCAAATTGTGGATGCCTACCTGCTTAAGTACTTCCTATCTGTTGATCTGTCTTGCATTTAGAGAGCTGTAATCTAGGGGCTGACATTTGACCATAGTTTGTAATAGGTCCTGTTTCCTTCTTTTATGGTCCTGTTTCCTTCTTTTATGATAACTTTATATTCTTTTCATTCATTCAGAAATTTGACCCCTTTATGGAAATGGAATAATTGTCTTAAGACCAAATTCTCTTGTGCAGACTGTTAAGAAGAAGATGGAGACAATTCATGACCAGTTAACAGAGGCTTTATACAGAAAGGGATTAGCGCTTGCAGAAGTTGACTTGCTCAAGGTAATTATCTTCTTACTTAAACTGAATCTGAAATGGAGATGCTGCTATAGCTGTGTAAGAGCATTTTTACTTAAAGTAATCCGGACGAGGACTAATGGTTGTTGTTACTACAAGAGTTCTTAATTTCTTAGAAGCATGCTCATACATACATATGCATAGAGCAAAGCTGCCATAATTGAAAACATACTTATGCATTTGCATTATATGTTTAATTAATTTCGATTGAAATAATTCACATGGTGATATAACCGGCAATTGTGTAAACTACCTTTCCTATGCACTGTTGATAGTTACTTCCCATCCTAGTATTTAGAGCGCTATATGTGTTGGTAACAACAGGCTGAGCAGGTGCCTGCAGAGGAATCTTCTGCAATACTGAGTGGCCAAGCAGATCAGTTCGAGGAGAACTTCAAAGAACTCAAGAAATGGGTTGACACTAAATCTC
The DNA here is from genome assembly GCA_036321105.1 of Dracaena cambodiana. Taxonomy (NCBI): domain Eukaryota; kingdom Viridiplantae; phylum Streptophyta; class Magnoliopsida; order Asparagales; family Asparagaceae; genus Dracaena; species Dracaena cambodiana. Next base: position 20,363,025 of record JAYEPQ010000002.1, read on the forward strand.
CGAAGTACTGCATGCTGTTGGTGGTGCGGGAGAGACGTAATGGAAGACTTGGAATGGCATTAAAGGTACAAAGTCGTTTCGTAAAGAATCTCTATATTTTCTATGGTATAGTTTTTTAAAAACTCTCTTCACCATATTTACAATGACCTTGATCAATTTAATTTTCTTTCTTGTTCCTTTTCTTAGGAGTATTTTGCCTGTTTTATATATATATATATATATATATATATAGAGAGAGAGAGAGAGAGAGAGAGAGAGAGAGAGAGAGAGAGTTGACAGCTCATGCAAATTATCCGAGTTATAGTTCATTTCCACCATCTTCAATAATTTTTCTTTAAAACTTTCTTTTGGATTATGATCTCAACCCCTTAGGGTTCACTCATACAAATTTTTTGGGTTTTAGTTTTGATTTATTCCTCTATCGAGTTGACACAAAATTAGCAGTTTTCAATGAATAAAATATTTTTTATCCACTTGATGAAAGGGTAAATGAACTTCAAACTTCATAAAATTTTAACTTAAAGAAGTTAAGGAGGTAAAGATCCTAATTTTAGAAAAAATTGAAGAAATATCATTGGAGTACTATATTTTTGCTGCTAAATGCAAGGTATGGCATTACGAAGAAGTCCAATTACATATGCAGTACAAAGCTGAGACACAGTGCTAATTTGTAGTATAGAGTATTCCATCCTTGGAAATTTGCTTTTGTTCTCATGAAACTTTTGTTTGCTCCTTTTCGTAGGTACTAAATGAGATGATACAGGATGACTCTGAACCCCCAAAGAAAAAGCTCTACGATTTAAAAATTGAATTGCTCGATCAGATTGGATGGAGCCATGTGGCATCATATGAGAGGCGGTGGATGCATGTGCGCTTCCCTCCGAGCTTGCCTTTATTTTAGAATTTTCCTTTTTCTTTTTCGCAACGGCATTTGTTTATCCTCGTATGGATATTCAAAATTTGCATATTAGTCATATTTATCTCATTCAAGTTACAACATGTCTACTATTGAGAGTTCAATTTGTAGGTGCACTGGCCAAAACTGTCGTCTTGTAAGCACTCTCAAAGATTCCAAAGCAAAATTTCATGTTCGATTACCCTGAATCTTGATGTTCTAAAGTTATTAAATCTCAAGGTCACAAGTTCCTGAATGTAATATTTTGAATGTGCATATAAATGCTACTGAAATATGTGAGCTCGGAAAATTTGATGGCAGGCTAATATTGAACGAAGTGTTAGTTGCTGCTGTACTGACATATAGTCCTCCTAAAGGCTTGAGAGAGTGCAGGTTCACGATCATCTGAAAGAAAGTGAGATGGGAGGAGGTGATATGCTTCTACATGTGAAATGGGGCAGGTTCCATGGTAAGAAAAGAAAACAATCGTGTTATAATCACTTGCAAGTATAAGCCATGTGCAAACTAGTTATATTTTTCCATTTTTTTTTTCATCAGTTCATCTCTCTAATCATTTAAATTTTGTTGAAGTATTTGTTTTGGCTTTTTTTCTTTTTCAAGATTAACAACTATAAGCCTTCTTTTTTAAAGGAAAGCTCGTCAGGTTTCCTTCGTACTCTGCCTTGATTCTTTCATGGATGGACGCGACAAGATTGGATTCTAATACAAGTATCAGGGCATGTGAATTGGATGAGAGGTAAACATTTTCTCAAGTCTCAACAAATTATTGGGGAACTTCCACTGCATAGATACAAATTCACACTTGAAACTGTAACCTGCGAGAGTCCACAAAAGTTGTGCGCTTTCCCTATTTCCACAAATCTGCAATTGGCTAATCTTTTTTTCATAAATCCTTTTCTTTCTCGTTTAATGTAAATAAATTTACTTTTTTTTTCCCTTTCGGTTATTTCTACAAGGTCGTGTGCTTCAGTAGAAGGCCATCTCCTTCATTATGTTAACCAACCAATGTGAAATTATCTTTAACTGCTTCCAAGTCATCTTTACTCTTAGGCATCAGATTATAATTCTATCACTTCTCTCAACGGAACCAATGTAGTGGGCTCTGCAGCATGTACTCTAACCATACTCATCAAATTTTTTTGTCTTACCCTCAACCCGAGCAACTCATCACTCACCAACATAACTTGTGGTATCTGTTAGCATACTTCCACTCATCCAAAGACCGGAGGCTCTTACCAAAGTTCAGATTAGATTCTCAATAGCAATATGGTTGTAACTAAGCATATGTGGTAAAGAGTCTTGTGATTTTATTTTAGTGACTACTTGGTTTAAAAATAGAGTTACTTTTGGAAATGGATCGAGTGCGCGCCAAATAGATTTTTTTTAACGAGAAGGATAGATAGAGATAATTATATCTATTGTAAGGTAGTGTCATGTGAGAGTGTAATAACTCAACATAAATTCTTAATTTTAAATATTCGGATTAGAAAGAGTCTTAGAAAAATTAAACATAAGTTAGATCTTAAAATTAAGTAGTGGCGATTAGAAAATAACCAAAAAGTTTTTATAGATAGAGTAGTATAAGAAGCAAATTGGAAGGAGCATGATGATTCTGATGTAACATACAATAAAATGACTAATTGTATTAAGAAGGCAGTTAAAAATATATTTGTTGAGTCGAGAGGTGATACTCCACCATGTAAGAACACATGATGGTGGAATGAAGAGCTAAAAAATGATATTAAGATTAAGCGGAACCTTTATAGAGATTTAAATAAGAATAATAATAGAATAAGATTTGAGAGGTATAAACTAGCCAAGGAGAAATCTAAGAAAGCTGTTTCGATTGTAAAAAATAAATTATATAGGCAAGTGTATGGGAATTTGGAAAATAAAGAGGCAGAAAAGGATATATATAGAATTACTCGAATAAGAGAGAAAGTCTAGAGACTTATATATTGTAAAGTGTATTAAAAATGATGATCAAAAGGTTCTAATTCGAAACGAAAATATTAAAGAAAGATTGAAAGATTATTTTAATAGATTATATAATGCTAGTTTTAATCAAGATCTAAGAGACCTTACTATTTAGTATGAGAATATGAATCGTAAATTTATGTGCAGAATTAAAGAATCTAAAATAAAAGAAATTTTGAAAAGAATAAACGAAAGAAAAACTATTGATCCAAATGAGATTTTCATAGAGGTATGGATATATTTAGGAGAGATGGGTGTGAGGTGATTAACAGCTCTTTTTAACAAGATTTGACAAACTAAGAAAATGTCAAATAAACGGAGAAAGAGTACCATAATACTTTTGTATAAGAATAAGGGTGATATTCAGTGTTGTTTTAATTATCATGTAATAAAATTCATGTGTCATACTATGAAGCATTAGGAAAGGGTAATTGAATATAAATTGAAGTAGATTGTTAAAGTATCGGAAAACCAGTTTAGGTTCATTCCGGGGTGATCGATGATAAAAACTATTTATTTACTTCGTCAACTTATAAAGTAAATCCAAAATAGAAATAGAGATTTGCTTATAATATTTATTGACTTAGATAAAGTCTATGATAAGGTACCATGAGAGATGTTTTGGTAGACATTGATAAAGAAAAAAGTCCCCATCAAGTATATTAACATAAGTAAGGACATGTATAATAGAGTAGTGGTCATTGTTAGAACATTTGGTGGTCTAACAAGTAATTTTTTTTATCACAATTGGATTACGTCAAGGATCTGTATTGAGCCAATTCTTATTTACTATAGTAACCAATGAGCTTATTAAACCTATTTAGGATAAGATATCTTGGTGTATGCTGTTTGTTAATAATATTATCTTAATTGATAAGACAAGAGCAGAGGTGAATGCCAAGGTAGAGTTATGAAGATACACATTAGAATCTAGAGATTTTGAGTAAGTATAAAACAAAATATATGGATTTTAAATTTAGTAAATAATAGACTCTAGACTATAATGTTGTATAACACTGAATGGATAAGAAATACAAATGAGCGATCAGTTTAGCTATTTTGATTCTATAATTGAGAATGAATAAAAGATCGACAGTAATGTCAATCATAGGATACAAACTGACTTGTTAAAATGACAGAGTGCAACGAAATTTTTATGCGATCGTAACATTTCATTAAGGCTAAAGAAATTTTTTTATAGGACTGTTATTAGACCAACTTTATTATATGACAGTGAATGTTAAGCTATAAAGAAACGTTCTTCACAGAAGATAAGTGTAACAGAGATGTGCATATTTCGTTGGATATGCAACAATACTAAAAGAGATAAAGTAAGAAATAAAGGTATTCGTGCTAAAATAGGTGTAATCCCCATCAATGAGAAGATGCGAGAAAATCGTTTACGGTGGTTTGGTCATGTGCAACGTAAACCTATAAATAGACCAATTCATTGAAGGAAAGCTTATCAACGTAGGACAAGTTAAAAAGCGAAGGAAAGATAATAAAATAAAAAAAAAAAAAAAAAAAAAAAACATAGATAGAGATGATACGAAAAGATATGGATTCTGAAGATTTAAATGGGAAAATATTACTTGATAGGAATGAATGAAGAAGGATTATCAACGTGATCAATCCGTAGCCTACCCCAAATATTTGGGATAAAAGACTTGGTTGTTGTTTGTTTGTGGCAAAGAGTCACCAGACCATAGAGCTGTACTCCATTTTCCATTGCTAAAGTTTCCATAAAAGAACCATGCTTTGGCTTCTCCATACTAACAAAAGGTTCTGGCCAAGAAAGACCAGCATACATTTTCTACCTGAGTTAGTTTGTTAGTAGACTACTATATTGCACATGATTAGTAGTATCGGATTCTTTCTACCATTTCTTTGCAGATGAGGTGTCAGACTTGTGAGGTGCAGACGAGGGGTCTGCAGCAGCCCTTGCTTTGCTGAATGATTTCTGAGTTCCCAACACTGGAAAATACACATCTGCTGACTTCTTAAAAGCATCACTTTGAGATTTACAGCGGCTTTGCTCGACGCCTTCAAACTTGGCAGTAGCCCATGGAGCTGAACCCACATTTCCTACAACGACTGGTGCCTCACTTGTCAGAGAAGTGAAATCATCTCGAGCAGCAAACCATGTGTTGCCGCATGCATTACATTCAAGCTGGATTAAAGCCAAAAAAAAAAAAAAAAAAAAAAAAAAAACAAGAACAAATGGAGATGCCGGTCAGACTCTGAAAATATAATAAGAAAATAGATATTTAATAGCCGAATCATTTTAAGTGTAAGGGCTTAGCCTGATGAAGAGGAGATTAGAATCAAAGCTACAGGATTATTTAAAAAAATAAAACAGCTATCTATCACTCTTATCAGTTTGGAAATATTTATATTTTCCCACAGGATTGGAGGTGGTTCATATGTATCCAGAGACATGAAAATATCGTCTAGGATGTTAGCAAAAGATAGCGGAATAATACTAATGCAACAACCAGCAGGATCAAATAGTTAACCGAAGAGAAAAATAGCAGAGACAGAGAACACGCAGATTTAACGTGGTTCGGTAATATGCCTACGTCCACGGGGACACGATCGAAAAACTTTCACTATATCAAAAGAGAATTACAACTTTCTAGTTCTCAATCACAAGAGAAATCACACAAAATTTTGAAATCAAACCCTAACCTCTTATTGCAGTGATTTACCTTTTTGCTTCGACCGCCGAAAATCCAAAAGAATCGCCGAAGGAAGCTGCCTTTTTTTTTCCGTTTTGATTCCTTCGGCCAAGGAAATAAAATTTTGCAGCCACCCCACTTTTTGATTCAGCCACACCAACAAAAGAAACGCAGCGTTTTTTCTTTTTGTTTTCTGCTTTCGGCTTCAAAAATTTTCAACAGCAGCAGCCGCATCAAAGGAGAAGAAAACCATCGGCCAACCTTTTTTTATTTCGGCTTCTTTTCTTTCGGCTCACACAAAACCCTAGCACCACACCCCCATATATATATTATATCATAATGGGTTTGGACCGATTTTGGATCCGTTTCGGTAGACCGAAATCCGCTGCGGCAATGGGCTCCATTAGCAACAATCTCCCACTTGGAGACCTATTGTAAAAAATTGTAATCTCTGTACATGATAATACTAGTGTCCAAAACTTTTACCTCGATCGTTTAAAGTCCTAATTTCAACATTCAACACAAATGCACCAAAATTGAGCAATAGCTCAACTTTTTCCCATCAACCAACTTTATCGACATATCTGCAGGATTCTTACTGCTCTCAGTCTTCTCCAACTTCAATTGGCCATTGTCTAATAAGAATCTAATGAAGTGATATCTCAAGTGAATATGTTTAGTCCGTGAATGATACGCTGAGTTCTTAGCAAGATGAATTGCACTTTGACTGTCACTGAATAACCTGCAATCCATTCCATCAAAATCCAACTCACTCATCAATCGCTGCAACCAAATAAACTCCTTACTTGCTTCTGCAACTGCAACATACTTAGCTTATATTGAAAATAAAGCAACAATTGATTGTAATCTTGAAACCCAACTTACCGCTGTCCCTCCTACAGTAAAGACGTAACCAGTGGTGCTGCCATTGTCTCTATCACCCGCATGGTCCGAATCCACAAAACCTTGCACATCAATGTTATCACCCCCAAAACACAAACAATATTTTGAAGTACCTTTCAAATACCCGAAAATCCACTTCACCGCTTGCCAATGTTTCTTTCCAGGGTTCTTCATGAATCTACTCACTACTCCCACTGTATGTGCAATATTTGGTATTGTACTCACCATTGCATACATGAGACTCCCAACGGCCGATGAATAAAGTACATTCTCCATGTGTCTCATCTCCTCATCTGTCTTAGCACCTTACTCTTTTGACAGTTTAAACTGACCACCAAGAGCTGTAGTTACCGGTTTTGCATTCTCCATGTTGAATCTCTCTAAAACCTTCTTGATATACCCCTCCTGAGATAATCACAATTTCTTATTTTTCTTATCTCGGGTAATTTGCATTCCAAGAAGTTGTTTAGTCTCACCCATGTCCTTCATAGAGAATCTCTCTGCCAATTTTCTTTTCAGATCATTGATTTTCTTCATTCATATTCCTGCCACAAGCATATCATCTATATACAAAGTAAGTATAATAAACTTACCATCCTTAAACTTTTGTAGATATACACAATAATTTGAATTGCTTCTGGCAAAATCTGAATCCAATATAAACTTGTCGAACTTTAAGTACCATTGTCTCGGCGCTTGTTTCAACCCATACAAACTTTTCAGTCGACATACCCAATTCTCGTTTCTTTTAACTTCATATCCCTCTGGCTGTTCTATGTATATTTCCTCCTCCAAATCACAATGAAGGAAAACAGTCTTCACATTGAGCTGCTCTAAATACAATCCTTTCACAGCCATAATACTTCTGATAGAAGTCATCTTGACAACAAGTGCAAAATTTCATTGAAGTCAATATATTTTCTCTGACCATATCCCTTCATAACAAGTCTAGTCTTGAACCTTTGTGTCCCTCCTACCTCATATTTCACCCTGTATACCCACTTGTTATGCAATACTTTTATCTTTTCTGGTCATTTCACCAATTCTCATGTGTGATTCTCCTCCAAAAAAGATATCTCATCACGCATGGCTTGCTCCCACTTAAGACGAAATTTATCCTGCATAGCCTCTTGGTAACTTTCTGATTCACCTGCATCAGTATACAAAACATGATATAAAAGAAGACAAAATTTTTAAGTTGACTTCCTTATCCTCGGGCTCCTCCTCAAAATGAGAACACTCTCTGATGAAGTACTTGAACCATCTACTTCAGTCAGTGGCTCTCTCTCCTGTTCGGTCTCATCTGAAATTTGTGTATTCTCAGGTGTAGCCATTTCTTCCCCTTCAGATATAGGTATTTCTTCTTTTCTTTTATCCATAGGATCCATCCCATCATGTGACTCATCCAGCTCCAAGTGTTCTTTCTCCACTGTTTTCTCACTCTTACTTTCCATTCGGTCTTTATACATACAGCCCTCATTAAATACTACATCTCTACTACGAATTACCTTGTTATGCTCATAATCCCATAAGCGATAACCATATTCGTCGCCACCGTATCCAATGAATGCACACTTCTGAGATTTAGAATCAAACTTCTTTCTCATCTTATGATCTACATGTGCATATGCTATACAACCGAATACTTTTAAGAATGAATAATTCACGGTCTTACCAGACCACACATCTTCTGGAATTCCTCCATCTAAAATATTGGTTGGACTCATGTTGATCAGATAGACTGTTGTATCTAGAGCGGCTCCCCAAAGTTGCAAAGGCAAACCTGCATGTAGTTTTATACTCCGAGCTCGCTCCAAAATAGTTCCATTCATCCTCTCAGCCACGCCATTTTACTGCGGTATCCTCGGTACAGTCTTTACTCTTCTGATCCCGTGGGTAGAGCAATAGTCAACGAACTCTCTATTGCAAAATTTTCCACCATTATCTGACAACAGACATTTCACCTTCAAACATGTTTCATTCTCAACAAGAACTTTCCATACCTTGAAGATCTTGAAAACATCAGATTTCTGCTTAAGTGCAAACATCCATATTTTCCTGCTTGCATCATCTATGAAAGTGACAAAATAAGAATTATCTCCAAAAGACTTCGCCGAAGAAGGCCCTCATACATCTGTATATATCAACTCCAATCTCTCGGTTTTCTTCTACTTGTCATCCTTCATAAAACTAACTCTTTTCTGCTTTCCAAACACAGTTCTCACATAAATTAAAATTAGCATCTTTCATATCTATCAACATACCTCTGGATTGCAATACCCTCATGCCGCTTTCGCTCAAATGACGGAGCCTCTAATGCCATAAGGTAGCCTTCTCATTTTTCACAGTGGCCAAAGAAACAACGTGATCCACCGAGCTTAAGAGTAAATATGGCGTTTCCGCTCTCTCACCGTTGACCACTACCATTGCTTCTTTGCTGATCTTCCACTGTTTTCTCTCAAATGAGATTTAATAACCTTCGCCATCCAGTTTGCTAACAGATATCAAATTCTTCTTCAAATCTGGTATGTGCCTGACCTCTTGTAAAAGCAACTTTCCACCATTGTGCAACTTTAACTGAATTGTCCCTTTACCGACAATCTTGCATTCCTGCCCATTACCAATAGTCACATACCCAAAATCACCTTGGACATAATTCTCAAACCATTCTCTGCGAGCAGTGCAATGGAACGAAGCCCCTGAATCCACAAACCACAGATCTGACCTCGATTCTGTATGAGCAAACAAGCACAAGTCATCATACTCTTTACTTGGATTCACCACATTCGCTCTTTCTTTGTCTTTATTTGGACAATCCTTCTTCATATGACCATCTGTCTTACATTTCCAACACACTAACTTTTTCTTGAACTTCCCCTTAGATTTTGATCTCCCTCTTTACTTCGACTCTCTGCTTAAACTTCTACCCCTTTCTTTTCTTCTGTCATTATCAACCGACAGAACAGTACTTGTAAAAACTATGCTCTCACCCATGCTCTTTTTCATCAATTCATCATTCATGATTGTACTCACAACATCATCAAATTTAAGAGCAGTATTGGAAGAATTGTTGATGGCTACAACAACATTATTCCAACTATCCGGTAACGAACACATAAACATCAAAGCTTTAATGTCATCAGCAAAAACAAAATCTAAAGATTCAAGTTGTGTCCAATAATATGTTAAATTCGTTCAAATGATTAACAACTGAACTATCAGAAGGCACCCTCAAGTTGAACAATTTTTTTATTAGAAACAGTCCATTTGAAGCAGACAGCTTCTCATAAAATTTACCCAATGCTGACATCAAACCTTAAGTGGTTTTCTCCTTGGAAACGTTGAACACAACCTGTTTTGTCAGGCACAATCGAATCTGCGCCAAAGCCCTCCTGTCCAATAATTCCCACTCCTCATCTGTTATTTTTTTTGGCTTTTCTCCAAACAGTGGTTGATGTAAATTCTTTTGGTATAAATAATCTTCCATCTGCAATTTCCACCATTGAAAATTTGTCCCATCAAATTTTTCATTTTTTCTCATTCTTTCTTCCGCCATAACTCCCACTCAAAATTAACACCGATCTGAGTGAAATCTGATCCGAACCAGGGCTCTGATACCAATTGTTAGCAAAAAATAACGGAATAATACTAATGCAACAACCAGCGGAATCAAATAGTTAACCGAAGAGAAAAATAGCAGAGATAGAGAACACGCAGATTTAACATGGTTCGGCAATATGCCTACATCCACGGGGACACGATCGAAAAACTTTCACTATATCAAAAGAGGATTACAACTTTCTAGTTCTCAACCACAAGAGAAATCACAAAGAAATCACACAAGATTTTGAGATCAAACCCTAATCTCTTGTTACAGTGATTTACCTCTTTGTTTCGACCACCAAAAATCCATAAGAATCGCCAAAGGAAGCCGCCTTTTTTTTCCCTTTTGATTCCTTTCCTTCGGCCAAGGAAATAAAATTTTGCAGCCACCCCACTTTTTGATTCAGCCACACCAACAAAAGAAACGTAGCCTTTTTTCTTTTTGTTTTCTGCTTTCGGCTTCAAAAGTTTTCAACAGCAGCAGCCGCATCAAAGGAGAAGAAAAACCTCGGCCAACTTTTTTTTATTTCGGCTTCTTTTTTTTCGGCTCACACAAAACCCTAGCACCATACCCCATATATATATTATATTATAACAGGTTTGGACCAATTTTGGACACATTTCAATAGACCGAAACCCGCTGCGGCAATGGGCTCCATTAGCAACATAGGATACTCTCATAAACTTAATTTCCAGTTCGAAACATATCCTAGTCTTCTTTCTGAAAGTGAGAAGGATACACATTCATATAGTCTACTAATGTGTCCATATAAAATAAAATACTTGATGAAACCTGATTACACACAAAACCAAGAGAACGAGGAGGATATATCGTATAATTTACAGTTAGCCCTTTTACTTCTCCAGTTCTTCAGCTCACTTGACTAAAATACAAAGTAAAATATCAGTCTGTCAGAACCCAGCTTTTTCAGAATTATCTCAATCATGTAACAAATTAAACTGCAAAACAGTCAATTGTTAGATTCAATTTCGGTTTCTTTTTCAAAAAAATGTCCCATCATCTGTGGATACATTATTCCTTTTTCATTTATAAATTAGAATAATAAGTATATCATAGTCTTGAGTAATTCATAAGGCTACTAAATGCTTCAATCATCAAGGATTACAACACAAACAAACCAATTAGAAAAAATAATAATAATAATAATAATAATAATAATAAAGATACAAAAAACTACAAAGCATGTAGAGAAAACGTAGGACTCCCACGATTTAAGGAAAGATCAAGGTCATGGTGAGAATTCAATGACATAAACAAATTTTCTAGAGGATATATTTATATACCTGATAACGGTCCCTATCCCCTCCAGCACATATGAAATCACAAACACGTACTTGCTTTTCCATGCATCTAGTACATCGAGAATCTGTCATCTGTGCACACAAGCTAACACATAGAATTAGTAATTTAGTATATACAACGAGGAATGTTCGTGTAATTTCAATACTCAGGACTCATGCTTCACTCGAACTTAAGTGTTCATGTTCAACAATTAGTATATTTCAATGGTATTCTGTAACCTGTATTTGGTCTGTCTGTTCAGGCTCTATGACTATTCTCTCTTCTGCAGTCAATCCTTCCTGAGATATGGAATCACAGTAAAGAAATGCTTAAACATTTAATAAATGGAGAAGAAACACAAAATTAAGACCTGAAACATATTTTTAACACCAAAATTTCTTCCAAAGTATGAATGACTCGGTTCTTCGCTGGGGCGTGAAAACCAAGTATGCATGCATTTCTCCTATAAGTATGTATGCATCCCCTCGATTGTAAATGCAACCACGTGAGTTTATTTTTAAAAAATAAGAATAAATCAAACATATATATATGTTTCCTCTTGCATACAAAAATATGGACTTTTATGTAATGGCTTCCTAAAAGACGAGAGTAATCAACTCATGAAAATTGCATACTTCAGAAATTAGATAAGATATAATTAAGATTCCCAACTTATGTCAGATAAATGGGCTAGAGGTTAACATTACAGGCTTGTACATCTTAGTCTCATGCTCTTATATTTAGATTTCAGTCATGGATCTTATCTATAATATGAATCAGATTCAGATCAATCGTCTAATGTGTTCAGACAGCAAGGTGGACGCTTTTAGCTTATTCTCTTTTAACAGGTGGCAAGACCAGTGAGGATCCCAAACTAACATGAGAGTGCACATTTAGAACATTCTTTTAAATAAAAAAAAATAAAAAAAAATCTCCAAAATAGATATTCCACTTTGGTAGAAATGAGAGTTTTTGTGTTAACCCAGTATGTAAAAGGTACGGTTGGTCGTGGGTCTGAAAATATGTAAGCAAACATGGGAACCAGATCTAAATTATGCATATAAGTGGATTTGGATCTGTTTAGACCCAGAGCAGATTTGGTTCCGATTCAGATAGAGAAAAATAGATTCTTAATGAATTCATGTTGAATTCAGATCTTGCTTAATTTTTTTTTTTCTTTCAAAATAGATATCGAAAAATAGTTATTACAAAATTGAATCTATATATATGATTTGAGTTGGAAGCAAGAATCCAATAATCCTTACCAAATTTGGTTTCAGACACAGACAACAATCTCTTTTTGGATACAGATCTTCAATAGATCTGATCCAAATACCGCTCATTTACAGCTCTAGGTTGTCGGTTAAGTGTCTTTCATTCGAATGTGAGAAAGTAGCAGTATGAATTGATGAGTTTGGTTAAGAGAAGGCATGAAATTTGCCTTATTTTAAGTTCGAAGGTGATAGGATTTCTGGTTAGAAAAGCATGGATATATAGGTGAAATGGCTTCGAAGTCTATTACATATTAAGTAATTTATCCAGCAGGCATCTCTTTATTTAGGTCCTAGCCGAATTCCCTGATAGGGCCATCATGCTTCCAGAGTAATGGTTGACATGAAAAGGCACACAAGGATAACCAAAAGTAGAAATTCTTCATCAGTAAAGTAACAGGCATCAAATAGTATTTGGCTCAAAAGTCAGGCATCTATGTGATATATTGAAAAGAGAAGACAGCATAACATCTACATAACATACTTGCACAGACAATCTTGGGGATACAAAAAAAACTATACACTTCTTGATACAAATTGAAAAGAGGAGAAAGCTAAATCATCGTCTTCGTTATGCATTCATCAGTTCAAATATTTTTGTCGATTGCCTAGTTAATTGAGAAATGAATGTAGGAAGCAAGGTTTTAAATATCGCCAATACAACACATATCTCGTAGCAGAGTTTGAGGTATTCGATATGACAAAGACCCTATACTTTGGGTACTGATATTGCCTATATGGCCAATATTTTGAAAATTTTGTTGATGAGATACAACCAATGTTGCTAATTTCCGATTCCATAAACCATCTGACAATATCAATACTCATTCCTAGATTTTAAACCGTGATAGGAAGCTACTGAATTTATCTAAATTACAAGTATGTACTATGATCTCTGACTTGTTTTTTTTATGTAACTATTTTAAATGTTCACATTCTAGATTTTTAAAGAACATAGTATTCTATTTGTGTGTATTTGCTCACAACTCCATGTTGTATCCTAGTTTTCTTAGAATGGTTATTTTAATGTTTCTACGCGTAGCATATCATATAGTATTATCATATCAATATCCAAGAATCCCAAGAGAACAAAATAGCTAAAATAGAAACCTTCACAATACGTTGAGTTGACTATTAAAATTTCCAAGTGTGGCTAATCGCAATTGCCTTCCAAGGGAATAAAGCAATCTTTATACCATAGACACTTTATGTGAAGCCATACCCATGTTTGCACACGTCAAACACGGAAACTTTTCAAACACTCCTAGAACACATATCAGACATTTCTCATCTATGTTTCCAGATTTATAACCTACTTTCTAATTTTGGATATTTCTTAGACGTGTAAATTTCTTATTCACTTCTTTGTTCACACCTCACATTTTTAGTTTACTTTGATTTTGATATAAAAAAACTATTGTGGAAAAAGCTATCAAAATATAGAATTGTATAAAATTACAGACACTATAGATATGTTTCTAATTCTGTGTAAAAAAATATGATGAATCAAGCATGGAAAGTAAACAAGCAAGATTTATACCTTTAGGGAGAGTCGTATAAAATGTATATGGTGTATATGTTTAGCATATATGTATGTTATTCATAACTCGAAATGCATGTCCAGATGTTCGAATGCAGGAATTTCTAATTATGCATTTACATGTGCACTCTCTCGTATATTAAATATATTCTAGTGTCACCGGTGTCGTCGTGTCCTACTTTTTAAGAGAGTGCATGTCCTATATCCATCATGTTCAAGCATGTCTAATTCCATGCTTTTGGAAGCAACAAGCAGGTTCGGTGTTAATTTGAAATGAAGAGAGCCACAAGGAGAATTTCTTAGACGCATAGCAGATCTTCCATTTTCTTTGTAAGGGATATACCTCTATATTGATTCAATAAATAATTGATGGTAAGTTCACAAGTTCCTTGGTTGACTGTATGTTGTGAACCTTGTACTTCAAAAACACTTTTAATCAATGCTCTGAGCACTAGCTCTTCTGCCTGAATCCATGCAAGCATACAGTTCGGTCAGTTTTTGCCACAATCATGGTTCTCTGACAATCAGTGCATTGCTATCTTTTCTACTAATTTGAAGATTGTGTGCTTGCATTCCTATTGATGCTCCCACTCTTTCATAATTACTAGTTGAAGCACCTGTTTTGGAAGCTACCAATCTTAAAAGTGTGTCGCAGCAACTACCGTGATCAATAACGTGATCAAGTTATTTTACTGCACCATGTTCTCTTTGTTTTAAGGAAAAGACCACCTTTTAACACAGCATCAACATTTAGAAATCTCAACGAGGACAAATGAAGATGCAAATGATTTAGTGCAATAGGCTTGGGAGTTTGGAATCTATCCTACATTGTCACAGTGAAGTTTCAAAATAATAGTAAATAGAAAAATCCCACAAAAGAAAGCAACACTATGCCTGATCAACACCTTCAATTCATCCGGAGTCATGGTAAGGAGAGCAACGGGCTCTAATTCTCTGTTCAGCAAACGCCTAGCCAGTGATGGACTGTTCTGCAGGATTTAATAGAACAAATCAGCTCTCATGTATCAAATGTTTCTAGAGTTAATTTTCTAAGATATAGAAAACAATCAGAGATGAACACATTTCATAAGAAAGAAAAGTTATCTGGATCAAATAAGG
The DNA here is from genome assembly GCA_036321105.1 of Dracaena cambodiana. Taxonomy (NCBI): domain Eukaryota; kingdom Viridiplantae; phylum Streptophyta; class Magnoliopsida; order Asparagales; family Asparagaceae; genus Dracaena; species Dracaena cambodiana. The sequence continues at coordinate 20,378,335 of JAYEPQ010000002.1, forward strand.
ATTGCAATAAGATTTAAAATAAGACAAGAAAAGGAAAACCCAGAAAAAAAGAAAATAGAAACATAATGAAATGTAATAGATCAGTTTACATCTATAACTATTTTTTTGTTGTTGATATTCCTTCCCGAACCCCCCCCCCCCCCCCCCCCCCCCCACACCTCCCAAACAGGAAAAAAAAAAAAAAAAACATGCTATGTCCATCTTTGTAATCAGAACAATGTGTGCACACATTTATTGTAGAATTACATCAAGTTGTTAGGTTAAACATGAAACTAAAGCATCAAACTAAGTAAAATATACTCCAGTGTTTTAAATACTAGCCAGTATATCGGTATACCGGCCGATATATCGGAAAATACAAAGAAAAAAGACGGTATGCTAAATTTTTTTACCGTTCTCGTTTTGGACCGGTATGGACCGATATATTGACCACGTGGCGATATATCAGCCGATAACGGTATAAAAAATACCAACCGGTATTAGTGAATATCGGTTTCGATGGAAATGGATTTTTGTTGCGGGTTAAACTCGTTAACCCATTTAAAACCCAACCCGTTGAGAAATAAAACACTCTTAACGGGTTGGGAGGGGAGAAAAAAACGCAAAAATCGCTCGCTCGCTCTCTCTCTCTCCCTCTCCCCCTCCCTTAGCAAACTCTAACCCTAATTCCCCAAATCTAGCCAAATTCCTCTTCCTCGGCAAACCCTAACACTCTCTGATTCCTCTTCTTCCACTCTCCGACTCTTCTCCCACTCTCCGGCTCTCTCTCTCTCGTTCTCTCCCCGCGATCGATCGATTGAGTCCACACCTAACCCTAAAATCAAAATTCATCTCTCACTTTCTTCTCCCACTCTCCTATTCCTCTTCTCCCACTCTCTGATACTTCGACGGCAGCTCGTCGGCGCTTCGACTTCAACTTCGACAACAACTCACCAGCAAACCCTAACACTCTCTGATTCTTTTTCTCCCAGTAGGTAAGTCAAGTTTGATTATTTTTATGTTAATTTTAAGGGGTATTTACTGGTTTGTCCCTCAAATCTTTATATATTATGATTTTGCCCCCCAAATCTTCATATTTAGAATTTTACCCCCCAAATCTCATAAGTTACAACAATTTTACCCCCCTCTCTAACACAGTTAAATATTTGACCATTTTACCTCTCTTTTCCTCTTCTATTTTCCTCCTCTCTTCATCTTCTCTCTTCCTCCTCTCTTCTCCTTTTCTTCATTATTTCTCCTCTCTTCTTTCTTCTCTTTTCTTTCAGTATTTAACTTGTTAGGGAAGAGAGGAGAAAGAAGAGAGGAGAAATAATGAAGAAAGGAGAAGAGAGGATGAAGAGAGAAGAAGAAGAGAGGAGGAAAATAGAAGAGGAAAAAAGAGGTAAAATGGTCAAATATTTAACTGTGTTAGGAAAAGTTAGAGAGAGGGACAAAATTGTTGTAACTTATGAGATTTGGGGGGCAAAATTCTAAATATGAAGATTTGGGGGGCAAAATCATAATATATAAAGATTTGAGGGACAAACCAGTAAATACCCCTAATTTTAATTAGGGTTATAATTTTCTTCAATTTCTCTTATAATTGTGCTATTTAATTTGAATTGATTGCGTTTTGTGTAATCTTTAATTTTTTTTGTGCAATTAGAGGCAAATTGTGGAATTCAACCTACTAATTCAATGAATCAGTGGGTCGAACTACTAATTCACTGAATCAGTGTTCGACCCACTGATTCATTGAATAAGTGGCTGAACAGTAATAGTGAAAAATGAAGAACAGTGAATAGTGACAGTTCTAAACGGTATATGCAGATGTTCTTAATTTTATGATTATCTGTCGCTTTGTGCATATGCGGACGTTCTAAACAGTATCTGCAAATTCGTAAGTTTAATACAAATAAGACAAGATAAGTAGTATAACCTTCATTTATGTGTTTTAATATGTTATATATAGCCATTTATATGATTTTTCTTTAACCAGTATGGCACCGATATGACATTTCGGTATTTAGAGTCGTATCGTAATATCCCGCCCGGTATCCGGTATATAATTTGGCTGATCGGTATGTCACTGGTATCTGATATTTAGATCACTGATAAACACCACAAGAATTATGCTCTAACTCTCATTTTCAATATGGCTCATATATCATGAACTTTAACTTTATTTATTTATTTGGAAGAAACTTTAATTTGCCTTAAAATTTGATTCTTCCATTCAGTCTACATGCACTAATGCAGCATGCATTATTTTACTATAGCAGGGAAAGTATAATGACTGGTGTTGCTGTCCTGCAATATCTTGGAAAACCTAGCAATTAGCTCTGCCACAATCTTTTGAAATTCCGCTATTTAAAATTGTTGGCTTTAGGAAGGAACAACTATTTCATGCCTCTTTTAACACCCTCAAATGTCAGGATATAATACGTAGAACTGCTCAATTATTTACTTAATCATTTGGATATTAGTCATATTACTTTGATACATTATAACAGATAGTTTGCCAGAATAGTGAATGAACCGAAGTGCTAAACATGTTGACAATTCTGAGTTTATCAAACATATTAATATTGGGTAAGTTCGATATATATATATATATATATATATATATATATATATATATATATATATATATATATATATATATATATATATATATATATATATATATATATTCTTTTTCCATCTTGAACAAGCTCTCTCTATTCTCAAATAACTAATTGCATCTTTGGAAACATTCATGTAAATCACATCTTTAATGAAAAACCTCCTTCAATCCCCCCCCCCCCCCCCCCCCCCAAACAAAAAGCCATTCAACTTGATTATCATATTTTTCCCATTACAACTGAATTGCAAAGTAGTCTAAATGTCAGATATTGTGGAGCCAAAAATTCCCATAACTAATATCATGTATCAGGTGATCTACTGGGACATAAGTATCCGATGCCATATCATGTGGTAGATATGCATGTTCTTAACAAAATCTTACATGATAATACATCCATAGGTCATGTAAGCCTACATAAAACATGTTTAGTAAGTCCATAAGCCTTAACCTCTTCTCTCTTATATATTTATGGATTTGATAGACTAGGCTAATGGGTCACCTTGTATATTAACAATGTTGATAAACTAGGCTTATGGGTCACCTTAATCATGACATTTTTTACATAAAAAAGAGCAAATAGCAGACAATCTAGACTGTATTTCTTGTGCCAACTTTTTCAGACGTTTAATTAGCTGAGCCAATATGATCTCGGAGAGTATCTTCAAGAAATGATATCTGATAAAAAGTTATTGTGGCCTAGGTCAAATAAGATACATCAGATAACAATGGCTAAAAGTTAAACATTTGCTATTGTTCTTGTTAAAGGAAAAATGGGGGTGTAAACTTTTGGGTCATGCAAGCATCTTTTTAAAGCGTTGGGCTAGGATCATCAAGGAAGAGAGATATCGTACTATGTTGAAAATCATAATTAGAATTGGACCAGATTATGTTCAAGAATATGCTATATATTTTCGCTACCTTGATATTAAAGTCAAACTGTCGCATCTTCTGGTTGTACTTCTGAAAATCAAGAGCTTCATATGTAACCTTCTCAAGTGCAGTTATTATTGGAATAACAGCATCCGGCCAGCAAACATTAATACCAGCCTGAAAAGCTTAAAATGTTCAGAGGCCAACATACATTTAAGAAAGAAAAAGAAAACTAGTTGCTAAAAGATAGCTTTTTTCACAACTCTGATAATATCCAGCAGATGAAGATCATAGATAAGGATGCAGTACAACCTGACGTCAAAGCTTTACATCTAAAATGCCAGGCAAGAAGTAGTTACAAACGAAGATGCCAGAAACTTATTAATAGTCACATATTCTGATAAAGACATCAATCGGCTATCTATCCTAGGTGAAAAGGTATAAGCAGAAAGAACTTGATTCGGCAAGGATAAAAGAATAGAATGACTAACTTAACTGCTCTATAGACCATTAGTTTGTACAATGAGAAAAGGAAGAAGATGCTTAATTGCTTATAGTAAGAAACCCCATTTTTCCCCCAACCCAAATGCAAGAGATTGGACGTTCAGTTCACAACTTACATCTGAATCCCTACCAGATCCAGTGCACAGTGCTCTGCTTTTGCCCTCGATTCTGAGAGTGGAAGGGACTGCACTGCTCTTATGTTTAGCATCTACTCGCACAGCATCCTTTGAACTGCATAGCAATTGAGTTACTTGAAGAAGCTTCTCTAACCACTTATCACGTTGTGCAGCACCAGTCAGGACCTTGAACTGTGACAGAAGTACATGGTACTTTGAAACCTCACTTCTACCACTTCCATATGCTTTTGATAGCTTGTCAAATCTCGTAGTTGGCTCAACTCTCAAGAGATCAATTGGACGTGTTGTTATCCTAGCAACACTCCTCTTGCTTTTCAAATAGTAGTTCTTCCTGGCAGAAGAATCTTCAAGCACAATGACAGGAAGTTCGCCAATTCGCTCTCGAGTTTTCTCAATAAGTAGATCTATTTCATGTTGCTTCCTATCATCATAATCTTTTAGTTTCCAAAGCTTTTTCTCAGCAGGATCATAGACTCTTTGCACTATAAACCCCGGATGTTGAGAACGAACTGGTAGCTGCTTGTGCAAAGGAATGAAGTGGATAACACACTTGTGCATTACTGATACCGCTGGGACTTCATCAAGATGAAAACTATAGAAAAGCTCCCTGTTATCTTGCACTTCCCAGTTCCCACCTCCGACTCTTTCAGCTTCTTCCGGACGATATAACCTCCACCCAATAACATTCATGTTGCCATGTTCATCTTCTGTCATATCCTATGGTAACAAAGTCCACCAAAAGATTCGTTTTAGATGCATCTGGAGAATAAGATGTGAAGCAAAAAATAACCAAACCATGATTTACTATAACTAAAACCAAGATAAGAATATAGTATTCTAGGTAATTTCACATCGAAATGAAGGTAAAATGCAGCAAGTAATATTCACATCCAATGTGAACTGATATTTAGTAGAACATAAACTATGTGATGCCATGCATTACTATGAACTGACAATTTCAGTTCCTGACAGTAGTTGGATCAAACATTTTAACACAATGAACCTGCAAACACCAAAATGTCGAATAGGATAGATGTATAAACAAAGAGTACAACTAACAAATAGATAATGGTGAAAATGAGTTCTCTCAATCAGGCCAAGTTGCGGGTGACTTTACGCAGTGAGCTGGTTGCCTGTATATTAGCATTGCTATAGCGAAGTACTGTGTTCTTGATAAATTATTTATCTGACCTAGAATCAGAGAGAAGCAAGAGTCATGCATATGAGATCAAAAGCATAAGAATATTAATGCCAATATAATTGCTAAAAAATCTGCACAATGTCCACATGAGGCCAGGTCCACTTAAGAGGCTGCCACTGGGGAGTCAAAAGCACACTTATTTGTTTCAAATTTGATCTCCGGCAGGCCAACAGCAGAATAAGAGAAGGGAGCTAATGTTTTCCCATGTGTTCACTCTCTATCAGCTTAGGCTTACCGCCTCTGGAGGGCACAATTGATAGCTCGTTTTCTTTCTTAAGTAGAGTAGAGTTAGGAATTTTTCAAGTTAAAATTTGTATCCAGATCTAGTATCTGAGAGAGAATGAGTCGCGCTCTCTAATTTGCCCTCCTATCAATTCCACAATCCTATTTTCTCCCTAATTATTATCCTTTTAGCACTTACCATCTTTTGCAGGTCGAGATATTGCAGGACTAAACCGCCACTAATTTGCTCTGAGCTCCTCTGGCACAAAGCATATAACAGAGATTGATCCAAGGGTCTGACATGATAATCATAGAATCTAAAGCCCCTCCTAGTTCTCCTTCAGTTTATCAATGAAGGCAATGTGCGGATATATATAGACATAAGAGATGACTTATTATGGAGACTTCTAAACAATAAAAAAGTCCTATAATATATAAAGTCTTGTAATTAGAAGTGTCAGTGGGTAAGGGTAAACCTGTTACCCTTTTTTTTGGAGCACATGTAAGATTTTCTAACTTGTTTATCTAGTAGGATAGGGTAAAGGTGAGATTTTGTTATTCTACTCATTTACCCTTGTAAAAGTGTCATCGTCGTCATCATTATCTAAGCATTCTTCTATCACGATGGGGTCGGCTATAGAGATTGAACCATTTAACAAAGTTTTACGACTGGTTGCCTACCTAAATGACGCAGGACAGAGGCGAATTTAGGGTTAGGGTTTTGAAAATTAGGGTTTTTGGGATGAATTGGGGAAAATAGTAAGATTGGGGAAGAACTTACACGGTTCGGGAATCCACCCAGGCGAATTCACGCCCACTCTCCACGAATCCACGAGAAAAGATTTGCTCAAGCAAAATCCACATCAGAAATTTCTCAAGAAATTTTCAAATATTATTCATCTCTCTTTTTAATACTTCATACAAAGCCCATATATATAGGAAACTCTAACAAACCAAATCCTAATAGAATCCAAACTCCTAATCCAATCAAATATCCTAATAAAATCCAAATCCTAATAAGATTCAAATCTAATCAAATCTAATATATTCCCAAATCAAATTCTGATCTCCATCAATTCTCCCTGGCTTCAAAGTATTCATCTCCGATGAATGCAGAGACAAGGAATGACAAACACGTCTGGATTGAACTGATTAACATCCACAAAATATCCCAATTGGGCCATGGTGGTAGTCGAGAAACCGTATCTAGTACATCACATCTGAACCAAAGTGGTGGAGGGAGAACTGGTTTCTTTAGTGAACTTGTGTCGAACCACGGTAGATCTGGAAACATACATGTAATGGAAGTAGTCGAATATGGATCCCGTGAAATATCCAAGCCATAGGTAGTAGAAGCAATTTTCATCGAAACTCCATATGAATTTGTATGTTGAGTCGGTAATTTCTTCATAATTCTTATAATAAATCTCTCGAGAGGAACTGAAGTTTTTATCTCATCATCAACAATAACTTCTTTTCTATCTGAAGTCTCTCTTTGGATTGAAAGTTCCTGTACTCCCTGTACATCTGCAACTGATATGCAAATACTATCAGTAAATACAAATTATCGATGAAGTTTCTTACGAAATTTTAGCAGGTCTTCTAAAGAAACTGTCGGTTTTATGGGCATGTGATATAGGAGAGGAGAAAGTACTTCTGTTGGCTTATGCTCATAAATATGATCATCAGATGTATTTTTATGTGGCTGAAACTTCTCAGTTGGTTCCACTGAGAGATCGTCAGAAATATGAACTTTTGAATCTTCAACTTCTATGGATGGAAAGAAAGTTTTATCTGGCATTAATAGTGGCTCTTCATGAACTTCTGTATTCAGTATAGGCTGCAATTCGCAATCAACAATATAAATATTTGCTTCAATCTTGTTGGCGATGCTATCATCGTTAACCATTTGACTTCTTTCATCCCTGTATTTAAGTGTTTTGTTGAAACTGTCAAGTATTCGGCTACACTTTTCAAGTTCATCAATCATATATTGAAGTTTTTCATCAGTGGTCATTGTTTTAAGCTCAGACGATTGAAACCGATGAGATGATAAATTTGGAATGTGGTGTTGAGTATACCGATGACGAAGTAAACGTCGCAAGATATTCCAATCCAAGTATAATTTATACTCTCTACTCCAAATATAAACTTCTCCACCCAACTTTTGTCGGGCGTAACGACATTTCTGTACTGATGTTAGATCAAAATATCTAAAGAAATTTTCGAGATGATTCTCCCAATTTTTATAATTTTGTCGATCGTCAAAACCGAAAAAAATGGGTACAGTAGCATACATATCACACTTAACTTATGATATTTTAGCATTGGTGTTAATGTAGTAATCATGGAATATGAACTCCATATATAATCAATTCAAAATTTTAGTTCAAAAGGTTTAGAAAATACTCAAGAATCACGGAGGCTCGAAAACAGTTTGAATCGGAATTGAAACGGGCTCCGAATTAAAAGAAAACCCTTAACGGATCTGTTGTTCTGCTTCTACTGGCTGCTGTCACTACTGTTCTGCAGCCGTTGCTGCATTCTTGCTTGTTATTGCTGCTATTGGTTGCTGCTAATATTGTTGTTGCTGGTTAAGATGAAGGGGACGAAGAGGTGCAGGGCAAGTAGAGGGAGGGAGAGAAAAATTTGTATTTTTTTTCCTCATTTTTCTCTCTCTCAAATCTGAATTTTTTTTTAATGTGAACAGATCTCTCTCTTTTCCTTTTTTCTCTCTTCTTTTTTTTTCTTTTTTTTTCTCTCCTCTCTTTTTTTTTCAAAAATAAAAATAAAAACTGAAATAAAATAAAAGAGGATGGAGATATGGAAGAAGAAGATGGTGATAGAGAATAAAATCTAGGCTCTGATACCAAATTTGACGCAGGACGGAGGCGAATTTAGGGTTAGGATTTTAAAAATTAGGGTTTTTGGGATGAATTAGGGAAAATAGATAGATTGGGGAAGAACTTACACGGTTTGGGAATCCACCCAGGCGAATTCACGCCCACTCTCCACGAATCCACGAGGAAAGATTTGCTCAAGCGAAATCCACGCCAGAAATTTCTCAAGAAATTTTCAAATATTATTCATCTCTCTTTTTGATACTTCATACAAAGCCCATATATATAGGAAACTCTAACAAACCAAATCCTAATAGAATCCAAACTCTTAATCCAATCAAATATCCTAATAAAATCCAAATCCTAATAAGATCCAAATCTAATCAAATCTAATCTATTCGCAAATCAAATTCTGATCTCCATCACTAAAGCTCTTAGAATTGGTATCAATTTTCTTGCCAAGAAAACTATGAACATAACAGGAACTTGTCATAATAAACAAACAAAATGGCATCCTCCAATTACTCCTAAACCAAGAAAAAGGTCTCAAAGGGGAAGGCGATAATAAATTTGCCATAGAGAAGAGCATCAACTTTGAGGCACAAATAAAATAGGAGTCAAACGGAACACATTCTCTATTTACCGTCATAAAATAAAATAATATTAATATTAATATTATAAATGAGTATAATAGTTGCACGTCTTACATTAAGCAGTATTTGTTTAGGAACGAATAAATAATTTGATGAGTTCAAAGCCTTGGATTGATTTCATGTTGCCAATTATGGCCCATACTTGATCTAGTTTGGCACGCATGATATATGAGAAGAAAATTAGTGTTTTCACCCATTTTCTTTTTATATTTTGCCCAATTTACTAGTTCCTTGTAGAATAAAGAAAATTTTTATTTGTTACCTTACAAGATAGGATAATTGTAGGATATAAATTTCCTTGTAGGGTAAAGATAAAGTAAGGGCAAGACCAATTGCCACGCCAACATAGGATGATACAAGTGGACTACCTGTGGGCTGAAAAGTAGTGCAGAGATGCTAGAGTTGCGTATCTTGTTCACAGTAAGAGAGGTTTACTTGCTTGCTCGGTTCACTAGCTTCTTAGAGTGGATGACAACCAAGAACATATAGTAAGCAATACATCAAACTCTCTTCAGACTTAAATGATCAGCCACTTAGGTAACCCCATAATGGTCAGCCACTAGGTAACCCCCATAATGCTCAGCCACTTAGGTAATCCCATGTCTCTTTTAACACACACACATCATAATAATCAACCACTTAGGTAACCGCATAATGATCAGCCACTAGGTAACCCCTATAATGATCAGCCACTTAGGTAACCCCATGTCTCTTTTAACACACACACACAAATATATACATATATGTGTATTTATGTGTGTGTATATATAGGAAAAAAGTGTATCTAAGGTGATGTCATTGGATAGTTGTTTATAGAAGTATCCTAAATCTCAACATAAATAGTGTACACACACATACATATATAAATATATACATATGTGTATTTATATGTGTGTGTATGGGAAAAACTGAATCTAAGGTGACGTCATAGGATAGTTGCTTATAAAAGCGCCCTAAATCTCAACATAGATAGTGTTTATGGAAGATCCAAATAGTTAATTATGATCTCCACGTTAAAAAAAAATGGTATATAAAAACATACATTTTAGATATATTTTGACCATATATTGGATATGTACAAAATAAATGGTTTTTCAACAATAAAATAGATAAAGTCTCTTGATCGATGATAAAAAAAACATCTAAATCACATGATTTTTTATATAACATCTATTTACTATTTAGAGTATGAAAATTACAATCAATGGCTCAGATCATTCACATACACTCTCTATGTTGAAATTTGAAGTGCTTTCATAGGCAACTGTCCTGTGACATCGCCTTAGGTACACACACATACGCATACATACATATGTGTGTGTATTATATCCTATATGTTAAATGAGAGATAGGGCTTTGGTATTTTAGAGAGAAGAGTGCTATGTCAAGTTAGAGAGGTAGAGAGATAGTTAGATTTCTTTTTGTAACATTTTTTCTCATAGTGAATTTTTCTCACTTTTGCTCCGTGGATGTTGATCAAACTTGGTCAGCCGAACTACTAAATTCTTTTTATTCTTCTCGTGATTATTATACTTTTATATCACATTTGCTTGATGTGTTAATCTCGTTGTATTTGCTGGATCTGATTGGGGATTCGATTCCCAACAATTAGGACCTCATAAAATACTACCAACTTTTGTCAACTTACAATTTTCGTCTAACACTAGTTCACCCTTCGCATTATCAAATTCAAGAAGAAGACAACTAAAAGAATTTATAAACAAGTTGAAAAAACCAATTAATTTACTTTAAATAATTTAGCATGATTACAAAATGATCCACATTGTCCAAATAAGAGCAAGAACTAACCTTGATAATCGCAACCTGCGGCTTCTTATCCACCTCCAATGGGCTTATCAGCACCGAATCACCCTGCAAAAACCCCACATTTCATTAAAAAGGAAAAAAAAGCCCCAAAACCCTAACCAAATCAAAACCCAAGAAAGAAAGAACCGAGCTTTACCAGCTCATACACAGTCCCCTCAAGCTCGAACGAGCTATAATGCCTCCTCAACTCGTTCCCCCTTCGCTTCACTCTGATCACTCTCCCGACGGGCCTCACCTCTTCTTCCCCAAGATTCGACCTTTCCTCTTCTTGCGGAGCGCCCTTCAGCTTCTTGATGCAAAGCTGCCGGCTTTCAAGCTCGTCGTCCTCGTCATCACTGTCGCTGAGAGCAAGGCGGCGCTTCCCCATCGCGCGCGGAAGAGAGCAAAGGTTTCGTCGGAGAGGAAGCGGGGGGGTCGCGCACATTTATGATCAAAGATGAGAGCTTTTTTGCTGGTTTTTTTGTTTTTTGCCTTTTTATGGAAGGGGCATTGTCGTACACTGGGCACTGGTTAGTTTGCTTTTGTGCAGACGTTTTTGCCTCTCCTCGAAAACCGCGTCAGTTTTTTGCAGGGAACTTCTAAAGAAGCACACCTACGGGTCTTAGTGCACACATCTCCTAATATCTATACATTACTAATTTTTTCTCGTTGAAAATCTATATATTACAATTTTGTTTCCATTAGAAATTAAATGTAAGACGGTATTATTTTCTATCGCGTTGTAGGGAGAGAGTAAGGAAATAAATGTGATGGATTTTTGGTATCTTGGGTCACCGAAAAGAAGGAAAAAGATGGTCGTGGATCACATAAGGAAAGAGAGAATTTTTGGAATATTTTGGTATGTTGTTGGAAAAAAAAATCTCTAGGCTAAGCAGGGTGTGCTCCCTAAGCAAACAAGTATGTTCATTTCGACAAGAGGTGTGCTCCTTTAGAAATTCTCTTGTTTGTTTGGATAGCTGTGCAAATGAAACGTGCATTTTGGTAGTTTTGTGGTTAATTATGGCTTAAGTGGGGAGTTAATGATGGTTCGCAAGGGTGTTCAGTGGGGGATCTTTTTTTTAATTAACAGAGTACCTGCTAATTAGCTTGGTTAAAATGGTTTACTCAATTTGGATAATATTATATTATAAAAGGTATGTACGTGTAATTTTGACTAGAAAATTAATATAGTACTTATTTATTCGGTTCTTATGTATGATTGATCACACACGTATATATACGTTAGAAATGCATTTATATACGTGATTGACTCCATTATACGGATATGAAATTTGAGTATGACTCTTATATAATAAATGATGCTCACATTTTATTTCTGTTAAAAAAAAAAATATCACGAATACACTAAGGATTTTATGAACGTTTGATATCCAAGAAAAAGAAGGAAAAGTTTCATTTGAGAGCAAAATAATAGCATTCTAATAGTCTTTATTTTTACTTTGTCTGATCAGTACTCTCTTATTTTTCTTACGAGATGTTTAGGAATCATTTGATTAATTTTTCCATATAAAATTGCGGACAGTTAATTACTAATTGAGCTGCTTTGCTATCTCATCTCCACCCCTATTTAGGTAGAAATGATCATGTGCAGTGCAATTCTTTGACAAAATTAGATGTTTCTCGGTCTCTGTCCATGATCGAAGGATAAGTTCGCATGTGCTTCAAGTCATGAAGCTTACATGTTTTCTGCTCCTTTACTCATTTTCTACATTCCATCCTTAACAACAAATTCTAAGAAATTTTTTTTATAGAATATATAAGAAATATATTGCCTAAATTAAGTATCCGCATTCTTTCTTCAGATATAATTTTAAAAATTAGAAGCCGGAGCAGTTAAGCTTACCTCTAGCCTTAACGATTGCTTCAGAATTTTATACTGATAAGAAATTAAGAAGCCATTATATATGTTTCTTTACAAAAATGAACATGAGTTGTATATATGTTTTAATTTTCTAAATATATATATTTTATTGTAAATTTCCTATTTCAAAAAAATACATCTTGCCATTCAAAAGTTGAGTTGTCAAACTTAACTGTGTGGTTCACAAAATATTTATATTTAAACAGACACTCCAACACAGTGAAGTATTTTAGCGATTAAAATGTAGATGAATGCTATGGAAGAAGAATTTCCAGGAAAAAATATTGTAGTTATATATATATATATATGATTACTGGCAAAGTTACGTGAGCTGGCGGAAAAACTATAATGATCCAATAATTTTTCTTTAATTTTCTTTACAATTACCATCCCTATCTCCTTAACTTCTTTCATAAATTTTGAAGTTTATTTACCCTTTCATTAAGTGCATACAAAATGCTTTATTCAATAAAAACCATTAATTTTGTGTTAACTTGATGAAAAATCAAATTAAAACTAAAACCCAATAAATTGGATATGAGTGAACTCTAGGGGTGGAGATTATAATCCAAAAGAAAATTTTTAAAAAAAATTATTAGAGATAGTAGAAATAAACTACAATTCAGGTAAATTGCGTGAGCTATCAGCTCATTTCCTTTTTTTTCCCTCATATATATATATATATATATATATATATATATATATATATATATATATATATATAAAAGGATAATGAAAGGTATAGAATGAACTTATCAAACAAGATATAGATCTAATTTTATAAAAAGAAACTAGAGCCTTGTCTAGCTCATGATTTCAGTAAATGAAACGAATCAAATTAGAATCTTTTTTCTATATATAGAGCAATTTACAGCTTCATTATAAGAAGAATCCGATGGCCTCGTTTCTTCGTTCACCAAGAGTTGTGCAAAATTTCAGGAAAGAATAAAGATAAATGATCTTTATAAAAAAAATTAACGTGAGAGCTATATTTTATTGTAATCATAGAAAATTTGTATATAGCAAAACAAACTAGTTAGCTTTTTGTGACACCACCACTACACCAAGAAAAAATATGATACATCAAGGAATATAGAGAATTTGAAAATTATATGCATTGATTGATTTCCTAAATCAACTATTTTACTAATGATGATGCAACATAATTATTTATAGAGATTAAAGGGGGAAATTCTATTTGCGCACTGCATTTTACTCTTGGCGCCCTGAATACTCTTTACACCAAACTCCTATTTTGAAATACTATCATTTTACTCTCTGCGCCCAAATTTTTTTCCAAAATACCCCTTTCAAATATTTTGGTCGGGTATTAATACCCGACCAAGAAACATTCTGGTCGGGTATTAAAACCCGACCAGCAAGCGAAGTCTCCCAATAAAAGAAAACTAATTAACGATAAATTTCAAATAAATATGAATAAAACCTATAAAAAAAAAATTCAAATCGTATCTTATATTTGTTCTCTGACACCAATTACATATTGGAATTTTCCTTTTGCATGAGAAAACTCAAACTCAAATTCCAAATCGAAATTTCATTTGTCACGGTGAAATCAAATAATTTAAAATTCTTTTAATCTTTTCAAAAACGTTAATGTAAAAAATTTTAAGGGGTCAAGAAATCAAATTGAATTAATGATTTTATACGAGATGTGTTTTTTATTAAATACTAAAAAAGATTATTTTGGGTTTTAGAGAGAAAATAGAGGAGGAAAATGATGAGTCGTAGTTCCAAATTTTAAGAAATTTTATTTTGGAATTTATAAGGGTAACTTAGTCCAAAAAAATAATAGCAAACTTGCAATTATTTAGAAGTTTCAAAACTGTGCATCAAAAATAAAATGCAGGGTGCAAATAGAATTTCCCGATTAAAGGAGATGAGCCCATATAGAAAATTTCCTACAAAACCCCTATTCATGTAACATAATTATTGTGCTTTCTTTTCCAAAATTTCTTGTCTAAAATCATATTAATCATATGATTTCTACACTATAAAATTTAATAAAATTTTGGTTTAGTTTAGAGTTAACCATCCATGAAGAAAGCACAAAATTTTATGACTAGCTACTCGTAATTAAGATATACGTAGACTCTTGATAGATTAAGAAAAAAAAAATTAAGATTTTATGTAAGAATAAATCCTATGAGATGGAAATTACAGAAATATGAGAAAAAGAAAAGAAATGAAAAGAAGATGGAATGGTAAAGTAAAAAAAAATTGGAATGATAAAGTTCTTAGTGATAGAAGTAGATAAATTCTATGTAAACTGATCATATTTGTTAGTTCAACAATTAAAATAATTTCAATTTTCTGTTTATACTGAGAAGAACTTTATATATTTCTAGCATGAAACTAGCATGAAAATTTGATTTTTACCGCAAACTATCATGTTTGTGACAATGGTGGGGATAACTTGAAGAAACTCATGTGAAAATTTTTTAAGAAATTTATAGTGATTCCTTGAATAAATAAAATCCCTGGTAGTTCATTGAAAACAGTAAAAACTAGTGGAATTTTTTCCGAAATTTACTTTTTCTTAATAATTTAATATTACCCCCCTAATAATTACTATACACCATGAGTTTTTCTAACAAAGAATTTTATAATTGACAATAATTATTTTATTTTTCAAAAATTATAATATGATTTTGAATTTATAACATTTAATAAATATTAAAGACGTGTGGTTCCATCATAGAAAGGCTTGTTATAACACTCATTTTGTTAACCGAACATTAGTAACCAATGTTTCTACAAATTAGGTTCCTCATTTTTCTAATTAAATTAATTAAAAAAATTAACTATAGTAACTAATCAGTCATATTTATAAATGAAAATTGTTAATAAACAACCATTGGCCAATAATAGAGATTTAGATTTTCTCTCTTACACAATTTTAACCGCTTCTAACTTAATGAATGGTAGAGATTACGCATAGGATGTTCCTGCACATCATCGTGCACTGGTTCTGAATTCAGGCAATAGTATCCTAAGGAAAAAATGCCGCGGGTTTCAAACATTGCACATACACAATCATCCATAATTGCTTTCCCCAAAAATTTTATGTAACCATTTCTATTTCTAAATATCTCCTCTTACTAGGTGCACTCCTTACGAAATTCATAAATATGTATTTTTTTTTATATACATCCCTTATATTTCTCGATTATCTTTTCTTTGTTTTTTTCTTCTTCTCAAACCTTCTAATTGTTCGCTCTCCTCATGAATACAACAATCTACGTCACCTGGGCCCACATCAGAAGCAAGTTGTGCCACGCCTGGCCTGTCCCTTCTTACACAATATCTCTTCCATCTTCTAAAAAATTATAATCTACTAGACATTTCAAAATTTTTAATCAACTTTTAAACAAAAAAGATATAAAAATAATTTTTTTGACAATTTTTTTTTTATTGTTCATTTTTTTATTTTTGTAAAAGTTAAAATATTTAAAAAAGATTAATCTACTTGTTTTACTATTAATACTCAGATCTTTCAATCAAATATTTTGAATTTCGCTTTGGTTTAAAATTAAAAAACTTTGCTATTTATTATACTAACTAATTTGGGAGGGTATCTAGAAGTTTTTTTTTGGGAATTTCTAAATGTGCCCCATGTTTTTCTTAGTGAACCCTAGTCCCAAAAAAATGTTTATTTATAAGTTTGTTATTTTTATTTTTGAACCAAATAGTCCTTACCTCTTTCTTAGTGAGCCATATTCCCTCTATTTCATAAACCCTTTTTTCTTAGTGAGCTCCAAATCCTTCGACTCCCCTCTAAAATTCAACGCTAATGAAGTCTTAAAAAAACATGCTTTAAACCCTAAATCCCATCCAAAATTCGATTCTCATTATTTTGCATGAGATTGTTAGGGCTTGTTTGAGGATTTTTCATTTCCTTTTTTTTTTTTTTGCAAATCGCACCTGTTTGAGAGTTGAGGAGAGATTGAAGAAAATGGATAATAAGGTTGCAACTTTGGCAAAAATGGATGAATATTATTATTTACATATATGTTTAAAGTATTTTTAGATTCAATATGAAATATAATTTGAACGATGAATTAAGAACATGACATTCGGGTATTTTAATTATATTAAGAATAATCGTGTGTTCCGTGTGGCTGCTGGAACAAAAACACTAGTCAGGGAGCACGCTTTGACTTGTTCTAGCTAGGATGAAAATCCCCTCCAGTGGTTGTATTTGGTCGGGGTTGAATTCTCGGCCTACTTTTATTTACAGACAAATAGCCTCAAACACTGACCGAGACTGTAATTGTTGGAGGTAAAAATTTACAAATAAAGAAATGATGGTAAATAGTTCGCAGAACGCGAAGCTAAATCCATAGTCTCGCGTCGACAGAAGCTTAAATCCGCGTGAGAAGTAAAAATGTGAAGCTAAATCTATAGCTCCGCATCCAGAGTACTTAATTCCGCGTGAGCTGATTATCAGAATCCTAAATTGATTGTGATTGAGATTTGGACTTATCCAATACCGGAATTGAGTACAATCAGAATTCAAATTCAAGAGATTTAAATCAAAATCAAATATTTGATTAGAATTCTTGATGAATACAAGCACCTTCTATTCCTATCCCTATGAAAACTCTAATATCCAATTAAAGTCTATAAATACCCTCTTCGAGGAGAGTTGAGAATCTTTTTGGTCTTAGGCAATTCAAGGTACGCGTGAGAGTCTTGAATTCATTAAGATCAACAGAGAGAGAGAAGTTAGGGCCGGCCACCATCTTCTTCAAAAAGAGGTTTTCACGTCTGATCGTCAACATGTTTTACTAGATAGAGTCCATCGCTATATTAGAACCCACTTTTTATTGTAAAAGAGAGTGATAAAAATATAAATTCTCTCGTTTATTTTTCTATTGTTCCTCTTTCATTATAATCAAAATAATCAATGGAAAAAAGCAATATTTTTGTGAAGAACAGTAATCCTCATCTAGCCGGGGGCTAGCTCCGTCCAGTTCACTTACTGGCCGGAATTATCAGCCCAACCAATAAGTTTCTATAGGTTTTATATAGAGGAAACCCACTGTAAGGTGCAGGTTGCTTTTAATGGTGCGCAAACAGGCCGAAAATGCGATGCGGAGACGAAGGACGCGATACGTTAGGGGATGCTTTGGATGGATGAGATTGAAAGGAAAAGGAAAAGCTGGAGCGGGAGTTAAGATAGAGCGAAGGGAAATTCTAAATGCAACCTATTTTTTTCTTACTGAGTCCCAATTTCATAGTGAGCTCTATCTTTTTCTTAGTGAGCCCTATTTTTTTTATTTAGTGAGCCCCAATTTCATAGTAAACCCCATCTTTTTCTCAGTGAACCTCATGTTTTTTTTTAGTGAACCCCAATTTCCTCTTCAAACTTATGGTTGGTGGCAGCGACAATTTTAGAAAAAAACATATTTCTCACCGAGAAAAAAGACCATATTTTAAACTCTATTGGAGCTTCGAAATTCGGGCACACTAGAAAAAAGGGGAGTTTCCAAAGGAGTACACCATTTTTCCTAGTGAGTCCAGTTTTTCTAGTGAGCCCACTCTCTTTTTATAAAAGAGAGGGTTTTCCTAGTGAACACACTAAATATTCTAATAATACCCTCACTCTCTTTCTCTCTCCCATTTTCCCTTTCTTCTCCCCCACTTCTATTTTTCTCTCCCTCACCTCTCTAGCTTTAGGCCTGCCAGATCCCAAATCCAAAAACCCAACTCCTTTCTTCCTTCCCTCACACACCTCTCCTAATCCTTCATCTTCCTCTTCTTCTTCCCTACCTCCTCTTCCACTCACATGTTTTTTCTCTCTCTTCGATTTGCCCTCTGCCGCCACCGCTGATCCAACCCACGCCGCTCGCCCGTCGCCCCGCTATCGCTTCTTGGGTCGAGATGGGTGAGATTTATTCCTCATTTAGCAATTTTCTTTATTTTTGTCTCTTTTTTTGGAGCAAAAAATCGGAGTTTTTTGGATTTGGTGGTTTTGTTGAGTTGGAGGGGAGGAAGAGGGGAGGAGGAGGAGGAGGAGGAGGAGATGGTGGAGGGGTTTTGATGATAAGATTGAGGATGGAGTACTGGGGTTTTTGAGGTTGTGGGTTTTCGATCATAGATGAAATTTTTTTTTATATATTTACCTCACAATTCATTCTTTTTTTTAATAATTATCTCTACTTGCTCTATCTCTTAAAATCTCTTGTAATTGGTAAGAACTCTTTTGCGCTCAATATCTAAACTATCTCAAAAATTAACTCTACAACCGGTCTCAATTTTAAAGTTAGAATTTTTTTTCCATCCTTTAAGATTGAAACTTAAAAATTGGTGTTTTAATTTATACTTTGATTACTATTAATGAAAAAATAAAATATTATAATGCTAGTTGTAAAATATGCAAAATTCCTTTAATTTTTCAATTCGTTTGTCGGGATGCTTATATTTGCATTGTACTCCTAAGAGTATCAGATATTATAATTAAATTAACTTTTGACAACTCCACTTGTATATTTAAATTTTATGTTGGGTTTGTCTTATTTTCCACTTGTGTGCTAAATATTTATATTTATCAACTTGTAGGAGTTAAGGTATCGATATTAACAAAGTCTCATATTGCTGAAGAGTCCTATGAAAGAGCAAATATTAATGAACTAAACTCAGAAAAAAAAAAGTGCAACCGATTAGTGGAGAACCGGTTGAAATAACACTCTTCAATAGTTTCAAGATCTGGGGACGTTAGATTTAATTATTTTTTATTTTTGGTCGTAATTTGAAAGGGCTGTACTCGAAAACAATATGTTTTAAATGGTTGTTCGAGAACTGTTTGCTGCAAACAAAACTTTGTATATATATTTTTTATGTAATGTTATTTCTAATTATAGGCTGATTTGTTTATAATTCTCATTGTGTAAATTTATATTGTAATAAAAAATAAATTTTTTGTGTTTGTTACACTATATTGTAATTGTTCCCACACACTGGATACTGGCGAATTGACTTTTCATTTATATATTTTTGGTTTTCTGCAATGGGTTGCAAGTATTTAATTTATTTTCCTTGTTGTTCATAGTGGCGAGCATATGTAAATATTTATCAATTTTTGAAAAAACTGAATCGAATAGGAATGGAAACTAAAACTCTTAATTTTATTTTCCTTGTCGTTCATGTGGCTGCTTAGTTGGGAGAAAATGTTATTTATTTGGAAAAATAAAATAAAGTAAAAAGGGATATGTTGTTGTCGGGAATCAAATAAGCAATGAGAATACTCACCATTATACTACACTTGACTTCATGGATAATGGAATGAAAAAATGCCCTTATCTCCTACCGGGGTAAGCACCCGGACTTTGATTTTTTTTGGGTTCATAATTTTTTTCAATCCACACTGTTTCTAGGGTTTTTTAGTAAGCAAAGGCCTAATAAAATTAATATTCTAATTTAATTTGTGAGATAATTTAATATAGAAAAAGATTTGAGGGAATAATTATGGATTTTAGGTTTTTTTTTCTTTTTTTTTGGTTAACTGATCTGTAGTTTGAGAAGAGAAGGAGATGAGAGATTGAAAAAAAAATATTTTAGTCTAAAAAATTCGATTGCAAACTTGTAATATGGATGAAGTTTCTAAGTGGGCTCAGCAGTAAAAATTGTGTGCCCCTCTAAAACTCCCCAAAAAAAAAGCTGGGGCCCATCTATAAATTCCCTTGTTTTTCATTATTCTCCCTCACTTTTTTTCCTTCAAAATTTATTTTTTGTTCTTTCTCTGTAGATTTTGTCACGCTTAGTTTGAGATGAAGGGATTATTACTTCTTTTGCTTCTGTTCTTGATTCTGCCAACAATTCGCTCTCTCATGTAGCAGCAGCAGCAGCATCAGGAGGCTCTGTTGGTTCCTATAACGAGAGTCCCTTGTGCTGAATTTACAGGAGCAGGCAAGATGGAAGTAACTTGTAAAATAAAAATTGAGCCTTTGCTCTTTGTTTCTATTATAATTGATGACTGTTATTAAAATTTCGTAGCATGCTGTTGCAGTTTGTTTGGATGGTAGCCTGCTGCTTATCATCTCGGTAGGGGATTTGGCTCCGGCGCCCGAAATTGGATTTTGCACTTTGAGGTGAGAATTTGTGCCACCAAAATTGATTGATGAAATAAAACAGATTTAGGGCAAATGTTAGATTTTAGGTGTAAAATGGCGTTCCTTACAATTATCTCAAAAAAGAATAAAAAAAAGTGCATTTATTTCCTTTATACAAGAACTCGACGACGTTGATCTTTTGATCAGATAACACTAAAAAAGGTAAAAGAGTCCAACACAAGCAAGCCAATGAGACAGATAACGCCAGAATATTAGACCTTTTAGAGGCAGTCTTAGGAGGCAATTTCCGGCGATCTCCAATCGGTTTGTGGCGGTTTGAAATTTGAATTTAGAGAAAAAAGGAAGGAAAAAAAAAGAAATATAAAGCAAAGGGAAGGAGGAGGAAGAGGAGATCAGTTAACATTGCAGGAGCTTCTAAGGGGAAGGAGCTCCACAGGAAATAGGGGTTTAGGTGCTGGTCACCTCAGGTGCTCTTCTCATTGTCGATGAATTATCAGCATGGCCCCGTTATTGTTTTTCCCATGACAAACCTCATATACAAAGCCATGGAATATGGTTACAACCGATTGTGTTTCTCTTAGGGTGCTTGAGATGAGTTGGAAAGCGACAAGAGTGAGGAGGATGAAGTTAGGAATCCGAGGATCAAGAGTCAGTGCTATGTCGAGGTTGTTAGATATCCATCGATAGTGCCAGGGATAGTCCCCAGACATCCTTAATAATAGGAATTGATAGAAAAATTTTAAAGAGACTGATGACATTCAGAGGAATGGATAGAGAGAGTTCATTCACCTCGATGAGGGTCACCACTTCGGAGCAACCACTATCCAAAGTAGAGGTGAGCACGATCGATTTTGACTATTTGCCAATTTTCGCAAAATCGATAGAACCGATTAGGAATGGTAATTGAAATTGAACCAGACTATTTCAGTATAGTTCGATTAGTTTATTTAGTTCCAACTTTTTAAATAAAACTTATCTAATACAATTTTAATTGTTTTAATAACCGTATCTTTTCAATGTATTCGATTGGTATTAAGTTTATTACCTACAATATGTATATATATGTACATTATGTTTATATGTATTTGTGTGTGTGTGTGTGAACATATGTTTGTGTGTGTATATAATTTTTAAATAATTTAGTTGGTTCAGTTTGGCTTGGATTTCAAAGCTCGAAACAGAAAACCCAATGATCTTTTTTGATTCGGTTTGGTTTGTTTATTCGGATTGGTTTTGATCGATTATTTTAATTTTCACCGAAATTTGCACAACCCTAACCCCAATGTAAAAGAACCCTGATCAAGGAGGAGAGGGCATTTCATGGAGATGGAGATGAGACAAACCGTTGCCAAGGTATGAGGCTTGAAGCCTGCCGCTATGGTTCTTTGCCGAATGAGGAGAGATGGACGATCAAAAGATCATGCTCGGTGGAAGGGCATTGATCTCAGAGGCAGTTGCTGATAAAATTAAGAGAAGACTGGTGGAATCCGAAGGAGATTGATGCTTTGGCTACAGAGACAGGGGAAACTATATAGCAATTTGCTCCAAGATCTAGTGCTTTTGTTGCAACAAGGAGGATCACTGGGCCCCCCAATGTACTTGGAACCCACGAGTAAGGTTACGGTTGCAATCGCAGACTAAATGGCCAACATTAGTGTGCATAGGGGTAACCACAAGCAGAGGGTTCCCAAGCTTTCACATAAAGGTGGATTGTTGGTTGGGTCTAATTCCGAATCAGGCGAGAAATTTAGAAAATTGCAACTGGGAAACGCTACGATACCAGCTAGCGCTTCACATCTGCCACCCACTGCAGCTCAGCCAATGAGAGCTCCTATTGTTAAAATTCATCATTAGGCAAGACATTGGTACTCAAACTTGCTTCATCCCCATGTCTGATAAGATAATAACAACTCGAGATCAACTGAACAAAGCTTTGGGGGTTCTTGTTCTTGGCTACCATCAGAGGTGGAGAAGGCGATCGAGGCTATGAGAGATCTATCAAACTCATTTAAGAAAAGGAATTTGAAGCCAATTGAATGTGGAAACAAGTTGTTCATTGTTGAGTTTCCAAATGAAAATTCTCTTAGGTTCATGATGTCGAGTAGCCCGCCGTGCCGTGGTGGGGGAGCTCATTTTCATTTCACCAAATGGATGGGGAACGAGCACACTAACACACCGATTTCCATTATAGACCTAGCTAAATGTGATCGGACTTTCACTCTATTGCTGGGATGGAGAGATTTTTGGCCGAATCACTGGCGGCTTCAGTCAATTGCTAGAGATCAGTAAGAGCACTATGTATAGGGAGGATCGGGTTATGACGAAAATCAAAATAGGATGCACGAAGGAATTTTTAATCCTGAGTGGTCATCCGTCGTAACCAGAGATCGAGTGTGCAAGATGTACTTCAAAATACAATCTAGAACGATTTATGATGGTGTCATGTACGTTAATTTGGAGGAGGAATGGGAGAGGCAAAAATTGGCTAAAGAGATAGTAGTTAGGGTACAAACCAAGAGGGAATCAGAGTTGTAGAGAGAGAAGGCATTAGTCGAAGCTGCCATTTGAAGGCAAGGGTTAGAGATGGGCATCGGAGAGGACAAATCTATGACTATAGATTGCTAGGATGAGAAGCAGCCAATGAGTGACTCTGCCTAGAATGGTTCATCACAACTGATAGCCTCCCATATGGATGGGTGTACCACAATCATGACCGGTGGGGATCTGAGCAGAGGGAGAGGTTTTGACGGGACTGGGAGATCATATCGGTTCCTCAACCGTCATTTTATTCTCCCTCCGACCCATGCCCCTTGGGGTGGGGGTGCCTCCACGCCCAAGGGGGCGACATTAAATTTGAAGGGAAGGAGTTGCTAATAATCTCGGAGGATGTAATGGGATATAATGATTATCAGCTAGCGGATTCTTTGGTTGAGGCCAATTGGGCCCGAGGGGGTCTTAGCTCAAGTGATTGTTGCCAACATGGAACAAAAAGATTTTGTTTCGGTCCTCAAACAAGATTTGGACTTGATAGACTATAGATCACTATGGAGAGTTATGGAATGCTTAGTGGTGGTTAACATTGAAACCCTCAAATAGAGATCAAAGCTTAGAAAATCTAGACGTGCGGGAAAAATTTAATTGTGCAGTGTTGAGAGAGGGGAAGGAATCTAAAGAGCTGGTTCGTATTTTGGCATTGAACTCTGACTCCGATGGAGATTTGGTAGAAGATAGGAAAGAGGCAGATAAGGAAAGGGAGGGGGAGCTGATATCCTGCTAGAAAGTATCGACAGTATGGCTCGGCAGGTGCTAGGGGGTCAGCCTGCAAAGATCGATCATGAAGGAATCACTTTTGTGACGGAGCAAATGTTTGTTGGAGTTACAAGGAGGGAAGGAGCAACAAGTGGCGACAACGGCTCATGCTAGTTTTTGTAAGGAAAAACTATTGCGGCTAGGTTCATCATTTAAACTTATCTCTATTTTACATTATGTGTTATAAATTATTAGTATTTAGTAGACATTGCTTATGTGTGTAAAGTGGAGTTAGGGAGGGGTGATATATCTTAAGTTCGAAACTGGGTGAGTTACCATGGGTTGTGAGGTGACACAATCTGTGGGGTCGAAAGGTGGGACCATTGATGGTTGGGACCTTTCGAGCCCGAGTTGATTAAGAGTTTTTTCCCACTTATGTATAGTTTATTCTGAAATATTCGGGACTGGGGAATCTGGTCAAAAGGAGGATGGTAGTTGAGGTTTGTTGCAACTAACAAACAGATATCATTTGATTGAAATGAAACCATCTAGTGTGGGGCTGGTCTGTCTTGACCAACTTAGTGCTAGTAGAACTAAGCTTTGGAAGGTCAAGAGAGTTATTGGTTCGAAGGGTGGAATCATGATTGATTCAATCGATAGAAATTTAGATTGGTGGAGGCCTTTGAGGGCACTTTCTCCCTTTCTATCAGACTGGTTCGGCTGAATTACAATTTGGAGCAAGTGGTGACGGCATTGCATGGTCCGTATGGTAGAACGTAATGATAGAGCTTTTGGGAGGAGATCAAGGTGATAAATAGGAGATGGAACTTACCCTGGAGCTTAGGAGGCGATTTCAATGTTATATATTTCCAAGAGGATTAGAAAGGAGGCGATGATAATTGTAGAATAAGGAGGAATTTCAATGGCATCATCCAGGACCTCGGCTCAATAGATATGCTGATTTCTGATAGATAGTTCACACTTCACATAATCAACTTTAGAGACGATCCATGTTTGATCAGATTAGATAGGATCCCGGTGTCCTCCAATTGGGAGACTTGTTCCCTTTGTGTGTGCCAGATCATTTCCGAGGGTGTCTTTCAATCACGTTCTGCTTTGCCTTTCCACCGGAGAAAGTGAACTGAAGAGTCATAAGCTCTTTAAGTTTGAAAAGGCTTGGCTAGAATCGAGCAAGATCGAGGCGATTATTCAACAAAGCTAGAATATGCCATTTGGATTCACTGATGCGGCCACCACCTTTGTTAGGAAGCTCAAGAGACTTAGAAAGGTTCCAAATGGGAAAAGAAAGTTTTGGTAACATCCAGGAGGAAAAAAGAGAGAAACTGGATATAATTATGGAGTTAGAGAAACAAGAGGAAACGACCACGCTTTCACCTTAGACAAACCTTAGACAAACCAGGGCCGCGATTGGGGAGGTGTATCGTTTAGAGGAAATCACGTGGAAGCAAAGATCGAAGGAGATCTAGCTATGGGAAGGGAATAAGTACACGACATATTTTCACAAAGTGGCCAACACCAGGAGGAGGAATAACGAAATTCATACCCGTAAGGGTGACGGGTGCTTGTTCATTATGGAGGACAATCTCATCAAGGATATTTTTGACAAGTAATTCAGGAAATTTTTTGGTAAATAGGGTCGGGATCATGTGACGTTTGATGCTAGTTTGGAGGTGGAATTCCCTGTAGAAGAATTCAAACATGCAGTTTGGAGTCTGGATGATGATAAAGCTCCAGGATCTGACAGATTTTTAATCTTTTTAAAAAAATTTAGAATATCAATGGACAACCCTTTTGGTTTCTTAAAGAGGTCGAAAAAGGGATGACTAGGTTGGATCGCATCAACTATTCTAATGTAGTGCTTATCTCCAAGAGAGACGCGTCGGAATCAGTTGGGGATTTCAGACCTTTTCCCTTGCTAAAAGTTCGATAAAGATTGCCTCCAAGGTGTTAGCCAACATATAAGGACTATTTTTTGGAGCTAATAGACGATTATCAAATCAGGTTCATAGCTGATAGAAGTATCATGGATGGGATAGTGGCTGCCCAGGAAATTATCCATATGACCAAGAGTAACATGATCAAGGGATACCTGCTTAAGCTTGACATCGAAAAGATTTATGATGTGGTGAATTGGCATTGTTTATTGGAGATTGTAGAGAGGGAAGTTTGGTCCCAAATGGACTTCTTAGCTATCCTTGTGGCTTAGATCGGCTAAGGCTAATATCCTAGTGGACGGGAAGTTGGGGAAAGTTTTTAGTAGAAGGGGTCCATGATAGGATGATTCTCTTTCACCCGTGCTGTTTACTCCAGTGGTAGATGACTTAAATGTCATTACTGAGATGGCGGAGGAGGCACGGCTCACTAGGGGCCTTTCGGCATCTTAACATATATTTATCTCCAATCTGTAATACTTTGATGAGGCTCTTTTTTTCGAAGGCTTAACATGAATTTGGCCATCGTTATCAAATGGTTGTTACATACCTTCGAGCCGTGGTCTGGGCTAAAGATAATTTTCAATAAGAGCCAACTCATTTTCCTAGATAATGAAGGCTTGAGATCATGGTAGATTGATAGAGTCTTTGGTTGTAAGAAGGGAGTTTTTCCCATCAATTTCCTAGCATTCCCTCTTAGACTAGGAAAATTTAGGAGGGAAGACTGGAGGCCCGCTATAGAGATTCAATTAAAAGTTGGAAGGCTAGAAGGGTAGATTCCTTTCTATAGGCGGAAAAGTCACGTTGTTGAACTCCGTCTATCAATGACCCCTTTATATCTTCTTCTCCTATTTTCGCTTACTGGTTTGGATGAGGGTGAAAATTGACAATATTAGAAAGAAAATTTTGTTGAGCAGCCCCAAGATAGAATGCCGGGCTTATCCTTTGGTGGCCTAAAATCAGGAGTGTAAGTACAAAAGTTTGGTGGTCTGGTTCTTGGATGTGGATGGGATGAATACTACTCTTCTTACATAATGGTGGTAGAAGTTGGTATTAAAGCCGGATCGTCTCACTAGGAAACACTTGAGAGAGAAGTACTGTCCTAGGCATCGTTCATGGCTGAATTCTCTCATACTTTCGACAAATATTTTGAATTTCTGGCAAGGAATTATGACCACAAGGAACTTTTTTGACAAGCCCTTAATCGTTGAATTGCTAATAGTACTAGCGTGAGTTTTGGGGGAGTAAATAGGTAGGCAATTGTTAGTTGAGAGATTTTTTTTTCCGGATCTATTTTCGTTGACTAAAATGAAGAATGCCTCAGTTGAGGTTGTTTTGTCAGAGATCATTTCGGACCTTCCATGGGCTACTATTAGGATTCGAGCTTGCGAGCGAGAATTGCGTGTTTACAAGGGCTGTTAAAGGCGTCTCTAGGTGAAAATAAGTGCCTTGGGCATTGTATATCTCGCGTCATTATTCGGTGTTAGCTTGCTATAGGATAATCAACACTCTCAGGAGTTATTTGCCCTGAAGTTCATTTGGTATACATGCCAAAATTCCTCCTAAAATTCAGGTATTTCTCTGGTTGGTATTTTGCACAGCGGTGCTGACATGGGACAACCTCCATAAGTGGGGCTGGCAAGGCCCCAACTTCTGTCCCAATTGTAGTATGGATGAGGAATCTGTGTAACACCTTTTCTTCTCATGTCCATTCACGAAAGAGATTTGGCGCGAGTTTGATCTTTTAGATTTCATTGCAGATGAGGAGTTCATCGCCCGTGGACCCATTAATTTGGGCATTTGTTGTATCTGCCATGAGTGGCGTGTGTTTGTCGGAATTCTCGATGTCTTTTACAGCAACCATGTGGAATATTTGGCTCGAATGCAACAACATAATTTTCAATAATATTGCTAGCAATTTTATTTCTCGTTTCTTTTGTACTAAGGAGCTAGTGATGTTATGCATAGGAATGACGACGTTGGAGGAGGAAGATCTCTGCCATCTCTTGACCTATGCATGTGGACCTGCACAGGTGACAAGATCTTCATCCTTTGTTGATGCTGATGTGATTATGACGAAGGAGGAAGTGACCCAGATTTCAGAGATCCAGTCAGCGTGATCGTATGTTGTGGCCTACGGTCGGAATTGTATTTTAATTTTTTGTCCACCCCTGCTATTTGCTATGTTGTATATTTAACTATATCCTGTTTTGTTAATTCTGATTAATGAAATACGGGGAGAATATAACTACCATTCTACCCAAAAAAGGTAAAAGAAGGGTGGAAATGTTCCTCATGCCACTAATTTACTGCTTTGTGTGTGCAAATGTAGTTTGAATGTTAAGCTAATATACAACTAGAATTGAGCACAGACTGAGTTGACAAAGCAATTATCTGCTTTAACTTCAACCATCAAATATGATGATAAACTGTAGCCGTTAGTTGAGTTATCAGATAGCAAGGGCTCAAGTTTGCTTGAACTTCAACCGTCACGGGGCACATTTTAACTGGATTGTGGTGGGCAATAATCTAAAGGACTCAGAAGTATTTTAAATACAAGTTTAAATTTTTAATTTTTTCTAAATTGGATAATAGATGCATAGGTTTCGAACCTAGAATTCTCTCCTTTAAAATTCTCATTGCACTCAATGGGGTGGATAGGAAAATAGGACAGGTCTGAGGCAATAACAAGTGAGCACACTGTAGGTAGAATTTTGACCATAACAAGGCTGCATCCGTGGAGTTTATCCACTAATCTCTATAGAGGCGTGTATTTTACATATTTTTCATA
Source organism: Dracaena cambodiana (assembly GCA_036321105.1). NCBI lineage: Eukaryota > Viridiplantae > Streptophyta > Magnoliopsida > Asparagales > Asparagaceae > Dracaena > Dracaena cambodiana. The sequence goes on from JAYEPQ010000002.1 coordinate 20,407,140, forward strand.
ATTTTCTTGTAAAATACTAGTCTAATTATAGCAGTGACCTCCCCCAGGTAATGTCTAATATTTAGATACGGTACTTTTGTTGGTAGATTGCCCTTTTAATTTTTGCTTATTTTCTTTTTCTCTATGTAACTAGAATATAAAAACACACACACATACACACACAAAGGAGGCGCTCAAAAATTCTCATAACAGGATACTAAAATAGAAAATATGAATAGCTCATTGTGATCTCCATGTCCGAGAATAAATGGTATGTAAAATCTTGTGAGCCCAACACTTCTCCATTGATCAATCGGTCTCATTTGTTATATTGTTGAAAAACTGTCCCTTTTGCAACTATCACATGCATGATAAAAAAAAGCATGGAAAGTCTAAATTTTTTTATACACCAATGCTCTGGGACTTGGAGATCACAATGACCTATCCTGATCATCTATTTTGATATTCCATTATTTTAGGGTGCCTCCAATCTAGGGATACACTCTAGACAAACTTTTCCATATATATAATATAAATATCATTGGACCATACATACCGGTTAGTTTATCAATGGGCCATCTTATTTTGATGCAGGGAGGAGGGTTTCGGATTATTACCAATACCAATTTCTGTCTTACAAAATATACAAACCTTTGTTAAAAATCAGATAAAAACAACAAATTTTCCCAAGTATTATTGTGTTTTATGTTATTAGTAATATTAGTCATATTTAGATGTGAACAAATAAACAAATATAAATTATTTACAAAAAGAACCTAGATGAATTAATTATCTAGCTAAATACTTGTTCAATTATCGAGTTTGGATCCTTAAGAATTCATATCCATTTCTATTAAGGAATCAGATCTATTTTATTGGATCAATTACCTACCTAATGGGCTATCAGGTATAGTTTTGCATCCAAACACTTTCAATCAAGCTCCATTGCCACCCCTACCTTGCGTCATTCTTGTGCACTCTTTCTAATGTGAAGTGGTAGTTGCTTTCGCTGTATGAAATGGACTATGACTATTGAGGGTCGGGTTGGAAGTAACATCTTATACTTGTAGGGAAAGTGTAGTTGGCCAAGGACTGTCTCATGTGTTCATCTAATAATAAAGGAGAAAATTCTTGTTATCTCAAGCTGTAAGTTATAATTCTTACACTTTCTACTCTTTATCAAAGCTTCCCATCATTTTCTCCAACCTTACGTGTGTTTCATATCTCCCTGATGGGCCTATTGTTATTCTGTGATCTTTGTGTTTTTATGCGACTAATATTTGTTATATCTTATAATGTTGCCATATCACAGAACATTTTAAATTTTTTTGACTATCCTAATTTGGAACATCTAAAAATTATTCCTTTCAGAAATTCATATGATTTCTACTCCAAGGTAGAAATCTTTGCTTTCTTCTTCTGGATGATTTGGTTTATTGTGGTTTAGGTTCTTTTCATTACATTTACCAAATAAATTTTTTATGTGTGTCTACATGCAGCAGAATGTGACATTCACTTACTTACTTGAACCCTAACCGTAAATCCTCTAAATGATAAAATATCAACATGATGGAGTTTTGTACTCACCATTCATCAAATCTAAATCCTAAATGGATGCTCAAATGCTGAAACCTCACCGTAAATCCCCTAGATACCAAAATCTCCTAATAATAGGGTTATGCACTTGCTACATCCCGTCTAAATCCCAAGTGCAAAGTAGCCCTTCAACAACAAGCATCTAATGCTTTAGCTAAATAATAATTAAAAAAACTACCGTTTTAGGCAAAAAGGCGGGCAGGGTAGGCCTCCGCAAAAAATGTACATCCCATCACAGTCTTACAACACATAGTATTTCGTACCGATACCAACGTAGTACAGACGATGAATAAATAATAATACTATTTGACCCTGAACAAACTTAGATAGCCTGCTTCATTGTCCCTCAATGTATGGAAGCCCTTTTTGTTGCATTATTTGTGTGATCATATTTACAAACAGGTTGTAATTGATACAAAAGGTTTACTGGATCTGTCGACATTTTTATGGCTGATACATGCCTAGGGGCGAGAGACAAAGAAATCCCTGCCCCATTTCTGAAAAGTGATAAACCAAAGTGTTCAATAGAAGAACAACAAAAATATTCGATCTCCAGAACATAAAAGGAAAACAACCAGAAAATACTAGGACTAGTCACCCATGGTCCCATAGCAATACTAACCCTAGCTAAACCTTTTCTATGATGTATTGGTCGATAGTTCAAAATATTGCATTTTTCCTTGTCATTCTAAACTGCACAGTTGTGCACCGAACTTTATGCGACTACAAAATTAATGGTTATAATTTATGAATCTGACTACCTTTAATGTGCACATCATACATATTCTTCTTTTTCTCTCTTGTAATTTTTTTGTTCAATAATGCAAAAGCAAAAGGTTATCCATGGTCAGCCATAAGCCTTATCAAAGCTCATCCTCAGGTCTCACAAATCTCCATTTCTTTTTCCCTTGTTATTCAATAATACACATCTATGTATACAAGACCTTATGTAACTACAAATATTGGTTATATTTTATTACTCTGGCTATCTGTTAAGTGGGCCTAATGTCATCTGAACCTATCTTCTTCTCCTCCGTGGTGATTTCTTTATTCAGTTTAAAGGGGGACTTGAATTTTGGTTCTCATTCCTAATTCATTCAACAGTAAAACACAGATTGCCACTCTCTTAGAGATAACCAATATTAAAGGCATGGCTTATTTAGTACTATAACTTATCCATATCTTTATTCTTTACTCTGTGGAAATAAATTTATGCAGTCCCTTTTGTATGAAGCTTTCTTAATGCAAAAAACCATGACCATGGTAAATATATTATATATATAACAAATTTTATTGGATGACCAAGGCTTAATGGTTGAATTGTTATAGTTCAACACCTCATTGTAATTCTACTTTAGTTGTATATACTTTTGCTTGCCCTCGATATATATTCCTCCAATATTCACGACGTTCATCAAACTGAGATCAATAACCTTGTCTTCCACATATAATGGTTATCATCATCCGGTCTGTTGACAGGCAGATGCGATGGTTTTTGAGCGGTCATAGCCCCATGGAAGTTCCAAAATTTTGGACTTAATTCTAGTCTATTTTGGCCCACAGAACGCTAAAGGATGGGGGGAGTAGACATTATGATTTTGTTATTTTTAATGTTGAGTAGAGATGAGTTGCATCCACAATCCTTAAGTGGCATGGAATCTAGCCACCAAGAAGCTAAATTTGCTTATTGTTTCCTCTGTAACTGAAACTGATGAGGAACTGAAATGTTTTCTTCTTCGTTAACAGACTTCTACAATTGGAACCGTGCTAAGGTACAATATTGTGATGGAGCTTCATTAATTGTTATTCTGAGTACAATGATGGTGTAAGCCTCCTCACCCAATTCATATTAAGTTTATATATGTTTAGTAAACATCTTCCTTTTGCTCGACTGCATTCATGACATTTCTCCATGATAGTTTTACCCCTCACCTCACTGTTCAGGTCATTTGACATGTCAGATGCTCAAACAATTGACCCTTTGGCTCAACTTGCTTAAATTTTGTGAAATGACAAAAAATACCCAATTTGTTAATATATAAAATCCAAATAATGAATTCCAAAATTTAAGTTGGGAGTAGAAATTCAAATTTTATGATATCTTGGCAAGATTATGATTCTATAAATGTGCATTTTGCCTTCCAAACATTTTTGTGATTTTATGTTTAAAATATCGTATCATTTCTTGATAATCATGGTTGTCTAAATGGAGTATTATAAATACACTGGTTAAAACTTCTGGTCAGAAAATTATCAGAACACCGACCGACCGCTCATTTTCATTGCCTATCCTTTTTAAGTCAAAGTTATGTCTTAGATTATATTAGATAACAGATAATGGCCTGAGCTTTATTATATTGAAATACGGATTATAGGCTAATTACTAATTTGACACTGAGATTTATCATATTTTGATGGACATGTATTTGCCAAGGAATGTCTCAGGTTGCCCTCTTTTGAGGTTGTCAGGCACTTCTAGATACTTGGACACTCTGGTGTCCAATTTATACTGCACCTTAGTATGTAATTACAAGAATACCTACCAAGGGAGGGGGGTTTGTGCTGCTGAATTAGCCAGTGAGAAGATGTAAGAGGTTTAGAAGCTTGTGATCAGATTGTAATGAGGATGAACTGAGGCTATTAGTTTACCCAAAAATATAAAACAAAAGAAAAGTTCATCCAGTTTCTTTTCTGACGTTATGTTGATTTACTCCTTTGAATCTTTCTTCATACCCTAATTGGCCTATATAAATAGAACAGCCGCACGTAAAACATGTTTTAGCTAATTTACCTCCTATTTTTTTTTTTTCACCTTTAATTTACTGCTCCAATATATACCCTGTTATTTACCCTAGGACAAGCAACATAAATCAACTTTCTCTCAGCTCCAGGTTTACTTTGATACAAATCTCATGTTGGTTGAGTTGCATATTTTATTTTGCAGAAAACAGTTCTTTTCTATAGAGTGCAAATGATTTGGTATCGTATCATCTGTGACCTGTTTCAAAAAGGATTGCTCTTTGCACAAAAAAGGTATCAATTAAAATTTCTAATGAATTGAAATGTGTACACCATGCTTTTACCTGAGATTTCATTAATATTTCTGGCATCTGTCACTTTCCTGTTATTTGGTTACATTCTAATTATGTCATGAACTGAATGTATCTGTGTTTCACATTTCCAAATGATCCTTTGTGAAATTTGTGAAAATGGGTGAATGTGTTCCAGTAAGGTCATCCTCCGCAATCAATCAGGTCCACAAAGTTTTCCTTTCGATTCAAGCTTTCAAGCTTCTGTAGCCTAAGTAGTTTTCATCTTAACTTGACCTTCCCTGACTCAATTTCAATAGGGAAAAGGCAATTTGAAACTACATAAATTACTAGGTCTGTAATTAGGAAATTCGAGCTGAAGAACTCCTTGAATCATTCAATAAAGTCTCAACTGCTTTCCGTTGTTTCTTTACATATTATATGCTATCTCAGGTTGCAAAATGTAGTCAAAGGAACAACAGAACCTCGTGAAAGGCACCGTCTGCTCTATATGTAATATAAGCTCTCTCGGACTGAAAATGTAAGTCGTGTCATGACCTCATAATTATGTACAAGGTCCATCAAAGCCATTAGAGAATGGGAAATGGAAAAGCTATGAGGAACAACAAGAGACATTACTTGTATAAAAAAAGATGGGGTACTCATCCAGGGTGATCCTAGATGCCAAACTTTATACCTGTGCATCTAAATCCGTGAATTTCCTGCTGACATCATGGTGCTGCTTTTTCTCTTGCTGCCTCTTTGAGTTCTTTTTTATAAAAACATGCTCTTTGCTATCTTTTGAGTTATCTGTACATCTAACTCTGCACAATGTCCATCATTAGCAATATGATCAAGGATGATAATTGATTTCTACTCTAGTTAGTTTGGTAGAATTTTTTTTTTTTTTTTCTGAGAGAGAGATTCTTTTTTTTTTTCTTCTTCTTCTTTTTTTTTTAATCTGAAGAAAAATAAGCTGATATGCTCTTCATAGTGCATAGCATGCCCTGACTTCTGGGCTGGCCAATGTTCTCTTTATCTAGTTTCTGAATTTATTTGATCCCTATTCGGTTATGCTCATGGAGAAGCATCTAGGGAAAAGAATTTTTTTTCTCAGGATTAAGTAGAACTTCTCATGGATCTTTCACAATTACAATCTGTTCTTTAAAATTTGACTTGGATATTGGTCCTTCAACCCTGGTACGAGTTTCACCACTGTGCATCTGGTCTATGAGAGCATGGCTAAAATTTTCAACCTGATGGATGATTTTTGGTCCTTGGTACTTTACTCTTCCAATGGGTATCAAGGATAGGATGTAACAGCTTGCGCAGAATTATTTCCTTTCCTCCTTTCTCATTGATGCAACTTTTTTTTTCCCTGATAGAATCTAATCAATGTAACTAAACATTTTTATCTGTCGAATCTCATCAATGTAACTAAACATAATATTTTGTTGAATTCTCATCCAGCATGCATCCATTTGAAATCTTGTTGCTTCCTTTTATTGTTCCGGTATTGCTTTCAGGTTGTTCTGCCGGTGGGCTAGCTACTTTTCATGACTGTGATGACCTATCTTAGCTTCTTCCAAAGACGGTCATTGTGAAATGCTTGAGCGATGGAGGGTTCTTCCTGACGTGTAATTGCATTTTCTGTTTAGCTATGACATTATTTTTGATGTTTTAGGCTGAGAATCTGTATATTTAAAAAATTAAACAAGTTTTTGTTTTGACACCTTTTGATATCTTGAACTTTTAGGGGAGATATAGAGGGCATAACACAATAAGACCCATCTTCCATGGTGCAGTTACACAGCAGGTTATTTCCTTCCAATTATACATTTTAGCTAGAATTTCCTTCCATAATTTTAGCCTGACATTTACCCCTGCTCTTGTTTCATCAACTAAGACAATATCATCAGCAAATAGCATACACCAAGGTTTCTCATCCTGAATAGTTTTAGTAAACTCATCCATCACTATAGCAAATAAGAACGGACTCAATGCAGATCCTTGATGCAATCCAATTATGATAGAAAAATCACTTGTTAAATCACCACATGTTCTGACATTGGGCTCTACTCCATCATACAGGTCCTTAATTATGTCGATATACTTGATGAGAATTTTTTCCTTATTAATATCCACCAAAGTATCTCTCGTGGTATCTTATCATAGGTTTTCTCTAAGTCAATAAATACCATATGCAAATCTCTATTTCTCTCTCGGAATCGCTCTATAAGTTGACCAAGTAAATAAATAGTTGCTGTCGTCGATTGCCCCGGCATAAATCCAAACTGGTTCTCCGATATTTTAACAATTTGTCGCAATCTATATTCAATTACCCTTTTCCAAAGTTTCATAGTGTGACACATGAGTTTTATTTCTTGATAGTTAGAACAACTCTGAATATCACCCTTATTCTTATACAGAGGACTAGGGTACTCTTTCTCCTTTCATTTGGCATTTTCTTAATTTGCCAAATCTTGTTAGAAAGATCTGTCAGCCACCTCACACCAATCCCTCCTAAATATATCCATATCTCTATAGGAATCTCATCTGGACCAACATATTTTCTTGATTTCATCCTCTTCAAATTCTCTTTTACTTCAGACTCTTTAATTCTGCACATAAAACTACGATTCATATTCTCATATTGAATAGATCAACATTACTTTATTCTCAATTGTAATAATTTCTTTTTTAAACTTTATGATTGACATTTTGAATTAATGTTCTTGGCTGCAGTTTGTTTAGATGGGAGCCCACCTGCGTATCACCTTGATAAGGGATTTGGCTCTGGTGCTCAGAACTGGCCTCTACACATTGAGGTAATTATTTAGTATGTACAATCTTATTCTTCACATTTAAGCGGAAAAAAATAAGAAGAAAGAAATGAAACAGAAAGCACATGAGAAAATTGATTGAAAAAGAAAAGTTGATTCCAAATTATAAGTCGAATGGCTTCACTTCATTTACTCCTGGAAAAAGAATGTCTTTATTATAACAAATGGTTATGATAGTGTCTTGGAGAGAGGAGGCAATATACAATAATATAACTCGAAACTTCCATGATAATGGAAAGGCCAGGGTAGTAAAGTTAATAACCACTGAGGGAAAGGACTCAGAACCATCACCATTTGATATTTCTTTTTGTGAGAAAACTCAAAGACATGTCCATAAATCGAATCCTTATTATTATTTATTTGAATTTTTTTGCTAGAATATTTATTTCCATTTTTGGTTGTAGGGAGAAGCATGGTGCGAAGATTTAATGTCATGTTATCTGAGATCAAAGACTGCTTATGGATCCTCACAGTTAATGAGCAGCTGGAACTACTCTGCGATCCTCAGCAATGATCCCTCAATGAATCCCGGTAATTTCATCGTATTTTCTATCTATCTTTACTTATGTTTCTTTAATCCATTAATTGCCTTTGACTCACATTTTAGCTAGGCTTCTTGCAAAATTTAGGATGTGTGAACTCTATGATTGAAACTGGAGTAGGGTATAATTATTATAAGTTTAATTTTTCTTTTCTTGGAACAGATTTTTACAATTGGAATCGTGTGTACCTGCGGTACTGCAATGGCGCATCCTTTGCAGGTGATTCAGAATTCGACAATGGGGTAAGAGCTGTCATCAAGAACTTCATCACTTCTCATTATTAGTTTTGCTTAAATGGATTGGGGCTTGACTTAAGTTTTAGAAAGCTCCAGAAAATAATTTAATGGTGTCAGTCCATCACTATACTGTACAATGTGCAATCAGTTCCTGCTAACTTTAAAAATAGTTTGAACAACTTCTCTTCCTCTGGTTTAAGTTTTTTTTTATTTTTTTTCAGCAATAATATTTTATTTAGGATGTAGACCGATAAATTCACTTTTACAGGTTAAGGTTTGTCCTGGTTGGTGCTTCTTATGTTTATTGAACATATTTGGTTCCTGGTTATTTGGCAGACACTACGACTTTACTTCAGAGGGCAAAGGATATTTGATGCCATCATTAACGACCTTCTTCCAAAAGGACTTCAGCAGGCGCAAAAGGTTTAATTCTAATTGTTAATGAAAATGCAATATACTCATGAAGTTTTATTTTTTTATTTTTTTATTTTTGTGGTTTTTGAAGTGGATCAAGTAACAAGAATTTTTTATTTTTATTTTTTGCATTGTCTCAGCTCGAAAGAGCTTATGAGCATATCCCTGCTATTTTTTGAGTAGATTTATTAGGAAGAGAAGCCACTTTAATAAACTGATAGATTCATGAAGTCAATCAGAGAACTGTCTTGATTCAAATAACATCTAAAATTATTCCTCACAGTTTTAGTTTGCGCGTGTGATTCACTGATTGACAGTTTGTAGATATTTTAGTTAGAGGAACATCCACAGACCACATATTAGTCTTCCTAAAATTGTTAAATAGACATCTAAACTTTTCCTTCTCTATTATTTCAGTCTCCACAAGTTTAGGCTTTGCACCATACGCACCAAGTGGACTTTAGCGTAGAACTTGACTCCATGGTTTGTTGGCGAACTTGGTGCCTGTTTCATTGCAATTATTTTCTTCATGAGTGAAATAATTATGAATTAAATGAAGGAATTTGTACATCCCCATATAACTTGTTTCCCTTGTTCGAATGCATCAGGTACTGCTTTCAGGGTGTTCGGCCGGAGGACTCTCTACATGTCTTCACTGAGACGATTTTGCTCAGCTTTTCCCTAAGACAACAGTTGTGAAATGCATGAGTGATGCAGGGTTTTTCGTTGATGTGTAAATCCAGATACTGTTGTAATTCTAGAATTATTTTTAATATATTTTGGCTTCCACGGCCTATACATATTTCTAATCCAATCACATTCGTTTGACAATTTTCAATTTTAATAATGTTTGGGAAGGACAAAGATGGCAAGAATGTTATAAGGCCCTTCTTCCGTAGTGTTGTTAAACTGCAGGTAAGCTTCTTATATTGCACTTTAGATTGCATAGTCATAATTTGACACTCCTCAGTATTTTCAATTCTTCATTTTTCTATAAATGAGTATGGAGAAAAATTTTCAGGGAGTAGAGCCATCTTTGAATGAAAAATGTGTGAATTCTCTCCATGATCCCTATCTGGTATGATACTCAATTTTCTCTCCTATCTCTTACGGACAATGCATGCAAAATTGATTATGAAATATTGCTTTTAATTAATTGTGCAGTGTTTCTTTCCGCAACATGCATTGAGACATATCAGAACACCGTACTTTGTCTTGAACTCAGCCTATGATCTGTTCCAGGTAAAGAAAGTCTCTCCTTTACCAGCAAAATTTCTCCCAAGAATGTCATAAGGAAAAAATTACCTTCTTTGTACTTTTTAATGGAAAATTGACTTCAGCAGATGGATTGGAGTTTGACATGTTAATTGTACTTTATATGTTGAACATCTTCTTAATATATTTGTTCCCACCTTTTCTGATCCATGCAGTCATTGGGACGGTTGCAAGCTAGACAGCACAACGTGTACTTCAAACGAGATTAATATCCTGCAAGGTTACTCATAATACCACTTATAATATCCTCCTTTATTCTACACTAATTTCCAAATTATGATATCTTGTTTGTTGCATCCAGTGTTGAATGCACTTACACTAGATCATAGATCATAGGTTGGTTTCATCCTCAAAATTTTCCAATTATGAATTTGCTGCAAATTAGACTTTTAATATCTAATGCTTAAACAGGTTAAAATTTTCTTGGTTTTTATTGTATATACATCTAATTTGAGAATTTGCAGGATATAGGTACCTAATGCTCTCTGCAGTCAGATCATCGGGAGTCATGGAAAGGGGCGGTGGGATTTTCGTAGACTCTTGCTTTCTACATTGCCAGAGTAGTGGTCAGGATACATGGTTTGGGCCATCAGCTCCAAAAGTGCACGATAAGGTATCCTGCGAATTATGTTTATGCATTGATTCCCAAAAAATTCGCTGTTCTGTGTATTTCCTTTCTCTCTTGGGACGGCTAAGTAGAATAACAACGTGTTTGTGCAGACCGTTGCAGAGGCCATTGGGGATTGGTACTTTGACAGAGAAATCACTAAGGAAGTGGACTGTCCGTATCCCTGCAACCCAACTTGTCCAATGCCTGAGTTGACACCCGCGATATTGGCTGCAAATACTGTGAGTAAACTTGTGTTAGATCTAAATGTGATATTGGTAGCAAAAGAGACGAAACTAATCTATAATGGTTCCATCTTTCCCTGCTAAAATAGGTATATTAAACTAGGGAATAGAAATTAGGTATATTAAACTAGGGAATAGAAATTATTCTGAACTACAAGCTGCTAAAAACTTTTCATGATAGTATATTTATTGGACTTCCATCAGTTTTACTAGCTGAAAAATGTATGTGACTCCTTGCTAAGTGTCTCAATACTGTGTGTATGACAATACCATATATGGATGATGACTCTGGCATGAAAACCCAAATAAATGATTTATAGTATGTTCTTTTCATTTTGCGTGTATTTCAAATTCTTATAAAATTGTCTGTAACTAGACATTCAATGTGCAGATAATTGTCGAACGAACGAAGAAGAGCAGCGGATGCAAGCATAACTGAGAAGTAACTGACATCTACGTATAGACAATTTTTCACTTCCTTCTTCGGTTGATCCCTTAGCGTATATCTTTATAGTGAATGCTAGAGTAGAAAATTATGTGTCTCTTACTATTGTTAATATTTGAGAGCGTAAGTCCATGTAGGGGACATATTTTCTGAATAATTGTGGGCCACTTATCATGATACCGTGACCTCATTGTTGGGTTTGTGTCTCGCATCCGTTGAGTATTCAGATGCGATCAATGACCACAAGAAGTCGCAGTTGGATTTGGATTAGAAAACCAGAGTTCTAATTGGATTGGATCACCAATTAGATGGTGATAGTGCTATTCTAATAAGATTAGGATATAAATACTATATATATATCCCCTGTATGTGATACGAGAGATGTGAGCAATTGATGAGAGAGATGGTTTTATTATTATGAGAGATGCGAAAGATAGAGAGATAATTAAATATTTGATTTTGATTTAAATATCTTAAGTTTGTATTCTAGTTGGATTCAATTCGAGTATTAGATTATCGCAAATCTCAATCAGAACCAATTATAGATTATGAGAATCTGCCAACGCGAAATTAATAGCTCTGGACGCGAAGTTAAATGACTTAGCTTCACGTTTTACTCTGATGCAAATCTATGCTTCTGGCCGACGTGAGGTTAAGAAATAGCCTTGCGTCTGGCCGTGAAGCTATTGATTTCTCCTCATCTTTGAAATTTTTCTCCTTTAACAGAACTCTCTCCAAAGTTTTCAAAATTATTATGATCAGCAAATTTTGAAATACTTTGAATCCTCAATTTATTGATTTAAAGTGAATCCATTACTTTCACGCGAAGTTAATCTTCTGTATTTAAATTCTTCTCAACTTTGCGTTTTGCTATTAGCAAAGATGACTTGTGTCACCAGGCTCTACACTCCGTGGATGAGACTTGACGATAAGTTGTTGATCAGATAGAGATCGAGTTGAAACTTTTGGGAGAATTTTGATCTCCTTTTATCTTTTCCTCTTTTGTAATAAATGAGGAAGTTCAACTTTTTAACTTCTTCATTTTTTTTCTTTATTCTTATCTTCGTTTCTGCAATCATGAATAAAAAAACTTTTTAGTTTTCATATCACTTAATTTCATGCCATTTTTGACCAGTGTATGGCGCTGTGAGTAGTTTATTATAATGATAATGGTAAACAATTTATTCCGAATGAGGGATTCAAAAGATTCGGCAGAGGTGCTTAATTGCACGTGCCTGGGATTTAGCGGAGGCGCTTAATTGCACATGTCAAGATGATCGGGTCAGAATCATCGGTTTCGGTAAAGGTGCCTAATTGCACATTCCTGGAGTTTGGCAGAGGCGGTTAATTGTACACGCCAAGATGATTGGGTCAGGATTATCAGTTTCGACAGAGGCGCCTAATTGCACATTGTAACGCCCCATTTTTCGGAGGGATATGAAAACGGAGTGCGTTACCGGCGGGCACGTGTAAGTCGACGTGCACGAGGCCTATAAGTATGTAAAAGAAGAAATGAATGGAACTGAATACTAGTCATCAAGTAGGATCTTGGAAGTTAGTCTACTGCCATATAAAAGAGAAGATATACATGTCTAAGATAAGCAGCAACAAGTACAATACTGATATAAAAGTTAGAAATAAAGTCCCAAAGGGTGATACATACCAAACAAAAAATACAAAAGCGGAGGCCTATAAATCTATTGCTGCTCGGTCTGCTCTAGAAAGTACGGATCATGCAGTGGCGGATTCTCACTCATATTTTCAGTACCTGAGCGTGTGGGGGAGCTCAGGGTCAAACCCGGCAAGTAAAATAATAAGAAGTACGGAGCATATAATATAAACAAATAGGTAAGATATGGGTGTGGATATGAAACTATGCGCATGTGTGGAAAATATTAAATGATCAAGTAATGATATCAAGAAAGAATGTACATGCTATCAAGTATGGAGACTAATGGTGAATAAATAGACTTGTATGGTAGGGAGCATGCAATATGTACTAACAAGTAAAATATGAACTGATATAAAAAGCATATGCACATGCATGGTGAACTAATTGGTTAAGAAATAGATCTGTATCGTATGTGATCGATATTAAGTACGGAAACTAATACATGTCAAGTCTAGGTTAATATCATATTTTATTTTATATTTTGAACTAAGTGGTGAAGAAATGACTCGTATGTAATCAATATCAAGTACGGAGATTAATGCATATCAAGTTTAAGTTAATATCATATTTTAGTTTATATTTTGAACTAAGTGGTGAAGAAATGACTCGTATGTAATCAATATCAAGTACGGAGACTAATGCATATTAAGTTTAACTTAATATCATATTTTAGTTTATATTTTGAACTAAGTGGTGAAGAAATGACTCGTATGTAATCAATATCAAGTACGGAGACTAATGCATATCAAGTTTAAGTTAATATCATATTTTAGTTTATATTTTGAACTAAGTGGTGAAAAAATGACTCGTATCGTGAAAGTACCCGTGCATACCCGGGACCCGGCCAAGATGCTGGTGCTGAACCAGCCGTGCCGCTAAGCACTCAAGCAGATACCGATTACTGAGTAATCGGTCGTCCCATCAATATGGACTAAACAAGAGAGATGACTCAGTACCATCCGGACGCCCCCGCGGATGGGCCCCTATTTCGGTTGCGCAAGCTATCCTAAACCTTTCACGATACAATATTTGTCCACCCTTTAGTTCTCCCATAACCCAAAATTTCAAGTTATATTACATGCAAATCAATCCGGAATATGATAAACTAATTATGTCAAGATTAATACATATACATGTGTAGTAACAAGCAAGATGTTGTCCATGTTAAAATCAAGTTAACAGGCAAGTTAGGATCCATGGCACCATCAAGACATGTGTATATGCTAACAAGGAAAATTCGGAATATTTTCATGTATTTTGTACAAGTAATTAGTATGTATATGTCAAAGTAACTATGATGGAATGTCAAAATCAAGTTAACAGGCCAGTCAAGATCCATGGCACTATCAAGACGTGTATGTACTAATAAGAAAAATCCGGCATAATTTCGTATATGTTGTACAAGTAACTAGTATGTATGTGTCAATATAAGTATGATAGAGTATAGAATATTAGAATGAATGTTATGAAAATGATCATGTATGTAAACTACATATAAATACAAGTATACATATAAATACGTATGTGAGTTTTAAGATGTAAAGATACCTAGGATGATCATATATGTGAATCATGCATATAAAATTATGCATATAAACACATATATAATTTCATGTATGTTGTACAAGTTACTAGTATGTATATGTTAAGGCAAGCATGATAGTCATAGAATATTAAAATGTGTTATGCAAATAATGATCATGTATGTAAACCACGCAATACAATTATGCATATAAATACATTAGGCAAGTGGGTACTAAATTTGTAAGGATAGGAATTAAATACGCTTAACACTTTTATAACAATTAGTTTAACAACATATTAATTTTCTAAATTCTAGTATGATTTCATAGTATGGAAAATAGCAAATTTATTAAATCTTAGACATGTATATATATATATATATATGTATATATTTTAACATAGATTAACATAGAAAGAATTATGACCTAACATAATATCTCGTATGAAAGAAATATTTTAACAATTTAATGTAGAAACTTATTTATTTGAAATCTTCTTTTTAAAGCATGATTATGAATACATACATATATATATATATATATATATATATATATATATATATATATATATATATATATGTTCTAATGGCAAGTGGAAAATGATTTAAAAATTATTGCATTATATATAAAGAACTTATATGGAAAATTCAAATGTATATCCAAACATGATGAATATTCATAAAGATAGTATTTTTATAATTTAAAAATAAAGAATATAGTTTAACTTTACAACTTGTAGTTTAAGAATGAGAGATTATAAATAAAATGATAAATTCGATATATAAACATAGGGTAAAGTATAAAAAATCATATTTTTATTTTTCTAGAATAATCATAGAGATTTTTGTATAGAGATATTATGTTTTTAAGTTTTAACAAATCAAGATTCTAAGTTAACCATAAACAATTAGAATTAGAAATAAAATATGAGAGGGGATGTGATTTTACTTGCCTTGATAGGTTAAGGAAGGTAAGCCTATTTTGAGGCTAAAGAGCTTCTCTTTTTATTCTTTTTCTCCTCTTTTCTCCTCTTTTCTTCTTCTTCTTCTTCTTCTCTTTTCTTCTTCTTCTCTTGAGTTGGAGTAGAAAAAAATAAAAGGAAGAGATGAATGAAAAATAAAGGAGAGAAAACAAATGAAAGGAGGGGAAGAAAAAGATATAAATAAAGGAGAGATATTGGGTAACATGATGGTTTGTTATTCTTGACCAAAGGACAAGTATGGTGAAGGAGGTATGGGTGAATAAAAACAAAATAGGAATAGGACAAATGACTAATAATAATAGGTTATTAAACTTATTTAAAGCTATAATTTTAAATTAAACTAATCCAAATAAAATCAAACTTCATCTTTACAAGTCAAAAGAAGAGAGACTAGTAAAAATACGTGTAGGACCCACCGGTGATTAAAATAATATTATTTTAAGTGACTATCTTAAAAATTTCAAGAAAATCACAAAAATATAGAAAAATGAGCCAAACACAACGCATTTATTTTGGAATTAATCTGATATCAAGAATGTAAGTTATGATGAAATTAGGTTGTTACACACATGCTTAGGGTTTGGCGGAGGCGCTTAATTGCACACGCCAAGATGATCGGATCAGAATCATTGGGTTTTGACAGAGGCACCTAATTGCACATGCCTGAGGTTTGGTGAAGACGCTTAATTGCATACACCAAGATGATCAAGTCAGAATCATTGGTTTCAGCAGAGGCGCTTAATTGTACATGCTTGGGTAACTCGTCTGGATGACAGACCAAGCCAGTGATCATATTATGATCACAAAAAAAAACTGTTTATTATGGTGTAAATAATGATTCAAATCTTTCTGTCAGAACTAAGAGCTTAACATGACAGATTCACGAGATTTTTAGTAAACCTTCAGCTATCAACGGATTTGATATATCTTTACCAATCGTCGTTTGCGTTGGACTAGCCATACTATTTCCCTCAGTATGGTAAGTTATCGAGAATTTTGTTTGGGCTTAAATGCCAAACATTTCCTCTTCCCTTAGCTTCTTGAGATTTGGGCTATTCATATTTTTTAGCTCAGTATAATGAGTTATCGAGAAACTTGTTCTCTTCCCTTCGCTTTAACAGCATTGGACAGTTCATGCTTTTTACCCCAGTATGATGGATTGTCGAGACTTTTGTTTGGGCTTAAATACCAAAGTTTTCTCTTTCCTTTGTTTTTAAGACTTCGGCCCATTGATGGTCACACTCTTACTCCCAGTATCCCCCAGTATGATAGAGTTGACGAGAAGTTTCTTACCATTATCTTGACGGCATTGGGCAACAAAATTTCGTACTTTTTTTCTTCTTTTTTTATTTTTGTTGTTTTGTTTTTTTTTTTTGTATTTTTGTAATTTTTTTATTTATAGCACTCAATTTGCCTTCCAATAGTTAGCAAGAGCCGCAGAAATAACATGATATTTATCACCGTCAATATTTTCGGTACCTCCGGCCCAATTCGGCTGCTAGTGAACGAGAATAATTTGGTCGCAACTGTGGTTTGGAGCGTACTAAGAGCTTTCGCTTGCCAGTGCTGGCTATCCATGCTCGGTAAGGACCCTGACAGGTTTAATCTTTGCTGCGCTAATGTCGAACGAGTATTTTTCTTAGTTTTTTTTGAATTGGCTGAGAAAGTCCATTATTCGTCTTTCAGCAAGTCTGAGTGTACCTCTATGATTTCTCCCTTTTTTGGTAGAAATCGGAGAGAGTCCTTTTGTCTTCATATTATGGAGATCATGGTTGATGAACGTCAGCTTTACTGTTGGTACAGGGATTAGTTCAGCAGGAAATTCATTGGTTCCTACGACTAGAGTTGCTATATTCGCAGAAACCTTCTTTTGTTGTTCTTTAAATTGGAGGATATCGGCTTCTATCAATACTTGGATTCGATTCTTAAGAGGGCAACAATTCTTGGTTGGATGTCCAATGTTCTGGTGGAACAAGCAATAATTAGAATCATTGGTCTTCCTGCATTTTCTGGCTTTCGATTCTCAGGAAGCTTCAGCATGCTTTTTTTATTGAGGAGGTGAAATAGGGTACCAATTTGCTCTGTCTTGAACGAGTACGTCCTGTCAGGTCAGGGCCAGTTCAGGCCTGCGCCTCTCAGATTTTGGGGTCTCAGATTCGGATTTGTTCTGACATCATCATAGCCTTCTCTTTATTTTTAGAATTCTATTGATATGATATATTATTTGCAGAGCTCCTCGTAGTGCGATATTATTTTATTCAGCGAATTATGTTTTCTGTCTGCTCTCTCTGTTTCAACAAGTCCTTTCAGGTTTTGGACTCTACAGCTCCCATTTTTATCAGTATGCCGGTTTTGAAATTATTTTTACAAGTTTCTACCAAGGTTTTTTGGGCCATACCATGTCGACGTTACATAGATTTTTCTTAGAAGCGTTTTATGAAGCTCTTGACCGTCTCTTCTTCTCCTTTTTTTGTTGCAAGAAGAGAATGAACTGATATCTCAGTATCATCCTAAAAAAAACGTGCCAGAAACTGTTTTTCCACATCATGCCAGGTTTTGATGGTCCCCGGGGGCAACTGCATAAACCACGTGAAGGCAATCCCTCGCAGGGTACTCACAAATACGTTACTCATTATGGGGTCATTTCCCATCTGTTGATTGGCTTGTGATAAGAAATAGTACATGTATTGGCTTGGAGATCTATTCCCGTCATGTGATTCTAATTTGAGCGGTTTGTATTTTTCAAAAAAATAGGCAAAATCCCACTTCAGTGGGTAGGATCTCAAAACTCCCGCTTCCTTCAATTCCTTCTTTTGCATTAATGTGTCCAACGGTTCTGGAGTTTCTCCATCTTCACGACATGAGGATTAACGAAGAAGAATTTGGAGTCCTCTTCATGCTCGGAGTAGGCTTTTTCTTCTTCATGTGGTTCCTTATCCTCATTTGTTTTGGGTGGTTCTGAAGAAGAAGTTTTGGCCTTGTCCTCTGCTATTTTCTGAGTATTTTCGACCACTTTCATGAGCATCATCTTGAGCTTGTCAATAATTTTTTGTTGCTCTCGGATTGATCACTCTCGGGCTTTCATTCTTTGATCGATGTCATCAGATCTATCCATCACGTGCGATGTTGATTTTCTTGGACGGGAGGAAGCATATGACCATGGGAAGCTATGGCCGAATTATCACTATCATCGTCGTCCGATCCTCTTACAAGTCTCTTATAATTTCGGGGAGCGGTGGCACCTGTCTTGAATCGGGTAAAATTGTGAGGTTTTTCGTCATCTACGTTAGACTCGTGTTCTTTCTCCAGAACCTTCTTGCTTTTACCCACCATATTTGAGGTTACCGCCCTCAATTCTTTTTCCTTACTAATTCTATGTTACAGATTACCTCACCTTCTTTTCGGAGTGTTTTGATTTAGCTCTGTTATTCTATCAAATACAAACACTTTTTTTTATTACAACAATAGTTATTTAATACAGCTGAAATTAACTGCTCGCAACGGCATGTAGGGTGCGATTGAGTTGTTTTTCTTTTATTTGTCAAATACTTGCTAAGATCAAGAACTTTAGAAGAAGAGGAACTTTCAGCTGTGTTCCGAGTATGGGGCCCACTTGGCTGTTGGGAAAATCTAGGTGTCTGCTGAAATTCTTTAAGAGTGATAATACTATTCTGCTAGTTTTTCAAGCGTTCAACACTCTGCTTATAAGCCTTGATTCTGTATATTGGTTGTTTTACGCGGAGTTGGGAGTTAGCTTCGCGTTTTAAAGCTCTCACGCGAGACTGAAGTATAGCTTCACATTTTACGTCAGCCTCACATTTTACGCTGACTTGGCGTTTCTGAAAAATTTTAACTTCTAGTGATTAATTAGCCTCGCATGGGGGGTACCCCCAAACGCTGGCTTAACCTTGCATTTTATGCAAGTTTCAGTAGTTTCGCGATTCACGTTAGGCTCAAGTTTTTGTTCATGTTCGATAGTCTCGCGTGGAGAATATTTTTCACATGCTAACTTATCCTCGCGATTTATGCAAGTTTTGTTAGTATCGCATTTTACGCTAGCCTCAAGTTTTCGTCCAAGTTTGACAGTCTCGTGTGGAGAATTTTTTTTCGCACGCTGACTTATCTTTAACTTCGCATTTTACGCGAGTTTTGGCAACTCTGCCAGTTTCATGTTCAAGTCCAAGTCCAAGTTGACACTTAGCCTCGCGTGGAGAATTTTCATCACATGCTAGCTTATAGTCAGCTTCGCGTTTTATGCGATTTCCACTGGTCTTGCGATTTATGCAAGGTAGTTCGCGGGGTAAACAGTTAGCCTCGCGTTCTGCTTCTGCTTTAGCCTCGCATTTTACGCGGGTTTTGAGAGCTTTTCGTCTTGCTCGACGATTTCGATTGCAAAGTTGCGTTCTTGTAAAACCAGTCTTCTGTCCCTCTTCGGTAGGTAGAACGGGATCCTCCCCTAGGGGTTTCCGTTCGTACGATGGCTCTATAACTCCGGACTCAAAGGATCCCTGATTAACGGAGAATTCCTTTTTACTCGATTTACGGGTTTTAGATATCACGTGGCGATAGCGCCTCATTGCGGCCGAATTAACCGACCTAGAGGAGACGTCTCTCATTGTGCCTCATATCCACGATCGATCTTATTCTCTTCACATCTGATTGCTCACGATCTCTTGTTCAGTGAAAGAGACGTCTCCCACTGTAGTCGTCAGTTTGTTCTCCGTAAAATTCTTGCTTTTTTCTATTGATTACAATAATTTGCAAATTATAATGAAACAAGAACAAAATAAAAACAAACGAGAGGATTTATATGCTAAAACTTTCTTTTACAATTAAAAGTAAGTTCTAATGTGGCGATGGGATCTAACTAGTAGAACCTGTTGACTATCTGACGTGAAGAAGTTCTATCTGTTGAAGAAAAAGGCCGACCCTAGTTCTCTCTTTCTGCTGATCCAAAGGCTTCAAGGCTCTCGTGCATAATTTGAATTACTAAAAGATCCCCTAAAATCTCCTCAATGAGTCTATTTATAGACTTTACTTGGTTATCAGAATTTCCTTAGGGATATGAATAGAAGGTCTTTGTATTTATCAAGGATTCTAATCAAATATTTGATTTTGATTTAAATCTCTTGAGTTTGTATTCTGGTTAGACTCAATTGGGGTATTGGATGATCTCAAATCTCAATCAGAACCAATTACAGATTCTGAGAATCTGCCAACACGAAATTAATGGCTCTAGACGTGAAGTTAAATGACTTTTCTTCGCGTTTTACTCTGAAGCGAAGCTATGCTTCTGGTCGACGCGAGGCTAAGAAATAGCCTTGCGTGTGACTGGCCGCGATGCTATTGATTTCTTTCTTATCTTTGAAAATTTTCTCCTTCAATAGCAAACTGCACAGTTTTAAACTACAGAAGTTTGGAATAGCATGAAGTGATGCGTTGTGAGTTATTTTGGATAAAGATTGTTGATGTTGAAGAAAAAAGATGTGATACGTTCAACATGACATAAGTGTATCAACTCAATAAGATCTACAGTGGTGAACCTAGGCACCCAAATCGGGGGACAGAGTTATTCGTGTTCAAGCTGTTCGGACAGCTCGTTTGGGGTGCAGTGGATGAAGCGCCCTACGGGAGACTAATCCAAATAATTCTATATTGTAGCAAAGATAAATTCGATGATAAAATTATAAATTTGCAGATCAATACATGACCAAGATGAAATTTGATGAATTATTCTAGAGGCTTGATATTGACTAATATGTTCTTAAATTTTAAAAAATTAACGAGAGAAAAAATACCTACAAGTTATGAAAAAAAACTAACTATTATCCAGCGATTTTAGATAGGGAGTTGAAAAAATGCAATATCGGAGGGTCAAAATAGACTTTAGATTTGACTCTTCAGACTTGGGGAGGAACAAACTTGAACTTTCAGAGATGAAAGGCTCATAAAAATTTAGACGTAGTTAAGAAAATTTGAGGGGAGCTGGTGCCCACGCTGGCATAAGGGTGGTCTGCCCTTGAAGATCTGTGTTGTTTCAAATAGACCAAATATGCACGGAGAAATCAGGTGGAAACTAAGTACATGGAAAAATCTTAGATATAGAATGGTGAAAATAAAGTGTTGTGTTTCAGATAGAGGCCAAATGTGTGCAGCCTAAAGCTGATAAGCTTTACTCCTCAATTGGTTTATGATACAGATTTAGTAATCTGTTATTGTAGGATTTTGTTAAGATTTCTAGGAGCCATCTGTGCACCTTGGTGACCATCGATGGACATCCATCGAAGGGTGTATCAAACACTGCAGCGAAGGGCCCTCTCGTTCTGGATCCCAATTGATGGTGTATTGAACTACTGATAGCAAGCCACAGATGGCATGTGCGCTGACATCAGATTGGTTTGGGTGTTGGACTCATGAACTGTCAAATTAGATTCTTTTTTTATTAGGATTTTGTGTCTAACAATCCTAAACTATAAAAGAGCATTTGGAAGACTCTTAGAGTCAAGAGTTTTTGGAATTTGGATAACTCTTTTTGAAATCTTTGAGAATTTGTCGACATCTGCTTAAGAAAGTTCTCTTTTGTAAATTTGACAGATTTGTTAGATCTAAGATTTGTATTTGTATCAAATAATGAAGACTTGATTTGGTCCGTGAACACAGATCTTGCTCCGAACCATATTAAATTTTTGGCATTCTCTAGTTTGATTTCTCTTTGATGTGTTTTATCTCGCATAGTTTTGTTTTGGATGAGTTATTTTTATTTCCTGTCAGAAGAATTTCAATAATCCTTAATCTATTTGAAATATTTCCATTTGTATGGTTCTCAAGTTCCCATTTTACTTATTATAATTTACCTTGAACCTCTGCCCTCCTCTGTATCTTCGCCTCTGATTAAGGTATTTTTACTTCGCTTCTCTTTCTTTGGCTTCTTGACCACGAAAAAGGTTAATAAACATCTGTAAAAATAACTGCTTCTCTTCATCGTCACTCAGCATGTCACTCGGCGTGTTTATTTCTTAGAGCCTGTCGACTTTCTTATATTCAAAATTTTCTTTCACACTTCTATTTATTCTTCAATGTTGAGACATAATTATTTTGACCTGATTATCCTGGTCACGTTCGTGGATTCAAGTACCATTTGCCTTACACACGACTGTTTTCTGGAGCCATTCCTTGCTTCTATCAGGCATCATTTAGCAACCTGTAATTATAACTACAAAATCAGCTCTTTTTATATTTTTTTCAACTTATAACCTGGACAGTAGTTTTGACTTAGAATCTATGAGCATGACCTTCGAAAGTAAACATAGGTGATTTACATAGATCCTGATTAATCAACTACTGGTTTGTATAATGTTTCATAATTATGACTATATCCTATAACCTTTCTCTCTTAATTAGAATGGTTGTAAATTTCTTATCAGCAACATAATGAATTCCAGGTTCTCTGCTTAGCCTTTAGTAGCTCTGGAGTGAAGTAATGTTCTTGAGGAATTGCATTTTTATTAAATCATGACAACCTCCCTGCTCAAAATTAATGCACATAATTTTTGATACTCGTGCTACTTGTTTTATCCTTTTGGCCAGCCTTGAACTTAATCACATCTATGGGGTTGAACCTGTAAAAATTCTTTATTGCAAGTTTCTATTGTCTAGAGAAAATTATAATTTTGGGCAATCATTGGCACAAACCAATTCATTGGAGCCAGTGTCATAGACTGAGTGAGTGATGTAGGATTAATTCCCAATATCAATAATTGGAATCCACTACTATTTTCTATTATTGCCATCCCATAAGAATAACTAACTCAGGTTTGTCAGTTGAGCCTGGCCTGCGGCAGTTTTTATCTACAATGTGCATTATTGTCTGATTGTATGCCTTGGCATCCATAGATGCAAGGTTATAATTATATATATCATTTGGTATTTGGTACATATTTCAAATATCATGTAGATTTTGAGGTAATAGATACCTATGCAACATACATCTACAACCAAGGTTGACTATATTTTACCAAAATATCTGATATTGTCAATTTCCGATACCATGAACCATTGGCTAATACTGAAACCCATTCCGAGATTTGAAACATTGTCTACACGTGTGGGTTGCTTCTCTCCTACCCATCAAGCCATTTTTACCATCAGTCTTGCGTAAATGTCACTCTAAACATTTAGATTTTGAATATTAAGAGGATTTCTTCTATTAACAATAAATTGTGATTATATATATTTCTCTCAAAAACAATAAATTGTGAGTATATATATTTTCTCAGAGTTATCCTTTTGTCTGAATTTTCCTGAGTATAAATTTTCATTTATCTCGTGAAAGTAAGCTGCCACAAGCCTGTTTGGAATTCCTTTTTTTTTTTTTTTTTTTTTTGAGAGAGAGAGAGAAGACAACAAAGAGTCATCTTGTATATTTCATTGAGATATGAAATAGTACATAGAGTTTTAGCTGTTTGGAATTCTAAAATGGATTATAAGTTTCCAAATAAGAATCTCTATCTGATGGTAAGCTTCAACGAAATTCCTTTTTGCAAAGCAGGCAATATCTGACTCTAAGCAAAAGGTGAATTTTGTAGATTGATTATTTATTAAGGGTCATTGGTGGTGGAAGGGGAGAATGAAGACCATAGACTTTGTGACTGCTTACTCAAAACTCAAAATTGTAGCCCTAGTTGTGTGAATAATTTGGTTTTACCTGTTGTAATGGGTTAAGAAATGTCGCAGGGACAAATCTAGGACCTTTTATCTTCGTGAACTGGGAAGGGTTTATTGAAGGAATTCAGCTAGTCCATTCTGTAGTAGCTGGTTCTATTAAATGAGAAACATATATCACTCGGAGTCAAAGGAGAACAAATGTGTTCAAGTTTGTAGCAGAGATTTTCAAATCCAATAGTAGAAAAGAGTTTGCCGGTGTTAGAGACCGAAAAGAGTTGAAAAAATTGGGTACGAAGTGGACATAAAGAATAATGGTTACATGTAAACACAATAGACAGTACATCTGAAAAAGTTAGGCTCCTTTGTAAGGTTGTTATCAAAAGCGGGTTTTTGTAACTAAAATTCTAAAGGTATCTTTAACGAATTGAAGGCTGTAAAATTGTAATCCATAGGAATATGAAGTGGAGCCTTGGTTATTAGACTGGAAACGAAAGATGTTCGAGTAGATGGTTTCTTGTTAGAGTTAGGCAAACCCAAAATAAGTGGAGTAGGCGGAAAGTGAGGTAGGCGGAAAGTGCCGGTTAGGCGGAAAGTGACCGGTAGGCAGAAAGTGACCGGTAGGTGGAATAGTGCCACAATGGAGCCTATAAATATGAGCCCTCATTTGCCTTCATTCTACACACCAACATCTAAGTATTCATTCAAGAGAAGAGTGAAGAGAAGATAGAGAAAGGAAGAGAGGAGAGAAGAAGCTCAGTGTGCTATTCGGGTGATATCCATTACGGTGTTAGTCTGGTGCTTATACTGCAGACTACAGTTCTCTAACAAGGTTGGAGGTTTCTTTCGTGTTGGAGGAACATGTATCACTCGCTATTTTCTGTATATTCCCGAGTTCTCTGGACAAGACTCGGAAGGTTGTACTATTTATCTGGTATAGTGGAATTCGCTCTCTGATTGTCCCGTGGTTTTTCCCGTAAGGGTTTCCACGTAAATATTGTGTGTCATCTGTGACTTGTTGATTTGCTTATAGCTTACTTATTGTTTACATACAAGTAGGGATTTTTACTATTTTTCCCAACAGTGGTATCAGAGATAAGGTTATTAGTTATTGTGTGTAAACAATGGAAAGTATAACAAGTCGCATGATTACTCTTAATGGATCTAATTGGATGATCTGGAAGCCAAGAATGGAAGATTTTTTATATTGTAAAGATCTTCATGCACCTTTAGAAGGTGATGTGTCTAAACCAAAAGACATGAGTGATGATGATTGGAAAAAACTTGATAGAAAAGCTATTGGTTTCATTCGACAATGGTTGGATGATACCGTGTTTCATCATGTCTCCACTGAGAGTACATCTCACTCTCTTTGGAAGAAACTGGAGAGTCTGTATGAGAGAAAAACTGCAGGCAACAAAACTTTCTTGATTAGAAAGTTAGTTAGCTCAAAGTATAAAGATGGTTCTTCAATTGCTGAACATTTGAATGAAATTCAAAGTATTATTAATCAGCTTTCTTCTATGAAAATGGTGCTTGACGATGAGTTGCAGGCTTTATTGTTGCTTAGTTTACTACCGGAGAGTTGGGAGACATTGGTGGTGTCTCTAAGTAACTCTGCACCAGAAGGTGTAGTTTCTATGAGTTTGGTTACAAGCAGTTTGCTTAATGAAGAACTCAGACGAAAGAACTTGGGCATATCACAGTCTGAAGCACTTCTGTTGGAGAATCGAGGAAGACCAGTATCAAAAGATAGAAGCAACTACTCCAGATTCAGAAGTAAATCCAGATCAAAGAAGGATATTACTTGCTACTTTTGCCACAAGAAAGGACACATAAAAAAGGACTGCAGAATTCGGATAAGAGAAGAAAAAACAAAGCGTGAAGGAAAGTCTGAAGCCCATGAAAATACTACAGCTACAGCCGAAGGTGATTTAGTTGTATCTGAAAGTAATGATTTATGTCTTTGTATTACATGTCAAGATGCAGATTGGTAATCGATACGGGAGCCTCGTATCATGCTACTCCACATAGCAATTTCTTCACAACTTATCAAAGTGGAGACTTTGGTGTTGTAAAGATGGGTAACAAAGACACTGCTCAAATTAAAGACATGGGAGATATACATCTTGAGACCAGTCTCGGTTGTAAATTGGTGCTCAAAGATATAAGGTACGTTCCAGATCTTCGCTTGAATCTAATATCTGCAGAAAAGTTAGATGAAAATGGTTTTGGCAGCACCTTTTGCAATGGGCATTGGAAGCTTATAAAAGGTTCTCTTATCGTGGCAAGAGGAAAGAAATGCTGCACTCTTTATAAGATGGAGGCAAAACTGTGTAAATGTGAGGTGAATACAGTTGAACAAGATACTTCTCTAGAGTTGTGACACAAGAGGCTTGGCCACATGAGTGAGAAGGGAATGCAGATTCTTGCTAATGAAAAACACCTGCCAAACATGAAAGGTACACATCTTGATACTTGTGTGCATTGCATAGCTGGTAAACAACATCGAGTTTCATTTGTTAGAAGTGGATCAAATAGAAAGACTCACATATTAGATTTGATACACTCAGATATTTGTGGTCCTATGAAAGTTAAAACATTTAGTGGTGCTCTCTATTTTGTAACTTTCATAGATGATTATTTCAGAAAAGTTTGGGCTTATGCTTTAAAAACTAAAGATCAAGTTGCAGATATCTTTAGAGAATTTCATGCCAAAGTGGAGAGAGAAACAGGAAGGTCCCTTAAATGTATCCGATCAGACAATGGTGGCGAGTATATCGGGCCATTCGACGAATATAGCAAGAGCAAGGGAATTCGACATGAGAGGATCATTCCGAAGACTCCTGAACAAAATGGTGTGGCAGAAAAAATGAATCGCACTATCGTCGAAAGAATTAGGTGTATACTATCACATTCCAAATTGTCCAAACCCTTTTGGGGGGAGGCATTAAGGACTGCGATAGCCCTAAACAATTTATCACCCTCAGGTCCTTTAAAGGGTGATGTACCAGAGAAAGTGTGGAGAGGAAAGGAAGCCTCCTAACACTTGAGAGTATTCGGTTGCCGTGCATTCGTTCACATTCCTAAAAATGAAAGATCAAAACTTGATGGTAAGACAAAATAATATATTTTTCTTGGTTATGCAGATGAAAAATTTGGCTACAGGCTATGGGATCCAGAAGACAAGAAGGTAATAAGAAGTAGAGATGTGATTTTCCTTGAAGATCAGACCATTGAAGATTTCAAGAAGGAAGAAACAGTGCAGTCTTCTACAAGTGAAGTTGTAGATCTGGATCCAGTTCCTTCTCCAGTCACAAACGATGAAGGAGAAGAAGTGCAAGAATATCAAGCAGATGTTGATACTCCTATTTAAGAAGAAGAGGGAGAGCAGTCCACTACAACACAACCATCAATAGCGCCTTAGTGAAGGCGGTCTGACAGAGACCGTCATCCTTCTAATAGGTATCCAACTAATGAGTATGTCCTGGTTACTGATGCAGGTGAACCAGAAAGTTACCAAGAAATGCAAGAAGGTAGTCAGAAAACTGAGTGGTTAAAAACTATGAAGAGGAAATGGATTCTTTGCACAAGAACCATACCTATGATTTGGTAAAATTACCAAATGGAAGGAAGGTATTAAAGAACAAGTGGGTGTTCAAGATAAAGACCGAAGAGAAGAGCTCACAACCAAGATACAAGGCAAGGTTAGTTGTGAAGGGTTTTGGCCAAAAGTAAGGAGTTGATTTTGAAGAAATTTTCTCTCCGGTGGTAAAAATATCATCAATTCGTCTCGTTCTCGGAATGGCTGCAAGTATGGATTTGGAGATCGAACAAATGGACGTGAAGACAGCTTTTCTTCATGGTGATCTAGAGGAAGAGATCTACATGGAGCAGCCTGAAGGTTTCACAGTTAAAGGTAAAGAAGATATGGTCTGCAAATTGAAAAAGAGCTTGTATGGATTAAAACAAGCACCTCGACAATGGTACAAGAAATTTGATTCTTTTATGGTGGATCATGGCTATAAGAGAACAATTTCAGATCATTGTGTTTATGTCAAAAGGTATGATGGTGATTTCATTATACTGTTGCTCTATGTTGATGATATGTTGATTGTAGGTCAAGACATGTCCAAGATTGACAAGCTTAAGAAGGATTTAAGCAAATCATTTGCCATGAAGGACTTGGGAGCATCACAACAAATTTTGGGGATACACATATCTCGTGACAGGAATGTCAAAAGGTTATGGTTGTCGCAGGAGACCTATATCAATAAAATACTAAAAAGGTTCAACATGGACAGAGCAAATCCAGTTGGTACTCCACTTGCAGGACACTTCAGCTCTGAGCAATGTCCCAAAAACGAGATGGAAAAAGAAGAAATGAGAAGAATTCCATATGCTTCAACAGTCGGTAGTTTAATGTATGCAATGGTATGTACTAGACCAGATATAACATATGCAGTTGGTGTTGTTAGTAGGTTCCTTGCAAATCCAGGTAAAGAGCATTGGGCTGCAGTTAAGTGGATATTAAGGTATCTACGTGGAACTTCCAAAATAAGTATTTGCTTTACAGGAAGCAATTCGGTACTAACAGGTTACACTGATGCAGATATGGCAGGAGATATTAACCCAAGAAAATCTACAACTGGTTATTTGATTACTTTTGCAGGGGGGCTGTGTCTTGGCAATTCAGGTTGTAAAAGTGTGTTACCTTGTCAACTACAGAGACTGAGTACATTGCTATTACAGAAGCTTGCAAAGAGATGTTGTGGATGAAACGTTTTTTGCAAGAAATAGGTATGTCACAAAATACCTATACAGTCTATTGTGATAGTCAGAGTGCTATTCATCTCAGCAAAAATCCAAGTTTTCATTCTAAATCCAAGCACATCGATGTAAGATATCACTGGATTAGAAATATACTTGATGAAAAGTTATTGCAGCTTGAGAAAATTCACACCGACAAAAATGGAGCAGATATGATGACGAAAGGGTTACCAAGAGAGAAGCAAGATTTCTGTCAGAAGGTAGCCGATATGAACTCTAAGTAAGAGTTTTAATTCATTCGCTTTCTTTTTTTTGGGTTGGAGGGGGAGATTGTTAGAGTTAGGCAAATCCAAAATTAGGCGGAAAGTGAGGTAGGCGGAAAGTGACCGGTAGGCGGAAAGTGACCGGTAGGTGGAATAGTGCCACAATGGAGCCTATAAATATGAGCCCTCATTTGCCTTCATTCTACACACCAACATCTAAGTATTCATTCAAGAGAAGAGTGAAGAGAAGATAGAGAAAGGAAGAGAGGAGAGAAGAAGCTCAGTGTGCTCTTCGGGTGATATCCATCATGGTGTTAGTCTGGTGCTTATACTGCAGACTACAGTTCTCTAACAAGGTTGGAGGTTTCTTTCGTGTTGGAGGTAACATTGTATCACTCTCTATTTTCTGTATATTCCCGAGTTCTTTGGACAAGACTCGGAAGGTTGTACTATTCATCTGGTATAGTGGAATTTGCTCTCTGATTGTCCCGTGGTTTTTCCCGTAAGGGTTTCCACGTAAATATTATGTGTCATCTGTGGCTTGTTGATTTGCTTATAGCTTACTTATTGTTTACATACAAGTAGGGATTTTTACTATTTTTCCCAACATTTCTGACACTATCAAATCATGTTATACATAATGCACTACTAAAAAAAATACTGTAATGCTGGTACGAAGGGAAAATGCCAGGAGATTAAGAAGCATGGGGTGAGAATACGTTAAGCGGAATCTGCTTGTGCTTCTTGGCAGGTTTTTTGGGATGCTAAATTCACTATTAACGTTAGTGCATGTATAGTAGAGTACTGAACAGTTTTACGTAGAAGTAGAGTCCAGCAGACAATGTGGAAAAATTGTTTGCCAGTCCCCATCATAAAGAATTTACTTAAGTTTTCTTTTTAATCCTTTTCTTTTTTATTTGTTTTTAACTTTACTTTTTGTTTTTTCTTCCTTTCAAACTAGCTAATGAGGTTCTCCATTTGCAGAGAAAATCATCATATTCAAGTAGCTTTCTCATATCAGCTTTGATTTCTGCAAACTGAATACCACTAAGGTAAATGCTTCTCTCTCTCTCTCTCGCCTTCTCATTAAAAGGGATTTTATTCAGAGTTATTTCTGACTCGGTGAATTTTGTAAGTAGAGTAGTTGACTTGAGGAGAGACACAACTTTTAAATTTATCTAGCAATTACTTTACCTTACAAAATTTATGAGTAGACAAAACTTTATTCACTGGTTTAATGAAATTGAGTACCACTTTGCCCACCGTTTTATGCTAAAAAAAAAAGAAAAAGAAAAAGAGAAATTGAGTACCACTAAGGTAAATGCTTCTCTCTCTCACACACACATCAAAAGTGATTTTATTCAGAATTATCTCTGACTTGGTGAATTTTGGTAAGAGAGAAATTAACTCGAGGAGATGGCATAATTATTTAAATCCATGTTGTAATTATTTTATCTTTCAAAATCGATGAGGGGACAAAACTTTATTTACTGAAGGGACAAAACTTTATTTAAATCCATATTGTGATTATTTTGTCTTTCAAAATCTATGAGGGGACAAAACTTTATTCACTGGTTTCATGCAATTCAATTTTGTGAGCTAGCTTTTTCAGCAAATTATTATTAAGTCATGATATGACCTAGATTAGAGTACCTCAATGTACTTTCCTCATACAATCTCTTTTATTCCCTTCAGCCAGCCTACAACTCTTATGTCTAGTTCTAAAGTTGTAAGATTTCTGTTGCAACTGTCTAATGCTAGTAACCAGTTGTTTAAAATAATTCATTATTTAAACAGTAGGTGATCTAACTAAAATTTCTTCTTATTGGATTTTCAAACAATTTTTTTATTGCTATTGTCTTGTTGAGCAATTATAGAGGAGGCCTGCTGACTCAGATGGGGCATCTAAGATCTGGTTCCCTCATCTCATCTGTTGTCGTTGGCTCTTAGAAAATGGCTGTAGTTACCTTGTTTGCATTCTTTAGATTCCAACTCTGTAACTTCTTTCATTCTGAAATTACTCTTCCAGCCCTTCAACCAGTTATTATAATTTAGAATGTTTCATACATGCAAATGCCATAAGTTTGTTGATGAATTTATAAGCTTCCTAATATTCTATTTACTACCATATAAATTCTTCAACTTCTGCAAGGAGTTTTGTGCATTGATTCTTAATTTTCAAGGTTATTAATGCTTGTATCATAATTATGGTTGGTGTTAAAAGTAATTTCCAAAGCTAGCATCCCCAAAAAATTTGGTGAAATTATCCTCTTGCCAGAATGCTGAAAATGGATAACTTAAGTTAGCGCACACAAACTTCTAAAAACAATTCTGATAAATTCTAATGATAGTTGTCTATGGCCAATCATATTAGGATGGTTCCAACTAATTGGACATGTTTCAAGGAGTAACACATATGCATTTGATATAATATACAATGCAATTATTCATTTTAATACTCCTAGTGACATATGCTGCAACCAATTTTCGTCTTGAAAACCTTAGGTAGACCAATTTTATAGTCTTTAGAATTTAAGTTGGTCTGGTTTTGGTCATGGTAAACCCTTCCAGAAAGAATTTATATCGAAAAACCATGCACAACTGAATTGTTTAACGAAGTATGGATGCCTAGCACAGCTCCGTCATTCCAGCCTCCTGTTGGCCTTCACTCACATTAACTATTCCAAGCATTCCTCATTGACTTCCTTTACTTAGACTACATCTTTCCCTCCCTCTCTCTCAATGGACACATGTATGGCATGCATCACATATATGCATACCTATATCGATCTGGAATTACTTGGTGCCTCATTTCCTTCTATTGTAAATTTAAATAGAGTTCAGACGAGTCTTAAGTTTTCTAACGAACACGAATGGTGAACATAAGAGCTTGATTTTTCAAGGAATCAAAAAGCCTCCCACTTGTCGTGTTAATGTTGGGTTGTGAATAGGCTTCGTTCTTATATAATGGTGCCAAACCAACTTAACAGAACCCTTTCTCCCTCTCTTAGATATCTCTGAATCCCTGGCTGGAAGGATGAATGAGTCCTCCGAAACTTCTTCGCTGGAACTCCCTGTCTTAGATATCTCTAAACCCCTACTTCGGTCCACACTATCCTCTCTCTCACAGGCATGCAGGGAATGGGGCTTCTTCCACATCACCAACCATGGCATCTCTAAAGATATCCATAACAGAATCTTTGCCCTCTCCAACCGCGCTTTTAGCAGTCCATCTGATGTCAAACTTAAGATAGGTCCACTGTCTCCGGCTAACACTTACACTCCTCACTTCATTGCCTCTCCTTTCTTTGAAAGCCTGCGAGTTTCTGGCCCGGACTACTATGCATCAGCCAAGTCCTCGTCTGATGTCCTTTTCGAGCTACCTAATACTGAATTTTGGTAAATGCAACAATCCATCTTTGATCATTGTATTACTGGTTGAAGGATTTTTCTCTTCTTTCTGTCAATTAATATGTTCACTACTTTGATCTATTCAGCGAGGTGTTCCAAGAATATGGGTGCAAGATGATGGATTTATCAAAGAAAATCACTGCAATTCTATTAAATTGTTTGGGAGAAGGCTTCGAGACAAAGCACTACGATTCTGAATTTGGCCAGTGTCATGGATATCTGAGAGTAAATAACTATTCCCCTCCTGAGACTCTTGACTTGCCAGAGATTGAAGGGCTCGGTATGCACACTGACATGAGCTGCATCACGATTCTTTTTCAAGACGAGATTGGAGGGCTTCAGGTGAGATCCAAGGGAGGGGAGTGGATGGACACAGCGCCAAATGAGGGGACACTCGTGGTGAACATTGGAGATTTGTTGCAGGCTTGGAGCAATGGGAGATTTAGATCATCTGAGCATAGGGTAGTCTTGAAGCAGCGGGTATGCCGCTTCTCTCTTGCTTTCTTCTGGTGCTTTGAGGACGAGAAGGTGATCGCAACGCCAGAGGATGTGGTGGGGGAAGGTAACGAGAGGGTTTATGTGCCATTTGTCTGCCGAGACTACATTAAGTTTAGAGAGAACAGCGAGAGAGGGAGGTTCGAAAAAGTTGGATACACGGTTGATGATTTTGCAGTGACAACAATCTAAGGAAGTTGATTCAAGGCGCACTGTTAGCTTGTGAGGTCTACTCTTCTTTTATTTATCTTTTGTTTAGGAAAGCTATGCCATGTAAAATTCTCCGGTTGGATTTCTGATGGAGAAGAGTTTTATTTGAGAAATATACCTGGAATCATTGGCCAGAAGTTGGAAATAAAAAATGAGATATATTGAAAGTCGTGTTCAAGATTTTTGTTTTCTGTGAAAGGTTTCAGTACTTATTTCTGCAGAAGTTTCAGAAATTGGAACCGTGGTAGTTGTGGTAGCATTGTCATTGATAGTCATTACTAGTGAAATTAAATGCAGATTATGATAGTTGCAGTCGTATTTTTTTTTTAACTAAAAGCGGTGAGAATTTTCTCCTATGCTTCATTAAAAATACTTAATAGAACTGAATACAAATTATATATTATATAAATTAGTCATAAAAGAGAGTGTTGCGCGTACACTATACAAAAGCAAAGCTATAATATTACATCCCAGTAGCAATTATATCTTGAAGCAAATACAGCATCTTCAAGTGTCTTGGCCATCGTAGTCCTCTACAGGAGAATGTCATGATGGTCTCATCTCCGTCATTGATAGTTATTACTAGGGAAATTAAATAGTTATTACTAGTGAAATTAAATGCAGATTGCAGTGTACGTCCTAATTCTTTGAGTCTTGTGTCGAGTATTTGTCAGACAGAAGGTTGAGAAACTGTCGAAAATTAGTGTAGAAACAAAATAATGGTAGGGTTCCAGCTTCAGAGGTGGACCAAGACATTGGGAATACTTTTTATGAGCAGAGAAGTTTTCTGGGTAATCTTTAACCCCACTTGGACAATTTCACAGAGCCTGAACTTGTCTCCAGTGATGTGCATTTAGCACCTTTCTTAACTTTTGATTCAATCAATTGGTTGTTATTTTATCTTTTTTGGCTAGTAAAGCTCACGTACACATATTTTTTACAACATTACTAAAATTTGAGCCTCCACCAAAACATCTCGCAAATTGTAGAGGGATTATACCATTTGAGTAAGCGCAAGTGTTTGAGAAGCAAGGAAAATTGAATAACCTTCTCAAATCCAATAGTGTAGTCAAGAGTCCAATCTATAGAACAACCCAAATCCACAATCTTTTTCTTTGACCAGTCATGCAGGGAGGGCTCTTATCAATGTTTTCATTATAACAGCACACAGTAAACTGCACCAATGGGATTGAGACACGTGATTGCCCGATGATGCGGATACAATAAAACTAAAGAGAAACCTAATCAGATAAAGACTGTGCAAGGCTAGAATGTGTGTTACTTCTGCTTGAAACAAATACTAAAGCTTTAAATGTGCAAAGGTGTGGGAGTTGTTCATGTGAAGCCAAAGGAAAGACTTTAGATTACGCTATTTATCGCAAGAAAATATAATTGCTACTTGCGTTATTGAGTGTTCTTGCACCTAGCAACGTGGGCAGGATGAGGAGAATTCAATGGTCCAAGTCTTCTTGCATGAGATTGCCAGCTTCCAGGAAACCAACTGAGAGTTTTTTTCTCTCTTCCATTAGCATAAATTATTGCCTCATGTGTCAAGCCAGTTGCCATCTCTTAGAGTGCAGAATTCAGTAGTTTCATGTTCATCAAGGGGGAGAAGTATTCTATTGCAAGGCAAAACAAGCTGTGATGTTTATGTGCTGCACATGAGATAGCTTGAGCATAACTTACTTCAGCTTGTGTTCGTCTGTCGACTACTAAGTTTTCTGCGAAGTGATTGTTACGCTGTTGCTCTTGGTAAGCAGCCAAACTTGAACTTTTGTAATAGAGCAAAGAATGCGCAAGCATTATGATTTTTCGAAATAAATATGATGATTGAGTTGTTTTATTAATCGAGTCAAATGAATACAGCAAGTGTTTTTACAGAGGACTAGTGGGTAGTTCGCTCAAAAAGATGGATACATGTTAAAGACTCTGATAAAAGACTTTAAACCACCAGAAAAATTTTCTACTCAAAACTCGAATCTAGTTTGACTGGGCTCCGATATGAATTGGATCTGAAACCGTCGATCCTGTCAAGTGAAAACTTTAGATAAAAAACATTTAACTATATTAATGTCAGGTCTATGATATCTAAATATAAAACATCTTATGATCTAGAGAAGTTTTACTTGCGACGGATCAAGTCCTCAGAAAATGACCGGCTTAAATAGCATGGTATAAAAAATAAAAGGGTTAATTACACTCAAACCCCCTATAGTATGAGACATGTAACACTTAGACCCCCTGAAGTTTAAAACTCTCACTTAGACCCCCTGAAGTATCTAAATCACCGTGTTTTAATTACATTCAGACCTCCTGGTCTAGGGAGTTTAAGTGAGAGTTTTAAATTTCAGGAGGTCTAAATGTTACATGCCCCATACTACAGGGGGTCTGAGTGTAATTAACCCAAAATTTAAAAAAAAAAAAATATTGTAAGGTCTCGATCCGCGGGCTAGACATCCCTAAATCATATGTTGTTTTTGCTATTAGGCTATTTGTATGTCATAGATCAAGAAACTAGATCCTAGTCAAACTCGAATTAGTATACAAGTGCAGCAAAATACCTCAGCATTTGCTAATAACTCGCTGAAGCGCTCTCTTCACCATCCCCGGTGATACCACAGCCAAACTCCTGCACTGCAGCCAGGTAAAAAGCCCAAAATTAGTGTAGTTGGATATCGTGAAACTAGATTCTAACATATTAATGAATCTGAGACAGTCTGACGTCCAAACCATAGCTGCTTTTAGTGTGAGTGTAAGAACGCCATTTTGGGTGGACGACTGCACTGTATGTGCATCCAAGTGGATGTTGCTCAGAGCATCAACTATATCGAGTAGCAAACTGTCTCTCCAAGGGCAGTTCATCTCGAGCATGACCTCTTTCTCAATCACGGTTACATTGATATCAACCACACTGTCCTTTACCCAGTGATCATGTTCACCCTCTGCTTCCTCAATCTCGGAAGCCTTCCTCTTATTTGCTGATGTCTTCCTTCTATTGGTGCCTTCGCTACTGCCATAATTATCGGACGTCCTCTCAGCTACGTCGGGGTGTTTCCTTCGTTCTCTTGCTTCAACTTCTACTATCTCCTTGCAAGATTCCAACTCTTCCACTCTTTTCTCGAGCTCTTTTAGGTACTCTATTGTGTCACCAAGGATTGATGCTTTGTCCACCTGAAGTTTAAAAATAAAATCATTTGTGCAATTGAGATAGATATAAATTTCAAAGAAAAAATTGAGTTGCCAATTTTTTTTTATTTAAAAAAAAAAAATTGAATTGTTTGAAAATTCTTTGGTTTCAGGAATCTAGTACACATTAAAAGCAACTTTTGTTTCTCTAAGAATAGTTAAACCATGAAATTGTTGTGTTTCAACCTTTCATCTGAACTCATTATAAACAAAATCCTAGATTCTTGTACACAAAATTTCACTAGTGTGGTTCGAAAAAATATAAGAATTTTTCAAAATTTGAAGAATAGCTCTACTGCTTGTTGTTATAAAATTGATGATGACGTTCTTTTCTAGACAAGTTTCGGCATAGATGAGGGTGGTTCAGTGCCAGGCACACAGCCTCTTAGTAGAGGCCCCACACGATGCCTCAACCTTCGTCCTTTTCCTTCACCCTTCTCCATCAACGATGGAAGAGGAAGAGAGACGGAGTCCTGCAGCCAAGCAAGAACAGAAGCTCGTGTGGGCACGTAATTCACAGATTGCGTGCTTGTTTGGATATCCACTCTGTTTTCTACATGTTTTATATTTTATTTCATTACTATTCTGTTCGGTTAAATTACCTATTAATTAATGGAATGCAAGGGGATTTAGCCCACTGTATACGTTTAAACCAAAAAAAATTACTAGTGAAGGTGTCAATAGTACAGGTGCAACATATTGGGAGCTACAACTGCAGATTAAGCCTGCATAGATAAAGAAGCAAGCAATCATTTATGTTCTGTCTAGTTTCTCTATATCCTTAAAATCGCCATGAAACGAATTAAGGGACTCAAATAATCATCAAACTTTCAAATATGTAACATTATGGAGGAAAAATAAAGTATCTGCAGTGTTGAACTCTAAAAAGTGAGCCTTTATATGAATAAACTTTCAGGTTTTAGCTGGCAATAGTTTCAGTGTTGCAGTAAAAATACCTTGCTAATGGAAGGAATCAGTGATCGGAGAACCAGGAACTTCTCGTTCAGCTTCTCTCTTCTCCTCCTCTCCGATAACACATGGCTCGCGCTTGCATCATCTCCTTCGGGCTTGCTAGCTTTATTCTTAATCCCATTTTCATCAGGCGGCTTCATACCTCGACCATCCGGAATCCAAGATGCATCAACTAAAAGTTTCTTCAACAGTTCCTGAGGTGTGCCACTTGGTAATTTTGAAGCGGTCAAATTTCCCGTCCAGAGTGTAAAGCTAGACACCTGAGAGCCATTAAGAGAGCCTGAAACCAAAGCTGATTCCTTTGAGTTGCTCAAAATAGCAGAAAGAGTGCTTTGGTAGTGAGCCTCGTCACCATCAAGATCTAGAGAGGTTAGCTTTGCATGATTTCCTTCTTGAAGGCAATCGAGGACATGATTCTTTATCCTTTCACCCTTTGGAGAAGAGAGGATGTGCGGAGGACTCGCAAAGGACTGCAACAGACAGTCACTAGAGTTCAAGGAACCATGCAGGCAATTGCTGATCTCGTCGTCCATCAGTAGATGGCTCTGAACTTGAGAGGTGCCATCAATTCCCTCCATTCTGAAAGAATCGTGAATCTGATGGTTCGGGTAGTAACCATTCGAGCTACCATCAAGAGAACCATTTTGTAGTTCCTCGCAGGTGTTTGCATTTATCTCCATTACTTGGTCATGGATCACTTCAGTTTCTTCATCCGGGGTATAAGATGGAAAATTAAATGAAAATGGTGATAGGATACCCTCAAGTTGGGAATGATGCTCGGATACTAAGTTGTCGTTCTCCAATGCCATGGTATCTTCGAGTTCATGATCAAGAATTGGGTGCATGTTGTCTTCATCCTCCTTTTCTGCTGGAGGGGAACTGGAGATAGATTGTTCAGAGCAAGCAGGGACCGGCAACTCCCAAAAGGATGTTGTTACTTGCTGTACTAAACTGGGATCCTCCGAAACCTTGAGATGAGATATGAATTGAAATTTGAGATATAATAAGGAGAAACCGGATCCTAATGCATGCGAAATTAGTGAGGATTACCAGTTCAGTTGTACCGAGCTCAAGAACACCATCCATGAAGGGAAAGCACACCACTGTCTGCAATGGGAGAGCAATAAGTCTAAAAAACAATCCTAATCTAAATCTTAAAAAATCAAGGAAACCATGTAAGAGATATAAGAACATCCCAACGGCAGAATAGAACTAAAAAGTAATTTTATTTGATAAAGCAGACGGTTAATCATTTATAGACCCTTCATATTCAAATGCAATGGAAGTTTACACATGTAGTCAAAAAGATTGAATAGAATGAAGTAGAAAATAGAAGGACAATTTGTCGGTGCCAAATTTAACCTACAGAACAATGGCATCGTGAATGATCTCAAGAACAAGTCAGATTGATGCGGTTTAATATTTGAGACAGATTTATTTATGTCCACTTTGCAACGTTCAATTGAGCAAATTACTTGATACGTGCAATGTTAGCCAATTCTACAAATAAATATAAACATGGTTGGCGAAAACCAAAAAGAAGTAAACCCACAAGACCAGTCTTCTTCCCTTTTCTTCGACTGGACATGTCTTTAACTCGTATGTAGACTAGATCACAGGCCACATATTGCACTTCTTTAATGTTAGAGCACGCAAATTTGATTTGTTCATATCAAGCATGAAAAATAATGAAACAACTTTATATGATATGTTCCATCTAGTCCAGGATGTTTTTACTCAAATAAAACAAATTGACGTACCTGAATTGATGCACTCTGGTAAGGGACATATCGAACCAGTTGATAGATGGAATCAAACAAAGAAGTGAAGCAATCAGATACTTCTGTGGCTAAACAAAGTAAAAAAAAGATAAAAAGTCTAAGGGGGGGGATGTCACTGAGAAAGACCGAACCTTTGCTAAAAGAGAACGGGAGAAAGTTCTGCTATCTGCAAACTTAGCATTGCACAACCAGATATACTGATTGCTTGCTAAGGCTCTACCAGGCACGCTGGAACAAAAGATGTAAAAGATGAGAAAATTAATTTGATTAGAGCATGAGAAATGATAGCAAAGAGAAATCACTATAAGAAGGGTAATCAGCGAGGAACTTAAATATTAAACTCTCGTTTTCTCACATAAACACTTGAGATCAGATGGATATAGAAAACTACTTTATCTTCTGATGTATAACCACCGTTGCCATCATCAAGTAAAAATATCCATATATCTTCCTTTTGTATTATACCATTCCCATTAGAAAATCTTTAGCGGGGTGAGCTTTATGATTTGTATTTGAATCGAAGGAGATGCATATTGTTATATATGCAATGAAAAAATAAAATAAAGTTTATAACATTGAAAGCATCTGCTCGGTATTTATTTATTTATTTTGTGTGTGTAAGGAAGCAACCAAAATGTAGTTATTTGGTGAATGTCACAAATTTTCTGACTATGTTGTTTGCTTATGACATAGAGTAGCAACACTACAACGTGGGTATGAATTAAGGACCTATTCTTTCTTCCTTCCCTTTGGCATCATAAGAAATTTTAGGCATTTCTTGTAGAAACTTAATATATTCTACGAATCTAGACTAGCAGACCAGATAAGGAAATAAATAAGAGTACTCA
Source organism: Dracaena cambodiana (assembly GCA_036321105.1). Classification (NCBI taxonomy): domain Eukaryota; kingdom Viridiplantae; phylum Streptophyta; class Magnoliopsida; order Asparagales; family Asparagaceae; genus Dracaena; species Dracaena cambodiana. The sequence goes on from JAYEPQ010000002.1 coordinate 20,447,125, forward strand.
TCACCATAAATTTATTTCTAATTCATGCCGCATAAGGTCAGGAAAAAAAAAAAAAACTACTAAAAACCAAAGGCAGAGAAAACCGAGTTCACATCTGAATTGGCATTCATGTTTATAAGAAGCATAAGCATTATGTATCCATTTCAAGAAATATGTGAAGAACTTGTTTATTATATTTATGGAGTTTTTGACTTGACTAAATGATCCCAGAAAATCACAAGAATGCAAACAAATAAAAAAATCAAACATATTTCCGACTCCTAAGTGTCAGCCTTATGAACCATTTTTTTTTTCCTCGGTCATATTATTAGTAAAAACACTAGTCACTTGCTTGTTTCACCATGACATGCACCAGTTAAAACTTGAAGCATACTCTGCGGCATAAAATTTGCACCAAAATTGCTTATGTATACCACATAAATCAAAGTAGGTCAATGTTTTATTTTAAATTGCTGAATTAGTCAACACGATCACTATAGAGTAACATAGAAAATTATTTAATGGTAGATGCATCATATCATATCATATTATAAAAGTTGGAATTCCGAATTCCAAAGGATTAGTGACTCAAGCTTGATATTGAAATTATTCATGATAATTAAAACCCTTATCCTTGACTAAACGTGAAGGTCATGACTGAAGAGCGTTAAACCATTTAATAACCTGCATAAGTTGTAATAACCTATATTTCTCAGTTGACAGAGTTAAAATGATCAAGAAAAGTTGAATACTTCTCCAAAGAGCCTTCTAATGACATAAACTAGGGACAACGAGCAACTTGACTATGATAATTTTAAAAGATTTATCAATAGAAAAGGATATCGTACCCTTGCCCAGGCCCAAATGTGAAGGACATGCAAACTAAGTAGTACCACTCCATGGCACTCAAATCTTCAGGAGATAGTGAGGCAGATGGCCTTCTGGTTTGCTGATTGCTATCGCCCATTGAAAGAGACTCGTAAAGGTCTCTTAACTGCTCGCTCCTTTGCAGACCAATCTGATCTGCTTTAAACTCCATCTGTTGAGTCGTCTTTCTAGTCTTTATATCACCATTGTAGAATCCATCACTCCATGCTAGCATCCTGGAAACCAACACCATAGAAGGAAATAAGAAATAAACTTGGATCAAAGCAGCCTTAAAAGGACATCACGGCATAATTCACTGGGACAGGACAAGTACAAGGTGAGAAAGCCTAACTTGAAGCTAGAACTTTAAAGATTAGAAACGGTAACGTACAATGTAGTATGAACTCACAATTGAACATAAATAATTCACATAGAATTACTAGGAAACTAGAGTCCAAATGGCAATAACAGCTTTTGTTAACCTCTGATTAATGAAATGCGGGGGATTTTACCCACAATTTATGCTAGAAATAAATTGTCAATAATAGCTTCCCAAGGAAGAAGAAACATACATGTTCAAGAAGTTCACTCCGGAAGTTTGAACATACCATTAGAAAAGGAAGTTGAATGCGTAGACATCAGTAACAAAGCATTCACTTCAAAAAGAGTGTTGTTTTAGTACATTTCAGGTCATTTACAGAAGCTAAAAATTTATCTACATGAACAAAAATATAAATTAAATTGAAGAATACGAAATTTCTATATGTTTGTTTTTCTAGCCCCTGTGTTTCATTAATTGGATTTTAACGTAACAGAAGATTCATCTATATATTAAGAAAAATATAAAATAAAATCCTTCTTAAGGATGACTAAAAAACAAACAACAAACAAGGTCGGCTCACTCCGTAGCTGAAATTTCTCCTCCTTATGCATACTCTTCAAGGTCGGCTCACTCCGTAGCTGAAATTTCTATATATTGACAAAATTTAGAACATCTCTGTAGCTGAAATTTAGCTGAAATTTCTATATATTGACAAAATTTAGAACATCTCCGTAGCTGAAATTTCTATATATTGATTAGAACATCATTTGCATGTCAGCAATAGGGGAGAATTTCTATATATTGATTAGAGATCGTCGGGTCCATGAGGGGTCTAAATACAAAGCTGAAAACCAGCTTGACTCAAAAGGTTAAGCCATTAGGTCAAAATCCCAACTTTGTATTTAAACCCATATACTTTCTTTGTCATATCCGATGTGGTACTATACTCACATATGAACTAACTTAACAATTTACTCCTTCATTGGGAGTATACCAACTTAACTTTGGCATCCACGTGGAGCCAGACACGTGTATGAAACCAAATCCAAAGTTAGACGTTCTCCCCAACAATATTAAGAGATTTGGGGCTTATCCCCAAACATACTAGCCAGTCCCAATCTCTAGGATAAGGGCAAGGGAATTTAAATAAAATCGCATCAATTTACATAATGGAGCTACATTTGCAACAAACCCGAACAATTATATAACCATGACATGCTGAAAAAAGAAATAAAATAGGAAACTGGACACATCTAGTATTAGTAACTCTGCAACAGTAAGCATTTCACAAAGACATCTACTGTTGAAATGGAACTCATTGCTAACTGCAAAGTTCTCACTAAGAAATATAAAGAACTTGAAGAACTCATACCCTTGTTGTTTAGCCGAGGCTGCTGACCAAAAGATTGCATAGCTCCATTGAATATTTCTCACAGTTGCAGCAAGCTGATTCCTGAGTTGCTTCTCTTGCAACCCATCTTGGGTTTCTGCCCCTTCTGCCATTGCTAACCTCAGAACCCAGCCACCCAATCTCTCTAAACTAAAGAGTTCAGTACAAGTAGCAGCATGGGTTTCAACTAATGGAGAGGGCTGGGTTTTGGTAAAACAAGCCAAAAACTTGTAAATTCCAGTGTTTTGAAAAAGACTCTCTCTTGAGAAAAACTAGAGAAGAAAACTTAAAGAGTTTGTTCTTTTAAAGAAACTTGAGGGCCCTTTCTTGTATTTATTAGCATGAGATAGAAAAAGATAATAATAATAATAATAATAATAATAATAATAATAATAATAATAATATTGCTATTTTAGCATCAGCAGTTGAATGAAGAGGAAGAGGAAGGGATAAGTTGTTGGGTGCAATTGGGTGTGTGTGGGGGTCGTGGCTGGCTCTTTGTTGATGGAATAAAAAACTAGTCAAAAGGGAGACTTGAGGCTTTCATGGCCTTGTTGGACCTGGGAGTCCAAAGTGAGGGCCGGGGCAGCCATTGTTGTTAGGTTTGGGATTCAGAGAAGAGTTAAATTATGTAGGGGTTTTTACATATCTGTGGCTTAAATCTTTAAAAATTAGAATTCAGTATTTCAAATTCTCATATTTATAATTTAGTCCTTCAAATTTTTTAAGTTACCATAATTTAGTCCCAGGTATATTTTTAGTCTAAATTACCTATTATATTCCTGAGTTAGTTTGCTTTAGTCTTCACTTTATTCTTCACTTTACTCTTTTTCCTTCCTCTCTCTTCTTATTAGGGAGGAAAGAGAGAAAAAGAAGAAAAATAGAGAGGAGAACTCAATAAAAAGAGGAAGAGAAAAGAAAGAGGAAAGTGTGAACTAAAGTAAAGAAAGTCAGAGGTATAATGGAAAATTCGAACTAAAAATATGACTGGATGACTAAATTATGGTAATTGAAAGAATTTGAAGTATTAAATTATAAATATGAAGATTTGGAGATTAAATTTTAATTTTTAAAAATACAAAGGACAAGATACCTAAAAACCCCAATTATGTATCCTGATGAGAACATAAGCAGAAGTCTTTTTTTTTTTTTTTTTTTTTCCCTTGGAAAAAAACAGCAGAAAAGTCTGTGGCTTGGCTTTTGGAGCCACATGGCCGCAACCCGTGTACTTTAGGGATTTTGAAGCAAAACTGCAGCCTATGACCTTTCGTGTTTTATTATTTGTGATAGTTTCGATACACACAAAAGCTACAAAAAATAAAAGGTGTATTTACTGGTTTGTCCCTCAAATCTTTATATATTATGATTTTGCCCCCCAAATCTCATAAGTTACAATAATTTAGTCCCCTCTCTAACACAGTTAAATATTTGACCATTTTACCCCTCTTTTCCTCTTCTATTTTCCTCCTCTCTTCTTCTTCTCTCTTCCTCCTGTCTTCTTCTTTTCTTCATTATTTCTCCTCTCTTCTTTCAGTATTTAACTATGTTAGGGAAGAGAAGAAAAGAGAGGAGAAAGAGAGGAGAAAGAAGAGAGGAAAAATAATGAAGAAAAAGAGAAGAGAGGAGGAAGAGAGGAGAAAGAAGAGAGGAGAAATAATGAAGAAAATGAGAAGAGAGTAGGAAGAGAGAAGAAGAAGAGAGGAGGAAAATAGAAGAGGAAAAGAGGGATAAAATGGTCAAATATTTAACTGTGTTAGAGAAGGGGACTAAATTGTTGTAACTTATGAGATTTGGGAGGCAAAATCCTAAATATGAAGATTTGGGAGACAAAATCATAATATATAAAGATTTGAGGGACAAACCAGTAAATAGCCCAAAATAAAATATAAGAAAATATCTAGGCATTTACGTTCAAACTAAAATAGTACATATTAGCAAAATTGAGGATAGACACTTAGGTTGTCTTGCTCCAACCATCGCCGAATTAATGTAGTCTTTATCGTTTTTGAAGATATACACACTCTCTCTCTCTCTCTCTCACTGTCCAATAGTTGACATATCCACCGTAATGTAGAGCTTAAACACAAACAAGGCAAGAAGATAATAAGAATATATATAAGAAATATACTCAGTGGAAGAACCTCACAATATAAAAGATTGAGCTGCAAAAACAAGAATGGATAATTTTATTCGGTGAAATGATGAGCCTTATATGGGCATACAATCCAACGGTATACTAAGTATGTTCTCAACCTTTATAGCATAACTCAACAATCTATAATAACAACACTCCTATAGACTTGGTCATACAAATAACTAAATAACAAACCATGACTCCACTAAAGCAACTAACAAAATTCTAGAAAATAGGAGAAGCAAATTTGAATAGTTCAAACACGTGCTGGTGTTGCAGCTTTAACACTCCCCCTCAACACCAGCTTTCATTCTTTCCACCATGCTGAGCCAATGACAGAAATTTTTAAACTTGTTGCCACTCAAGCCTTTTGTGAACAAATCTGCAAGTTGGTTTTCTGTCTTAACATGCTTCAATGCAATTTCTTCTTGCAGAACTTTTTCCCTAATAAAATGGTATTGCACCTCCACATGTTTAGTTCTTGTATGAAAAACTGGATTTTCTGCCAAACATATTGCCGATAGGTTGTCGCAATACAAAGGAATGGCATATTCTGCTGGCTGATGCAAGTTCTTTAATAGTTGCATAAGCCAAGTGCTCTCTTGAGCTGCCATCGTTGCCGCTCGATACTCCGCTTCTGTTGTTGACAAAGACACAGTTGGTTGCCTTTTGCTACACCAAGAAATTATTCCTAACCCGAGCATAAAGACATACCTGGTAGTTGAGCGTCGGGTATCATGGTCACTTGCATAGTCAGCATCACAATAGCCAACTAGCCTGCAGTCTCCACCTTTCTTGTATATAATACCATAGCCAAGCGTACTCTTCACATATCTTAGGATTCGTTGAACTGCTTCCAAATGAGACTTCTTCGGATTTTGCATGTAGCGACTCATCACGCCAACTGCAAAAGAAATATCTGGTCTTGTTAAAATTAAGTAGATAAGACTTCCCACCAATTGTCGGTACATCGTAGCATCTCCCAAATCTTTCCCTTCATGAGCACACATTTTTGTGTTTGGCTCCATCAGCGTCGAGATTGGCTTACACTTAAGCATTCCAAACTTCTTCAACAAATCTTTGGAATACTTTTACTGATGGAGAAATATTCCACCTTGAGTATGATCGATCTCTAAACCAAGAAAATACTTGAGTTGTCCAAGTTCTTTCATCTGAAAGCGAATTGATAAATTCTCCTTGGTTCGGAGAATTTCTTCTTCATAATCTCCTGTGATGATTAAATCATCTACATATACTAGCACAATAGCTAGCTTTCCTTCTTTAGTTTTGACAAACAAGCTAGAATCTGCAGATGTCATCGAATAACCACTATGAGTAAGAAATTCAGCAATCTTACCATACCATGCCCTTGGTGCTTGTTTTAACTCATAGAGTGCCTTCCGGAGTTTACACACATACTTAGGATGATCTTGTATCTGAAAACCCATCGGCTGATCCATGTAGATCTCCCGATCTAGCTCTCCATGCAAAAAGGCATTCTTCAAGTCCATCTGCGACAACTTCCAACTTTTGCTAGCTGCAAGTGCTAATAGGACTCGTACAGTTGTAAATTTTGCAACTGGACTAAACGTTTCATCATAATCTAATCCATATTGTTGAAAGAACCCTCGAGCTACCAAACGAGCCTTGTGCCTCTCTATTGATCCATCTGTGCTACGCTTTATTTTGTACACCCATTTGCAAGAAATAGGCTTCACATCTCTTAGCTTTGGTACGAGTTCCCAAGTCTGATTTTGCTCTAATGTAGCAATTTCTTCTTCCATAGCTTTAATCCACTCAGGATTGTGAGATGCTTCCTCAAATGTCTCTGGTTCTTTTGCATCTGCTTCTTCTACTATGGCATTATTGACATACTTAGGATTTGGCTTTCTGGCTCTTGTTGATCTTCTAAGTGCAGTTGGTGTATCTACTTCAATTTGCTCAGTATTTTCGCTTGGCCTTTGGTACACACCTGTTTGCCAAGGATTTTGAGCTATGCCTTCTTCGACATCTCCACCATCGTCTGCATCCTTAGCTTCATCTGAACTCAACTGGATTTGAGAAGTTTCTAATACTTCTTTAAAAACATCTGAATATGATAGTACTTCTGTGACGCCCCCAATTCGGCTCTATTTTTTTTTCCTTCCTCAAAATAGGGAACGCCGCTTAAATACTATAAATAACCCAACAGTCCCATGATCTTGGAATAACCGTAACTACTGCCATGTCAAGATGAATAACCATGTCTGAAACTAAAAGGATTTCATTTATACAGAGAGTTGATTACATAGAATGGCACACTGCTCTAAATATTTACACAAAAGAGTTAAATACTACAAGTTAAAGCAGTGCCCAGAAAAAAGAAACAAGAACAAGAAGTGACAAAGGAAATAAGAACAAGAAGTGCGAAGTACCAAAATAGTATTGTGCTAGTATCCTCTACTCGACCTGGTTGGTGAAGTAAAGATCGTTGTCTGGAGCAATCTCCCCTTCTGTTCTTTCGTGATCTGGGCTTAAAAAAACCCAGGGGATTAAACCCAGCAAGTAACACAAAAGAAAGAAACACGTGTACTATCACAGTACAAATAAATAAAAGAATAAATAAATTGCGTTGGTACAAACGTATCCTGAAAATGAATTGAGTAAGACTATTCATTCAAATAGTAGAAACAAATCATGTAAAGGTGACAAGTGTAAGCGAAGTAAATATCAATCATGTTGCATATAAGCAGAACAATGTAAATCATTCACAAGCTTCGATATCAATCATGTTGCATGTAACCAGAACTATGTAAGTCATTCACAAGCTTCGTGTAAAATTTAATAGGTCCATATCATGTTAGTGTTGGAATTGAAACTCAATGATGGATAAGATAGCGCGCAGTTTCTCATATTGTACAAGTGCCCGTGCATACCCGGGACCCGGCCTCTAATTCATAGCGCTGAACCATGACACACCGCTAGGTGCTACAAGTCAGATCCCGTTAAATGAAACAAGTAACGGGCATCACCCATATGGTGACTCATGTATCAGATGGTGGCTCAGTACCACCCAGTGCTGCTAGTAAAAGGCCCTCAGCACCTAATCAAGAAGTTGGCCAACAAGATCCTTGTACAATACAGTACTTATCTATCCATCATGTAGTTTTTTCCATGTTAGTAATGCACATGATATACGTGAATTGAAGGAAACACGTGGATTTTCATGTCAAATTGTACACATATCATTTCACAAGAATCAAGAGTGCAAGAATCAAGATTTGGAATCATGTACACATGTGTTATAAGAATGCTTCATATCATGTAATAAGAATACTAGAACTTGTAATCATGTCTTGTAATAAAGTACTAGAACTTATTATCCTGTAATAAGAATACTAGAACTTATAATCATGTCTTGTAATAAAGATACTAGAACTTGTAATAAGTATACTAGAACTTGCAATCATGTCTTGTAATAAAAATACTAGAACTTGTAATAAGGATACTAGAACTTGTCATCATGAATAATCTTGCCTTCATGTATCATGTTGATATTCATATGTCATGTTATCATAAATCCGCGAATCATGCCAAGTGTATAAATCCGTGTTTCTCTTGAAACTGAAAATAGCCAAACGCGAGGCTAAAAATTGTCAAATGCAAAGCTAAAAATATAGCCAAACAGGAAGCAGAAAATAGCCAAACGCGAGGCTAAAATTTGCCAAACGCAAGGCTAAATATTGTCAAACGCGAGACTAAAAAAATAGCCAAACAGAAAGCAGAAAATAGCCAAACGCGAGGCTAAAAATTGCCAAACGCGAGGCTAAAAATTGTCAAACGCGAGGCTAAAGAAATAGCCAAACAGGAAGCAGAAAATAGCCAAACGCGAGGCTAAAAATTGCCAAACGCGAGGCTAAAAATTGCCAAACGTGAGGCTAAAGAAATAGCCAAACAGCAAGCAGAAAATAGCCAAATGCGAGGCTAAAAATTGCCAAACGTGAGGCTAAAAATTGCCAAACGTGAAGCTAAAAATATAGCCAAACAGGAAGCAGAAAATAGCCAAACGCGAGGCTAAAATTTGCCAAACGCGAGGCTAAAAATTGCCAAACGCGAAGCTAAAAATATAGCCAAACAGGAAGCAGAAAATAGCCAAACGTGAGGCTAAAATTTGCCAAACGCAAGGCTAGAAATTATCAAACGCGAAGCTAAAAATATAGCTAAACAGGAAGCAGAAAATAGCCAAATGCGAGGCTAAAATTTGCCAAACGCGAGGCTAGAAATTGTCAAACGCGAAGCTAAAAATATAGCGAAACAGGAAGCAGAAAATAGCCAAACGTGAGGCTAAAATTTGCCAAACGCGAGGCTAGAAATTGTCAAACGCGAGGCTAAAAATATAGCCAAACAGGAAGCAGAAAATAGCCAAACGCGAGGCTAAAATTTGCCAAACGCGAGGCTAAAAATTGTCAAATGCGAGGCTAAAGAAATAGCCAAACAGGAAGCAGACAATAGCCAAACGCGAGGCTAAAAATTGCCAAACGCGAGGCTAAGCCAAAAATAACCAACATCCATAAATCAGGCTAAGTATGCAGTCTAGAAACTTTTCTAAGTATGCAGATCCAATATGATGTGAATTTATCCATAAAGAAAAAGGAATCATGTACTCATAATAAAAATCAAATAATTTCCAAGAAAGATCATACATGCTACTTGTACTCAAATACGATTCAAAGAGAGAACAAGAACAAGGTGATACTTGCCTCTATTCCCTTTAATTTCCTCCGTTGTTGTAGCAAAGCCTCCCTTCTATTTCCTTTACTCAACTAACTAGAAGAACCAAGGGTGATTTCTATTTTGTTCTTTTTGATAAGAATTCTCTTTGAGAGAATAAGGTTATATATACCTAAGGGCATTTTGGTCACCTTATCCTCTAGCCTAGTCTAAGACTTCTTGCATGCATGACAAATGTCAACTAGAGTGCCACCTCTCATTCTCTTCTAACAACTTATCCACACAAAAGGCCAAAGTGGTGCCCTTAGAAATTAAATTTAAATTTGAAGGTGTATAGAAAGAAACTTTTGCCTTGATAATTTGAAATGATAGTTTTGGGGTGTTACATTCTACCCACCTAATAAAAGAATTTCGTCCTTGAAATTCCAATTTTAAAAGGTATACTATTATATACAGGTACGTGTTGTCATATAAAAATAGACTCAACTTACATACCTGATAATGAAAATAGGTACGGGTATTTTGTTTTGATGTCGCCTTCAAGTTCCCAAGTGGAGTCCCCAGGTGATCGTGCATCCCATGAAACAAGGACCAACGGTATCACTTTGTTCTTTAGGATTTTCTCCCGTCGATCGATGATTGCTACAGATTGTTTCTCATACTTTAGATCGGATCTCAGATCCACCTCGGACAAGTCCACAGCCTTATGTTCATTGCCCAAGCACTTCCTTAATTGCGACACATGAAATACATCATGAATAGTTTCCATCTCAGGCGGTAATGATAATCTATATGTAAGGTTCCCAATTCTTTCTGTAATTTCGAATGGTCCAATATATCTTGGACTAAGTTTTCCCTTCTTGCCGAATCTAATCAGTCCCTTCATTGGCGATATCTTGATAAATACCTTATCTCCTATTTCAAACTCCAATGATTTTCTACGTCGATCTGTCCATTTCTTTTGTCTATCTTGTGCAACTTTCATATGTTCCCTAATAATCTTTACTTGCTATGTTGCTTGAGTAATTAATTCAGGTCCCAAAATACTCCGCTCTCCAATCTCGTTCCAACATAATGGAGATCTACACTTCCTGCCATATAAAGCCTCAAATGGTGCCATTTTGATACTCTCTTGATAGCTATTATTGTAGGAAAACTCCGCCATATATAAATGGTCTTCCCAAGATCCTCCAAAATCTAGCATACATGCTCTAAGCATGTCTTCAAGTATTTGGATAGTTCGTTCTGATTGTCCATCTGTTTGTGGGTGATATGCCGAAGACAAGTCTAAATGTGTTCCTAAACTATCCATCAATTTCTTCCTGCATTGTGATCTAAAGCTTGTATCTCTATCTGAGACAATTCTAAATGGAACTCCATGTAACCTCTCCACTTCCTGCATGAATCTTTTTGCTAATGCTTCTGTTGACTGACCAACCCTAAATGGGATGAAATGAGCTGACTTGGTCAGTCGGTCCACTACCACCCAAATCGCATTATTACCTTTGGTGCTCCTTGGTAATCCCGTAACAAAATCCATTGATATTTGTTCCCACTTCCATTCTGGAATTGTTAAGGGTTGAAGTAATCCAGCTATTTTCTGATGTTCGACCTTCACTTGTTGGCAAGTAGAACACTTGGATACATGTCTTGCAATTTCTTTCTTCATGCCCGGCCACCAGAAGTACCTCTTCATATCCTTGTACATCTTATTGCCTCCGAGATGAATGGAATATGCTGATTTATGAGCTTCTTCTAAAACTCTCTTCCTCGTCTCTCCCTTGGGCACCCATAACCTCTCCCTGAATCTAATAGTCCCATCTGAGTGTATCTTCATCTCAGGCCTCTTACCTGTCTCAATTTTGCTCTTTAACCTTTGGAAGATTTCATCATCAACTTAGGCTTGCTTGATCTGCTCTATCAAGGGTGACTGTAGTCGCATTTCCATAAGTTGAGCTATCATTCCTGGTAGAATTATTTCCAAATCCATCCTTTGTATTTCTGCCAACAATTCCTTTTGTTGAGTCAATCTTTGTATTGCAGGTCTTCTACTCAGAGCATCTGGTACTATATTGATCATTTTAATTTCCAAGTCATAATCTGCTACTAACTCTAACCATCGTCTCTGTCTCATATTTAGTTCCTTTTGAGTGAAAATATATTTCAAATTTTTATAGTCAGTGTACACTTCCATCCTTTGTCCTAGTAAGTAATGTCTCCAAATTTTCAAAGCATGAATTATTGATGCTAGTTCCAGGTCGTGAGTGGGATAATTTCTTTCATGAGGTTTTAATTGTCTTGATGCAAACTCAATCACTCTTTCATGCTGAGTCAACACGCATCCCAGTCATAGTTTTGAAGCATTACTATAGATTTTCATTCCTCCAGTGTTATCTGGAATTGCTAACACAGGTTGATGTTATCAGTCTTAGTTTCAATTCTTCAAATGCCTTATCGCACCCTTCCGTCCAGACATATTCGATTCCCTTTCGCGTCAACTTAGTTAGAGGAGACGCAATTTTTGCAAAATCTTGTACAAACCGCCAGTAATATCCAGCCATCCCCAGAAAGCTGTGAACTTCTGATACTGATTTTGGTACAGGCCAATCCATCACAGCCTCTATCTTTTTAGGATCTGCTGATACACCATTTTCAGATATTATATGACCCAAGAAAGCAATTTGATTCAACCAAAATTCACATTTGCTCAATTTTCCGTATAGCCTTTGTTCCCTTAAAGTTTGTAATGCTATCCTCAAATGTTTAACGTGCTCTTCTCTATTCTTAGAGTAGATCAATATATCATCAATAAACACCACCACAAATTTGTCCAAATACTGAGTAAAAACATGGTTTATCAAATTCATAAACACCGCTGGAGCATTAGTTACCCCAAATGGCATCACTAAATATTCATAATGACCATTTCTGGTTCTAAATGCAGTACTTGGGATATCTTCTGTTCGGACTCTTACTTGATAAAATCCTGAACGAAGATCTATTCTTGAGAATACCTTCACTCCTCCAAGTTGGTTGAATAGATCAGTTATCCTTGGCAATGGGTATTTATTCTTAATTGTTACTGCATTCAAACTTCTGTAATCTATACATAACCTTTTACTCCCGTCCTTCTTTCCTACCAATAGTACTGGAGCTCCCCAAGGTGACACACTGGGTCTTATAAAACCCAATTTCATTAACTCACCCACTTGCTTCTTGACTTCTTCTAGTTCTGCAATCCCCATTCGATAAGGTGGCTTACAAACTGGTTCAGCTCCAGGGATAATATCAATAGTAAATTCTACTTTCCTTACTGGTGGTAGTCCAGGTATCTCTTCAGGAAAAATATCCAAGAATTCTGATACTACCGGAATCATCCCTTCTCCTATTTTCATAGCTTCCAAAACTCCTCCCTTTGGAAACACCTTAGATTTAGCTGGTTCTAGGGATTGGCTTCCACTGACAAATTCAAACTCTGGACAGTCAGGAATCTGGAATACTACTCTCCTTCTCCTACAGTCTATCACTGCATAGAAGGTGCTCAACCAATCCATACCTATGATAACATCATATCCTCCTCCACTAATAACTAGTAGATTGGCATAAAATTCCTTACCATCAATTACTAATGGACATAGTTTACACTCTTTATTAGTCATGATACTACCATTCCCGGTCTCAATATTCCACCCCGCAGGTAAGATAGTGAAATCAATAAGATTACGGGAAACAAACATGCAAGTGATGAAACTGTGTAATGCTCCAGAATCAAATAAAACAGTTGCCGGTCTATTGTTAACCAAGATCATACCTGTCACGACTCCTCCAGTGGTTTGAACTTCTTCTGCATTCATTAGTCTAACTTGCCCTTGCCTCCGTCCTACTCCTTCTCGGGCCCTAACATAGGTTTGTTGTCGGTTCTCCCAGGTTCCTTTCTGGCCTGGTCTTGGAACTCTCTGGGCCAATGTTGTTATTGGCCTGGTTGTTGCTTGAAACGGGACCTTGGTTATTGTTGATTGTTGGGCCTTTGGGCAATCTCTCAATTGATGACTAGCGGATCCGCATGCCAGGCACCACCCTTGAGCTCTTCTGCACATGTTCTGGGTATGCCCTGGCATATGACAATAGTTGCATATTACTGAATTTCGATTTGGCATTATCATCTGTCTCTTTGTTGGCGGACCACCAAATTTCTTGGTCGATGAACTTGTTCCTTGCCCAAACAACCTTTTAAATGGCACTGACCTATTCTCCTCGAATACTTGTTACAAACGACATGCCGCTTCAAACACTTCTGAATAAGTCTTGTAGTTATGCCCTGCTAAGTGCTCCCTCAGATGAGACCTCAGCCCTTGCTGGAACAAGTGTGCCTTTTCCTCCTCATCAGCTACCAAGGTTGGGGCAAATCGGCTCAGCCTCACAAATTCTGCGGCATATGCATCCAGAGTTCGATCTCCTTGTTGCAATCCTAGAAATTTCTTCCTCATTTCTTGCCTTGCTGATGAGTGAAAAAATCTGGCAAGAAATGCCTCTACAAATTTGTCCCAAGTTAAGGGTTCCTGGTGTTTCACTTCTTCTGCAAGCCACCATGTTCTAGCTATGTCAGCCAACTGAATGCATACTACTTCAACACGATTCTCCTTTGGAATCCTTGCTGCCTTCAGAAGATTCTCCATATCGACAATCCACTGCTCAGCTTTTAGTGGTCCTTCTGTTCCGGAAAATACTGATGGCTGCAATCTTCGAAAATCTGACACCAACCCAGTTCTTTCTTGTTCCTTGGACTGTAGCATTCTTTCCAATATTATCGTTGTAGTTTCTTGTGTCTGCGCTACTCTTTCCACTATAGTTCTAAGCTCAGACTCTTCACCCGTAGGATTTGGGTTTGCGCTAGTAGAAGATTGGGTCGCATCGTTCTGTGACGGTCCAAGAGAAATTGATTAGATGGAGTTTCAAGATAGATATTCCAAATGAATTAGAAACAATAAATAGGAACGATACTAGATCTGATGGATATCAAAGATAAGGAAGAAGTGTCAAGAGTGTATCTTAGACATGCTTTCATATGGCAGTAGTCATATGGTCTCCCACCTAAACCTAGGCTCTGATACCAAATCTGTGACGCCCCCAATTCGGCTCTATTTTTTTTTCCTTCCTCAAAATAGGGAACGTCGCTTAAATACTATAAATAACCCAACAGTCCCATGATCTTGGAATAACCGTACTACTGCCATGTCAAGATGAATAACCATGTCTGAAACTAAAAGGATTTCATTTATACAGAGAGTTGATTACATAGAATGGCACACTGCTCTAAATATTTACACAAAAGAGTTAAATACTACAAGTTAAAGCAGTGCCCAGAAAAAGGAAACAAGAACAAGAAGTGACAAAGGAAATAAGAACAAGAAGTGCGAAGTACCAAAATAGTATTGTGCTAGTATCCTCTACTCGACCTGGTTGGTGAAGTAAGGATCCTTGTCTGGAGTAATCTCCCCTTCTGTTCTTTCATGATCTGGGCTTAAGAAAACCCAGGGGATTAAACCTAGCAAGTAACACAAAAGCAAGAAACACGTGTACTATCACAGTACAAATAAATAAAAGAATAAATAAATTGCGTTGGCACAAACGTATCCTGAAAATGAATTGAGTAAGACTATTCATTCAAATAGTAGAAACAAATCATGTAAAGGTGACAAGTGTAAGCGAAGTAAATATCAATCATGTTGTATATAACCAGAACAATGTAAATCATTCACAAGCTTCGATATCAATTATGTTGCATGTAACCAGAACTGTCATTCACAAGCTTCGTGTAAAATTTAATAGGTCCATATCATGTTAGTGTTGGAATTGAAACTCAATGATGGATAAGATAGCGCGCAGTTTCTCATATTGTACAAGTGCCCGTGCATACCCGGGACCCGGCCTCTAATTCATGGCGCTGAACCATGACACACCGCTAGGTGCTACAAGTCAGATCCCGTTAAATAAAACAAGTAACGGGCATCACCCATATGTTGACTCATGTATCAGATGGTGGCTCAGTACCACCCAGTGCTGCTAGTAAAAGGCCCTCAGCACCTAATCAAGAAGTTGGCCAACAAGATCCTTGTACAATACAGTACTTATCTATCAATCATGTAGTTTTTCCCATGTTAGTAATGCACATGATATACGTGAATTGAAGGAAACACGTGGATTTTCATGTCAAATTGTACACATATCATTTCACAAGAATCAAGAGTGCAAGAATCAAGATTTGGAATCATGTACACATGTGTTATAAGAATGCTTCATATCATGTAAAAAGAATACCAGAACTTGTAATCATGTCTTGTAATAAAGTACTAGAACTTGTTATCCTGTAATAAGGATACTAGAACTTGTATTGTAATAAAGATACTAGAACTTGTAATAAGGATACTAGAAGTTGTAATCATGTCTTATAATAAAGATATTAAAACTTGTAATAAGGATACTAGAACTTGTAATCATGTCTTGTAATAAAAATACTAGAACTTGTAATAAGGATACTAGAACTTGTCATCATGAATAATCTTGCCTTCATGTATCATGTTGATACTCACATGTCATGTTATCATAAATCCGCGAATCATGCTAAGTGTATAAATCCGTGTTTCTCTTGAAACTGAAAATAGCCAAACGCGAGGTTAAAAATTGTCAAACGCGAAGTTAAAAATATAGCCAAACAGGAAGCAGAAAATAGCCAAACGCGAGGCTAAAATTTGCCAAATACAAAGCTAAAAATTGTCAAACGCGAGGCTAAAGAAATAGCCAAACAGGAAGCAGAAAATAGCCAAACGCGAGGCTAAAAATTGCCAAACGCGAGGCTAAAAATTGTCAAACGCGAGACTAAAGAAATAGCCAAACAGGAAGCAGAAAATAGCCAAACGCGAGGCTAAAAATTGTCAAACGCGAGGCTAAAAATTGTCAAACGCGAGGCTAAAGAAATAGCCAAACAGGAAGCAGAAAACAGCCAAACGCGAGGCTAAAATTTGCCAAATACGAGGCTACAAATTGTCAAACGCGAAGCTAAAAATATAGCCAAACAGGAAGCAGAAAATAGCCAAACGCGAGGCTAAAATTTGCCAAACGCGAGGCTAAAAATTGTCAAACGCGAAGCTAAAAATATAGCCAAACAGGAAGCAGAAAATAGCCAAACACGAGGCTAAAATTTGCCAAACGCGAGGCTAAAAATTGTCAAACGCGAAGCTAAAAATATAGCCAAACAGGAGGCAGAAAATAGCCAAACGCGAGGCTAAAATTTGCCAAACGAGAGGCTAAAAATTGTCAAATGCGAGGCTAAAAATATAGCCAAACGGGAAGCAGAAAATAGCCAAATGCGAGGCTAAAATTTGCCAAACGCGAGACTAAAAATTGTCAAACGCGAGGCTAAAGAAATAGCCAAACAGGAAGCAGAAAATAGCCAAACGCGAGGCTAAAAATTGCCAAACACGAGGCTAAGCCAAAAATAGCCAACATCCGTAAATCAGGCTAAGTATGCAGTCTAGAAATTTTTCTAAGTATGCAGATCCAATATGATGTGAATTTATCCATAAAGAAAAAGTAATCATGTACTCATAATAAAAATCAAATAATTTCCAAGAAAGATCATACATACTACTTGTACTCAAATACGATTCAAAGAGAGAACAAGAACAAGGTGATACTTGCCTCTATTCCATTTAATCTCCTCCTTTGTTGTAGCAAAGCCTCCCTTCTATTTCCTTTACTCAACGAACTACAAGAACCAAGGGTGATTTCTATTTTGTTCTTTTTGATAAGAATTCTCTTTGAGAGAATAAGATTATATATACCTAAGGGCATTTTTGATATTCACTTATCCTCTAGCCTAGTCCTAAGGCTTCTTGCATGCATGACAAATGTCAACTAGAGTGCCACCTCTCATTCTCTTCTAACAATTTATCCCCACAAAAGGCCAAGGTGGTGCCCTTAGAAATTAAATTTAAATTTGAAGGTGTATGGAAAGAAACTTTTGCCTTGATAATTTGAAATGATAGTTTTGGAGTGTTACAACTTCTTTGTTCGAGGACCACCATGAGGAAGCTTCATCAAATACCACATTCCGGGACGTGTAGCACTTCTTGGTTGTTGGATCACAACATCACCACCCTTTCCTCTGACTGTCGTATCCTACAAAGATACACCTAACAGCCTTTTTTTCTATCTTGCTACGTAAGTGATCAGGTACAAATACATAGCATACACATTTAAAGACTCGAAAATGACCAACAGTAGGCTTCATATTCCATATTTTTTCAAAAGGTGAAAGAAAACATAACCTTTATTGAGGAAGCCTATTGGTCACGAAAGCTGCAGTGTTCATCGCTTTCGCCCAAAATTGTCCTGGAACGTTCTTCGCATGAAGCATACTTCGACATACTTCTGCCATGTGTCTATTCTTCCTTTCTGCTATGCCATTTTGCTGAGGAGTGCTGGCACATGTGAACTGATGGCGTATTTTGCACTTTCGAAGAAAACTTGAGAATTCATTCGAAGTGTACTCTCCCCCATTGTCAGTGCATAGACAATGAACTTTTCTATCGACCTCCGCTTCTGCTATCTCCTTGAACTCTTTGAACTTTGGAAGAGTTTCAGATTTTTCCTTCATAAAGTAAACCCACACATATCTTGAGAAATCATCAATGAAGGTCACCATGTACTTCATCCCACTAATGGAGGCTTGCTTAATTGGTCCAAACACATCAGAGTGAATCAACTCTAATAGTTCCTTGGCTTTAAATTTGGACTCTTCGTACGGTAACTTGTGCGCTTTTCCATATTGACAGCCTGCACATACAGTTTCTGTTCTTCCCTCAAGTTGTGGAAGTCCTTTCAGCATCGACTTCTTCGTCATCACATTTAGCTTGGAATAGCTAACGTGACTTAGCCGCATGTGCCACAAATCTGCTGTCTCGTTCTTTTTTGTCTTGTCTACATATGTAGTTTCTGCAGACATCACGTAGAGTGACTCCAATCTTCGTCCCTTCATCACCGGCCTTCGTCCCTTCATCACCGGCTCTTCTATAATCTCAAGGTCCCGATATACTTTCACATCTTGTGGACCAAATAGAACAAAATGGCCAGAAGATGTTAATTGTGCTACCGAGAGAAGATTTTTTGTCATACCTGGGACATGATAGACATTTTGGAGTGGCACCTCGGTATCACTGCACTGGGGAGAGACTATCGTATCACCGATGTGAGCTATTGGTAACTTTGAGTTGTTCGCCATTACCACCACCCGGCTTCCCCTGTACTCTGACAAATTTTGCAGCTTCTCTTTATCACCAGTCATATGATTCGAGCAACCTGAGTCAACAATCCAATCATTCTCATAATGGATTTGATTGAATGTTATTGCTGTAAGGGCTAGCTCTTCTTCATCTACAGCAAAGAACGCCTCAGCATTCCATTCGTCTTCACTTTTGGAAGTAGCAGCATTATTTTCCACAGCCTTCTTCTTTGACCAGTAATCTTTTGCCATATGACCCTTCTTCCTGCAGTTGTAGCACTTCCCTTCAAACTTTTGACCATTGTCATGGTTCTTAGAACGTCCTTCTGCACGAACGCTCCGTTCTCCTTGATGACTTCTTGCCTTGTCATCATTCTTTTTGGATCCACCAATAGCATACTGCTTGGAATTCCTCCTGCCTTTATTGGCATAGAGTGCCTCTTCTTCATTTTTCAACGAGACTCCTCCCATTTGCTTAGCTAAGGCCTCCTGACTAGCTAGCAAATTTTCGAATTCCACAAGTGACGGTTGAGTTTGCCATCCTTGTATTGCAGCAACAAAACTCCTGAATTCTGGCTTCAAACCATGGATGATGATCCGCTTCATCCTCGTATCACCAATAGGAGCTTCTGGATCCAACTCAGAAATTTACCGGCATAGCCACTTCACTTTATGGAAATACTGTACAATCGTCATGTCGCTTTGCGCCACCGACACTAACTCACTCTCTAAGAGTTGGAGCTTCGTATCATTCTTCTTAGAGAATAGCTTGGCGATCGTATCCCAAGCTTCTTTGGGAGTGTTTGCATCCCGGATATGCTCCAGCACATCCTCTTCAATTGTTGTCTTCAACATAAACATGGCTTTGCCCGCTTTAATCTTCCACTTCCGTAACGTCCCATTCAGGTTGTCTCACATCATTTCCGTTTACAACCTCCCACAAATCCTGGCCTTGCATATAAGACATCATGCAAGTAGACCAAGAATTGTAGTTCAGGTTGTTGAGCTTCTTGATTCCGCTAATGACTCGAAGATCACCAATCTTAACAATAGTGATGCTCACTTAATGCCCACGAACCGTTAGACTCTGATACCAAATTGTAGAGCTTAAACACAAACAAGGCAAGAAGATAATAAGAATATATATAAGAAATATACTCAGTGGAAGAACCTCACAATACAAAAGATTGAGCTGTAAAAACAAGAATGGATAATTTTATTCGGTGAAATGATGAGCTTTATATAGGCATACAATCCAACGGTACACTAAGCATGTCCTCCACCTTTATAGCATAACTCAACAACCTATAACAACACTCCTATAGATTTGGTCATGCAAATAACTAAATAACAAACCATGACTCCACTAAAGCAACTAACAGAATTCTAGAAAATAGGAGAAGCAAATTTGAATAGTTCAAACACGTGCTGGTATTGCAGCTTTAACAAGTAATATGTCAAGATAAGTCTTAACTATATAACTATCCACCATGTGTGTAAGAGTGTTGAAGATTCTATCATTTCTTTTCCTTCATATATTCCAATCGTATAGCTGGTACAAAATTCATGTTGTGATTTTCCTCCTTGCATCCTAATTCATACGTGAGATCCTTCTGGCATGTTGGATATTAAGGAATTGTACGATAGATATTGGAAGTGCGTAAAGTGGATGGTTCTTTACGTGAGTTTTTCACTATTTGGCTACCGTTTCAATTGCATAATTTTGTAACTGTAATTTAAGCTGCTTATGTCACTTGCACAATTGTAGCTACGGAAAATAAAAAGTGTGTATGACTGTTTACGGTTTTTATTTGTAAATAATAATTTTATTATTGAAAAATGGGGTACTCTTAATAAGTCTTGGAAATAAAAAAATTAAAATTTGGAATTTTTTACAACTACAATTATCACTTGTAACTTCCAATCCAAATATAGTAATATAAATTGTAGCAACTTGCAAAAATACAAATTACAACTTAACACGGGGGCTTGGGGGACTTGGGGGAGTCCGAGGAATCCAAAAGGTTTGTTACTTTTACAGCAATTCATTTCCCCATGCTTTCGATTAGAACATTATTGGGTTTACTTTTCATTCTTTAAGATTGCAATGACTGAAGACTACTAAGAGATGGGCACGAGAGAAACTTTTTCCCCTTGCTTTATGTCCAAAATTTCAAATGGAAATTCCACAAGTAGCTTGATGTAGTTGAAAAATAAAGTACATCTGTGATTTTTTCTTCATCTGTTTCACTATAAGACCATAGTGAAGTATCATGACAACGTATGTGTGTGCCGTTAGTATAGAAAATGTCTTGAGTTAACAATAGAAAACCTAATTTTTTGCTAATTAATTCGGCTTTGAATTATTTTATCTTCATCCACATCTTCTTAGAATCTTTTGTTGGAGATCGAATTTCCTATCGAGATCGTAGAGATGAAAAAAATAATACAATCACAAGAAAAATACAAGAATTAATATGGTTTGGCCGACCAAATTCGACCTACGTCCATGAGAGTAACGAGAGAATATCTTGTATGAGAAAAATATGTTATAAGAAAAGATTCAAGTATCTTTCCAACTCTCGCATCTCTCATAATAACAGAAACATCTCTCTAGTGTTTCTATCGTAATCCTATTAGAATAGCGCTATCACCAACTAATTGGTGTTCCAATCCAATTAGAACTCTGGTATTCTAACATAAGTCCAACTGAGACTTTTTATGATTCTTGATCACATCTGAATACTCAACGGATGCGAGATACAAATCCATTATCTTTTACACCAAAAATCAAGAGTGTTATCTTCACTTTTTCTTCTACGTATAAAATGTACTATTTATAGAAAAAACTTTTATTTTTTATCCGCATGGATGGGCAAATTGATCTTATAACGTTTCGACATAATCAGCTAGTCATCGTATAGATCTCAACCATAATTGAAAAACTTCGGTTATACCACAGTTGAGAGCTGGCTTTCGATGATGCCACGTTAAGATCTTGGCTTTGACAATCTTATTATAGATATTTTCATTATTTCTTACATAGATATAAAGTTTTGTTTTATATGCAATGTGTCACTATACTTAACAGTGAATATCTTGCGAAATTAGCTATAGCACATATTTGTTAATTATAAGAGAAAAATTATTTTGAAATATACATATATATTACATATGGTTAGAATCAAACTCGATCATGACCATTTATCTAAAAAAGCAATGCCTTGGCAATCTCACCCAGTTGGGGAATTTCTAAATGAGCACACTACTGTTCTTAGTGATCCATCTCCTAAAATTAAAAAGGCTTAATTACAATAAGACCCATTGTATGGGGGTGTGTAACTTAACACCCTTGAAGTTTAAAACTCTCAAAAAACCCTCTGGATTTTAACACTGTTAGTAAGAGTTTGTTATTGTCACTCTCGTTTAACACTAAAATGCATTCATAACCTTGAATTTTCTATTCTACCCTCACAACTCCCTACACACTCCCTATCTCTTTCTCTCCTTGCTCTCTCTCTTTCTCTCCTTGCTCTCTCTCTTCCTCTCTCTATCACTATCTGAGTTACTCTCTCTCTCTCTCTCTATCCCTCTCTCAGTCACTGGAAGTTGTTGCTACTAGCCGTTGCAGAAGCAGCAGCTGTGCTTGCTGCTGCTAGCAGCTGCTGCTGCTCATAGCAACTAAGAGGACGGGGGGAGGGAGCGGGGGGGAGGGAGGCGGGTGAGTGAGATGGATCGCTCTGGGGGGAGGGAGGCGGGTGAGTGAGATGGATCGCTCTGGGGGGAGGGAGGCGGGTGAGTGAGATGGATCGCGCTTGGGGGAGGGAAGCGGGTGAGAGAAAGATTGGGCGCGCTGTCTTTGTAATGACCTTCATTTTTTATACGTATAAATAATTCAAAAATAAATAATAAAATAATAAATATAAATTTTCCTTTCTATAATTTCCAAATTTTTAATGTTCTATAACTCTTAAACTTTTCATCTTCTCCAACCTCCAAACTCTTCATCTTCTCCATTATTTCAATAATGAAACTCCCATCTTTAATTCTCAAAATTAAACTCCCTAATTAAACTAAAACCTTTCATATTCTAAACCCTTCAAAATTAATCTAAAACCTTTCAAATTCCATAACCCCTCAAACTCTTGAAATTCCATAACACCTCAAACCCTTTAAATTCTATAACTCCCAAAACCCTTCACATTCTATAACTCCTAAATCCAATACTATATAAACCTAACCTCTTTTGTAAATTCAATCTACACTCATTCTCTAAAATTTCTCTCTTCCTCTCATCATAACGAAGTCACCTTCGGAGCCGCAGGAACCACTATAGGAGCCACCATCGGAGCCGCCACTATTTCGCCGATGAAGAGCATCTTCTTCCTTTTCTTCACATTTTTGACTTCTTATCTTTTAACGAAGAGGTAAGAAATTATCTTTCTTTTTCTTCTTGAATTAAATTATGTTTATGAATCTTATGTTAACTCACTCACTATTTAATAACCTTAAGAATCTAAAAATAACATCCATCATCTTATAAACTCAATAAAATGGAGACAAACTATTTCCTAATTTCAGACCCACTTAATTTTAAAATCAATTTTTTAGTATGTTATAAATATTAGAAAAATCCCTAAAAATCATCTAAATTTATATTAATCTGTTTTTAATATTCTTAGAATATTTTTAATGTGTAGATTACTCCATTGAGCGACATCGGGAAACAAAATCCAGGTGAGTTCATTTTTGGACTCACTAATCATGCTATTTATATACATGTTGTTTCAATCATGTTATTTATTTTGTGTAAATTGATTTGTTATTTTGTAGGAATTTATCAATTACTTATTATGTTTCTTGTCATCAAAAATCTATTATCAATTGTCATTAAATTTAAATTACATAGTATAGTTAGATTTTAGAATAATCATATATACAAATTTGATAAATCACATAAAAGTTATATTCACGGAAAAATATTGTTCGTGATATCATTTTGTGTCGGTGTCTAGAAAAATTATTTTGTATGTTGGTTCTCTAATTAAGAAACGTGCAACGCACGGAAAACCTCCCAGCATCCATACACTTGCCTGGCCGATATTTTTATGATATCTCAAATCAGTAACCTTTGGATATAACTAATTGTGATTTATTGAATAAAATATAAACTGAACGGACTCTATAAATCATGTTGTTAACAAATTAAGAAAAATCCAATTGAAATATTGTACCTGATATAATCAATATACTGTACTATACCTAAATGATACTGGGTTGGGGGAGAAACTGAATGATGGAAATATACTATGTTTCGGCTGTAAACTTGTTAAGTTGTACAACTGAATATTTCGCACACCATGGGTGCGTGATGATTT
Source organism: Dracaena cambodiana (assembly GCA_036321105.1). Classification (NCBI taxonomy): domain Eukaryota; kingdom Viridiplantae; phylum Streptophyta; class Magnoliopsida; order Asparagales; family Asparagaceae; genus Dracaena; species Dracaena cambodiana. The sequence goes on from JAYEPQ010000002.1 coordinate 20,471,185, forward strand.
GCTGGATCATACCTGACTATAATTCCTGTTTGCCTGACGGCAGGTCCGACTCAGCACCGGACAATCCTGTGACCATTTCCTGGGTCTGTACAGGAAACAATCGAAACAGTGGTATTCCATCAATTAGTTTTTCCAATTACATGACATCCTAGATAAAAATACCTCTGTTATAAAGTTGACTTCGTTAAAATGACATTAAGATAACCTAAATTAATTGACATCATTATTACAGACATCTCATTCCATATTTTCTAAAACTTGTGTTATTATTATGTTTGGATATAACTGCTATATTTCATATTCTTTCTGCGTTTTTATTTTGGTCGCAATCTGACGACCTGGGTGTGCATGCCCAGATTTACCGATGGACACGCCAAAACTGACGCAGGATCTGGTGTACTTTAAACATTATATTGAAGCTCCATAACGGATTAGAGATTCCCTTTTTCCTTTTGTTCTTCCTTTTGTTTAATTTTATTATATTTTGTTTCAATTGTATCTAAACTTCATTTCAATAAATGAAAAGTCAAATTTTTATTGAATTTTTCTATCGTAATTACTGAGTATTATTATGGCAAATTTATTGAGTCTTTAGCATATTCAAACTGAATATGTTGCCGGTACCTGTTACACGTGCTCGTATACCGTATATCGGGAGCGGGGCGTGACAGTCTTATGCCCTAACTTTGGTTAACTGGGACATTTTGGACTTTTTAAAACACGTGCACATCACGTAACCTGCTTATTCACGGTCAATTAACCCCGTTAGGAAGTGCAGGGATTTTTTTGAGAATTTCAAACTTCATGAGTGTTAAGTGATACACCTCAAATACTACAAGGGGTCTGACTGTAATTAATACAATTAAAAAAGTTTGCCACTTTATTTCATAATCTTATTTTTTGTATTAGTTAGAGATTAATTTCTGAATACTGTTAAAATTGTTTGGAGATTAATCTCTGAATGGTTTAAAAACCGTTCAAGATTGATCCCCCAACTCAGAAGGACAAAAAAAAAAAAAAAGAAAAAAGAAAAAAGAAAAAAAAGTGTGATTCTCTAAGAACAGTGGTGTGCTCTTTTGGAAACCCCGGCTCCTTTCAATCTCACATGTTTGTCTGCCGAGCTAGGGCCCGGTTCAGTTAGTATGGTAAGGTGCCGGGCTAGCTCGGACGTTGGTTGGCAGTGCCTTTTGGGGACTGCAGCCCTGAACCGTGTAATTATTGCTCTATAGTTTTATTTAGGCAACAGCTGCTACTATTATAATATAATTGCTATGGTAGCTAGTATTGTCCCTAGGTAGCTAGTGCCCTCAAGTGTGCGACAGAGATGAGAATGACATATTCAATAGTTAATTTTTTATATGTTTTATTTAAAATTTAAAATTTAAATTTAAATTTTTAAATATGACATATAAAAAAATATTGATGTTTGGACTTGTCTATTCTCATCCTTAATAACAGTGCATAGCCAGAAAACTTGATCTATGATAGTTAAGAATATGAATTATGGTTACACTTGTAGTTGCATCGCTAATTATAGTTGAAATTTCGAGATCTCCAAGTTATATCAATTGTACATGAATTTGGTATAATAATTAACATTAAAATAGTTTTTAAGTAATCATGAATTTCTCCTTTTAAAAAACTAATTACGATTACTTTATAGATTCATGAAAATTATTATAAACTATATTAACTGTTATTTCAAATCTGATATGGAACTAATCGAGATACGAGTATTACATTTTTTTAGGCCAATTACGGAGTGATTACACTTCAAAATCAATGATGGATAGAAATTAAAAGATATTTCTTCATCAACACTTTACAATCTTGGTCAGTTAGATGTGTACAAATAGGCATGAGGACTCACTATATATTCTAGAACACTGAAGATATAATAACATTTTCTGTTTTATCGGTTGAATGAATCATTTTTCTCACTTCAGTTTTGATATGGATTGCATATAGTTTCTTACATTAATAACTAGTTAGAGATGAGAATGAGCGAGTCCATGGAATACTTTTTAGCATGTCTAATTCAAAATTTTGAATTAAAAATAAAATTTATTTTTTTAACTCAAAATTTTGAATGGATCAAATTAAATATTGGCTGTGGACTTGCCTATTTTCATCTCTACAACTAACATATCGTATTGTTTTATGGCCATTCAATTCATGTTCGATCAAGTAATTCATGTATCGGGTTTCAAACAACATTACATAGCGACTGCAATATGGTCGTTAATTGAAAGAATGGAAAAAGGAATAGGGGGAAATGGACCTTTTATATCCAAGTCATAGTTGTAACAAACAATATTTGGGTTGGTTGCAGAGATTCCGTATGTACACAAGTAATAGGGGCTATCTTGAGGATATCTGAATGGTGTTTGCCATAAAATCGTAAATGATTCTCTATTGAGCTAGTTCAATAAATGATTACAATTTCAATGATTTCTAGTTTACAGAAAATGAGGAAAAATCAAATTCCTCTCTTTTTAAGACAGGGTTCTGAGGCAGTTGTGGAGAACGATCTTATTCTCCGTTGACACTCCGCACAAACTCTTTCAATTGACAAAAAAGCTCTGAACTTCTAATTACAAAGGATAGTTTTTAGAAGAAGATGATCGATCCCCCCATTTTCCTGTTTTCCCCCTCTTTATAGGGTTTCAAGACAACGTCACCGTCTTATTCACCCAACGGTTAGCTCCATTATTCTAGTGGTGCTGTCATATTCGTTCGGCGATTACCTCTACGTTCTGAATAGTGCCGTCATACCCGTTCGACAGTTAACTCCATGATCTGAAGTGACAACTTTATTTATTCGGGTTGGATGACTTTGTATCAAATCCCGTCTCGAAAACTATAGATAGCATTGCAGATCTCAAACTTTAAATTTGTGGATCTACTCTGTCGCAACTGGATAGCGAATTTCGAACTTTAGATTTCCGGATCTGCTAAGTCGCGGACCCAAATCCTTATTTATAATAATAAATCACTCTTGTAAGTCAATGTTTTCTATCATATTAATGAGTTTTGGTTTTTTTTTTTTTTTTTAGACAGGAAATGACCAATCACCTCATGATTTACCTAACATATCACATCAGACTAGAAGAGATTCTCGCTGGCACCTCGATTTGATCCAAGAGACAATAGAGGGGACGTCATGGAGGATCTTCAGAGGGCCACCTGGGGAGGGAATCCTGGACTTTTGGAGGTAAAAATTTCCAAATAAACAAAAGGTGATAAATAACTTGCAAAATGCGAAGCTATTAATTAGTCTTGCGTGGCAGGAATTTAATTTCACATGGATAAGTAAAATGCGAACGAGAAACTAAAAATTTAGTTCCGCATCCAGATTATTTAAACTCCGCGTGAGTAAGATTTTTAGAATCATAAATTGATTGTGATTGAGATTTGGGCTTATCCAATATTCGAATTGAATCCAATCAGAATCCTTAATTGATTGTAATTGAAATTTGGGCTTATCCAATACCCGAATTGAGCCCAATTAGAATTCAAATTCAAAAAATTTAAATCAAAATCAATTATTTGATTAGAATTCTTGATGAATATAAAAACCTTCTATTTTTATTCCTATGAAAACTCTTATAACTAACTAAAGTTTATAAATATTCTCTTTGAGCAAATATCCTATGAATTCAAGTTAAGCGCGAGAGTTTTGAATTTATTGAGATCAGTAGAGAGAGAAGTTAGGACTGGTTATCATTTTCTTCAAAAGAGATATTCACATCGGATCTGTAAAAGAGAGCGATAAAATATAAATCCTCTCGTTTGTTTTTCTATTATTCATCTTTCATTGCAATCAAAATAATTAATGAAAAAAAGCAAGATTTTTGCAGAGAACATAAACAGTAAAACTGATAGAGCTTGAGAGCACAGATAGAGAGTTAAGAGTGGAGTCCGGATCATCACTCCTAGAAATGACAGCAAGGGTACTTACTGAATGTTTGGATGCAGAGCAAATCAAATCTACTCGTTCTATTATCCTTATATTTCTATTTTGATGTTATCACTGATCTCAGTAATTAAAAAAAAAAAATAGTAGCATGTACTTTATGCACTCTATGTAATTTCATTAAAGGTCTATCAATGAAACACGTATCGGAGAATATAGTGACCATTCTCCCTCAAAAGGCAAAACAGTACATAGCATCTACAGGTAGCAAACCTTCTGAGGTAAATTTCAGCGCTGCGCACTCCAAACTCAATCATGCATGCAAAAGTCAGTGCTATCACCGCAAACTCACATCTCTAGTCAGCTCGTTCGGTAGAACTCGTAATCCGACCGGCACCGGACATCGATAGCGATCCATCCAATGTCGACACATCCATCCATTACATATAGACTGTCTCATTCTGGTTTTTTTGATTGGATTAATTATAATTAGACTTCCTATAGTATGAGAGATGTATAATTTATCACCCAAGTTTAAAACTCTCACTTAAATTTCCTGGATGGTAAAAAAAACCGACAGAAAAGTTCAGACCGAGATATTTTTTTCCTTGGTCTAGACAGTCTAAGTAAGAGTTTTAAACTTTAGGAGTGATAAATTATGCATTTCTCATACTATATTGTGCGAGTTCTTGATCTGAAGAGAACGTAAATGAGTTTCCCTCCACAGATTCAGGTGGTGCTTGCGATCGTACTACGTCTCATCTTATTTTGTTGTTTTGCAATTAAAATGAAACCAATTTTCGCACTAGCTAGAATGGACTTTTAAAGGTGGATGTATACAACAGCTGGAGTGTGACCAACCTAAATAGATTGGCAATTAGTGGGGGCATTTATGGGTGTGTGTTTGTTCTTGAGGTTTTGGGGGCCGCATGCGCTTAATGAGCGGACTGCAGCGCTGCCTGGAAATGAAATATGCTAGATTTGGCTCCACCACCCATCCCACACATTCTACTTATCCCCTGAAAGAGTGAGTAAACGGATATCCGAAGTATCTGAATTTACTTCCTAATCTGATATACATATGTATATGTATATACATACATACATATATGTATATACATACATACATACCTATATATATATATATATATATATATATATATATATATATATATATATATATATATATATATATATATATATATAGATATATATATATATATATATATATATATATATATATATATATATATATATATATATATATATATATATATATATATATATATATATATATATATATATATATATATATATATACATACCTATATATATATATATACATAGATATGTATACATATGCATACATACATATATATATATATATATATATATATATATATATATATATATATATATATATATATATATATATATATAGACACACGATTAGTCACTCGTAGGTGGTGACGGTTTTTTAAGAACCGACGAAGGTAAAGCTTCATGTTTTCTATTTGTCGACGGGATGAAAATAAAATTGATGAGTAGGGACTCACATCTACCAATATCTTAAAGAATCCAACAAAAGCTCAAAATAGATAGAGACTTCGATCTAATCAAATTCAAACTAAATCTATTCTAATCAAATTGGAAATCCCAGAGATTCTGCTAAATCCTCTCTCGATCAAATCAAGACTAAATACATTAAACCAAATCATATTGGATTACAGTATAATTCTATCTCCATCTATAAGACAATCCACCCAACTTATGCCTATAAATAGACATCATGAGCTATTGTGGAAATTATCTTTGGGAGACCCAGGGTCAATTTAATGTGGTTGTACACGTCCATAAAAACTTGTAAATTGGTCGTTGCTATGCAGGTCACGTTGCAGCTCAAGAAAACTAGCAAACTGGTCGTCATCATGCTGGCTATGCTGCTCTCATCTATGTCGGATAGTCAACGAGGGTCGAAGCAAATTTCATAGCCACGCGAAGTGCCCGCCACTTTTGTAAAAAGATAGATAAATCTATAAATCTCTCTTCTTGTTTTTTATTTTTTTTGTAATTTTCTTTTCATTGTAATTTTAGATATCATTGTAATTTAATGGCCATGGCAACGAAGAGAAATCCAAATTTCACCGAAAACACCATTAACATGGTTTAATGAAACCAGCTAATGTATTATTTGTTATATGTTTGTCCTTCACTTTAGAATAATCTTTAGAATAGATTATTGATGCAAATAACATACAATAACTCTTCTCTGAAGACTCACGAGAGCAGGATGCTACAGATGAGCACGAGAATGGGGCAGAAGGATAGGTGCAACAAGAGGGATAACCCAGTTAACATTACAAAGGGCACGCTGGTTGATTTTTTGTGTGTAGCTTGGGGGTCTTAACTGTACTATGCATGTCGAGTGCCATGCCCATAGTTTGTAGGTCTCTATTTTTGTCATCTAACTGGTTATAAATTTTATGGTTGGTGGTTCGCCCTGAAACCACTCTCTATGTATTAACTCATATTATGTTTATTAATGGAACAAACTCAAAAAAAAAAAAAAAACTAGCAAGAGGTCTACATTGCTTACAGTGACGTTCAAATAGGCTCCGACCCTGTCAATCAATGCCATGGAGACATTTGTTGCGCCTCCTTCAGATAGTCAATGATGTGATTAGCCTGTGATCCTCAGCGATGTCCTTCCGTTCGTCATTACGGATATGTTGTGGGTCCAGATGCTTGCGGAGGTCGCAACGAACATGAGTGGAAGCACTGGATGGATCTGGTGAGGGTGATGGCTTTAATTTGATTGGATTTTTTAAATTGTAGTCAGATATTTATACAAAATATCTGAATTTACCTCGTAGTCTGATATATATTTACGATTAGTCACCTGTGAGGTGGTAATGGTTTTAACTGGACTGGATTTTTCTAAACGGTAGCTGGGCAGATGTTTTTTGATATAACTATGAAAGATTGTCAAGCGAGTCTCAGATAATTAGATTTTTAAGGTTAAAAGGATTTTACTTCAAAGGAAAAGAGTTCCTAATCAAAAGTTTTCAAAATTTGGTGACAGTTAAAAGTAGCTCTCAAGGCCTTCAAATGGCAAAATAAAGCCAATCACTTTGGAGCCGCAGAAAAAGGCTAGTAGTTATAATAGTCAACTGTTTATACCCCAACAAAAGTACTCTCAAGCTTGATACTCTCTTTTCATTTCAAGGAAAAAGAACGGTCCATGTTTTCAAAGACTCGAAACCTTGGAAATTTGGAGCAAACCGGCTGGAGACTTTTTTTCTTTGATGAGTTAATGATACTGCATCATATATGAGTATTTCATATATGATTTAAATAGAATATTAGAACCACTACTTATCAATTTACGTCTTAAATTTGTTTGTTTGCATGAAAATAGAGAGGAAATAGTAGAAATAAAACCACTTCTTCAGCTTCATATATTTGTTTGGTGTAGAAGTAAAGTAGAAGTTACTTCTACAATAATGAAGTAGATTCTACGTGGCAACCCAACTTCTCAAATCTACTTCACATATATTTTGGATGGAAGAGAGTTTGAACTAAAAAATATTAATAATTTATTATTTTGTATTTTATTTTTCTTCTCTTTCTTTTAAGAAATAATTATTTTATTTCTTTTTAATCACTTCTTTCTTCTCAAAAGAAAGAAATAAATATTAGAATCTATTAAAAGTGTGATACTTTTAATTTTTTATGTTTTAAAGTAACTTTTAATTTTCTTCTTTATTTTCACTATTTCTAAGATACACTCTAAGAGGGAGCAAAGCCCAAAGCTACCCTTGGGCCTTCGAGACCCGCTTATAATCTTGACTAAAGACATTAGGAGGAAAAAAAACTTTTATTTTAAAAATTAACTAAAACTTTGACATACCCAAAAAAAATTCATTAGTCTCCTCTCCAATTTTGAAGCATTTGAGATCTAGCTCGGGATACCCATTTAACCAAACGAAGAGCTCGAATTGCAAGAAAAGTACGAGATAAAGAAAAGGTGATAATGAGACTTTAAAACTAAACTAGTGCAGTTCTAAAATTTGGTTAAGAAAAGAGGCTCAAAGTTTTGTTTTTTTTAGAGAAAAAACGATGGTGGATGAGTGATTTGGCCGCCGCCATGTACGAAAAAAAGTTACGAGATCTGCTGCAACATCCACGTGTTTTTGTCAGTTGGGAGTTGGTGGGGAAAGTCAATAAAGCCAACTTCGCCTAAGTCACTTGCTCCGGTCCCTGTAACACTTCGCTCTCTCAAAATTCCAAGAATTAGTAAATTTCATCAATAAATCTCAAAATTCCATGAATTAATATATCACTTATTACACTTCGCTTCCTCAAAATTCCATGAATTAGTAAATTTCATCAATAATTCCTATTTTGATAAGTATTCTGTAATATATCACTTGTTCCAGTCCCAATAATACTTTGCTCCCTCAAAATTCCATGAATTAATAAATTTCATCAATAATTCGTATTTTGATAAGTATTATGTAATATATCACTTGTTCCAGTCCCAATATCACTTCGCTCCCTCAAAATTTCATGAATTAATAAATTTCATCAATAATTCGTATTTTGATAAGTATTCTGTAATATATCACTTGTTCCAGTCCCAATAACACTTCGCTCCCTCAAAATTTCATGAATTAGTAAATTTCATCAATAATTCGTATTTTGATAAGTAATCTGTAACATATCAAAATTTAATAAACATTTTTATATAAGAATCAGAAAGAGTAGAGATTGAATGTTTATCACAAATTCGATTGGATATTAACGGACATGTCTATATAAAAACACTTTCAATAGGAAGAAATGCATTCTACAGCTAATTTTGAATTCTGAGTACGATCTTTTGAACTCTCGTAGTCTCAAACTATCTGAGAACTCAATGTCCTGCGCCTGCTAAAATATTTACATTTTTTTCCTTATCTCGGAGCCTGCATTGAACTTTTTTGAAATTTGGAAATTTTGTGGGCTTAAAAGTAAATCTTGGAAACTCCTTACCTGACCAACTCTCTTTGTCAAGATTGTGGTACTAATGGTTCTTCTTCCTTTCTTTATTTATTGTTCTTATTTTATTCTTATTCTTCAACGATTAATTAGACTTAATTATGACTTAAGCCTCACAACGTGTGCGAGATGTCTGAGTCTGACCAGATTATGACTAGATAGGTGCAGTTAATTTTAGGGGTTTTTACATATCTGTCCCTTACATCTTTAAAAATTAGAATTTAGTCTCTCAAATCTTCATATTTATAATTTAGTCCCTTAAATCTATTAAATTATCTCACTTTAGTTCCCAACCATATTTTTTGCCCGAATTTTCCGTTATACTCCTGACTTACTTGACTTTAGTCCTTTCTTCCCTCTTCTTCCTCTTTTCCTCTTCTTATTGGGTTTCCCTCTCCATTTTTCTCCCTTCTCTCTTCCCTCTTCTTATTAAATTTTCCTGAGTTACTTCACTTAAGATATTAATTGGGAGGAAAGAGAGAGATGGAAAGAATGGAGAGGGAACCCAATAAGAAGAGGAAGAGAAAAGGGAGAAACTAAAGTGAAATAACTTAGGGGTATAATGGAAAATTTGGACCAAAAATATGACTGGGACTAAAATGAGATAACTTAAAAGATTTGGGGGACTAAATTATAAATATAAAGATTTGGAGGACTAAATTCTAATTTTTAAAGATTTAAGAAACAGATATGTAAAAACCCCTTGATTTTAATCCAAATGTGAGTACTAAAAGAGAGATTATGTTAAAACCCCTTGATTTTAATCCAAATGTGAGTACTAAAAGAGAGATAAAGTGACTTTATTGAACGTGTGGGAACACTGAAAGAATATTTTTACTAAGATAATGCTAGAAAATCACAGAAAAAATAAGTGGAACTTATTGATATAAGACAAGTTAAAAGAGTAAAGGAACAATCGAGAAAAATATAATTGGAAGTGATAAGAAAAGATATATATGCTAAAAGTTTAAATGAAGATATATTCCTTAATAAGAATGAACAGAGAAGGATCATTCATATGATTGATCTAGTGTATCATTCATATGATTGATCTAGTGACGTGATTCTATTCTGATTCTTATAGTCTATGTATCCAAAATGTTTAGGAAAAAACAAAAAAAAAACAAAAAAAAAAAAACCTTGTTTGTCGTCGTTGTTAATGCGAGCAATAAAAGAAAAGTCTACGATTCATATTCGGATGAAGAATAGGCGAGGAGAGTGACATTCTTGAATCCATTAGACCCTCTTGTGAGAGACGTTAATTATATATGATAAATGATGCTCTAGCGAGGACTGAGTAGAACAATTTGTGTCAGGCCTTAAAGAATTCCTAATAATATAAATCAGTAAGACAGTAACATGTCAATGGGCCTGATAATATTAAATTTTTTGGTTCTATATATTTAATATTTTGGAGCTTGGGATGCGATATTCAAGGTTTCTATGTTCGAGTAGAATGAATGACCTCATGTGCAATACTAGTCTTTCAATAGTGTACTCAAAGATATGAGAGATTTACAAGTGTCGTTATAACCCATCAAGTAAGACTCTTTACAAATGAAAGGAGTTCCAAGGTGTCTATGTTTCTACTCCATAGGCCGTCTATCTATAGTATGTAAAATTGAGAAGACAAGTTTCAAGAGTTTCGAGTTCGATTTTCAAAAGAGATTCAATTTGAATAATATTGTAAAAAAAATAAATAAATAAGAAGAAACAGATTTAAGAGCCGGTTCTTGATTCGTTTTATTTAAAATTTTAAATTAAAAAAATTAAACTTTTAATTTTTAATTTATATCTTTGAATAGGAAAGTCCAAAAACTAACTCTTAGACATACCAATTTCCATTGCTAATGTTAATTTTTAATTTAAAATTTTATATTGAAAAGGCCAAAAACTAACTCTTATTAACTAGACTTAATGCTGCCATATGATCTGATCTGACACGACGCACGAACTAATACACAAATAATTGTAGTCTTAATACTTATAGTATCGCTATTTTTTTAGGTGAACTTATTATATTTATGTTTAACTGAATACAAGAATAAATCATTTGCTATTTGTAAGTAACTTGCTATAAATTTATGTAAATTGTTATATGTGAAAACACTTGCTATTTCTAACACTAAAGTTAAAATAGAGTAATTAACGATAATAGAAATTATGTTTTCGAAGTCAAGCTCCTCTCTCACAAAAATACAGTAATATTCTTGGGCACAGATCAATGATAGTTGCAATGCAAAAATTTCATGACTAACTATTGATGATTACTAGACCAAAACTTGACTAACTATTGATGATTACTAGACCAAAACTTGAAAATTCAAATGTGGTACTATTACTTGAAAGAAATGAAATCATACATTTTACACAGACCAGTCAAAAGTAACAGAGATCAAGCTCCATCTGATCTAATCTTTCCATTCATTAGCAAATCAACCACCAAATCTAACAAATTAGAGTTAAATACAACAAGCTACATATATGCGGGACAATGGCATAAACTTTCACGCCTCAGCCATCAGAAAATAAAATAACCTCCTGCAATCTTCTTCAATACCTATCAAATCATTAAAGCTACATGATTGGAATATATCTACAATAATAAATAGCTTTAGATTCTTAAGTTTGGGAAAGGCGAAAGTTACGATAAAAAAATTTATGAGACAAGAGAGAGATGAAGGGAGACAACTCATTGTTTCAATTGATCATATGCTGCTTTCCCAAACATAAAAAGAGAACAAAGCCCTGGGCGCAGCCCCGTCTAAAAAGCTAAGTTGTTATGTATGGCCCAATATAACAAGTATAATGATGCTAACTGAAGAAATGTAATTAGTATCATTGAAAACTCACCTAGTAAACAACAATCAAATGGCAATCCCACAGAAGGTTGCAGTGCATCAACAAGTTTAAGTTTGAGGGCCACAACCACGACCGCGAACTGAGATAGCTGAAGCTTAGCAACAAACATAAGAGCAGGGTTCAGTCATTCTCGAAACCATGCATAGTAGCCATCCTGCATTGTAGCCAACATCATTTACCGCTCTGATGATGCTAATTTACTCATCGACTTGGACGGTACTAGCTCTGAGAACGCTCTTGCTTCTGGTACTTTCACCTGCAAATCCCGCAAATCATTAGTGGCGTACTTGTAATATGAGAAAGTTGTAATGAAATTGAGTCTTCGCAACGCCTATAGATATTAGACACAGAAATTCTATTGGTTGGTTCTCTAGCATTTTCTACTCATAGAATAATAAGTCTGCAGTCTGCCCTCTATAGTTGCTCATCACAGAAACTATGTCTTCTACTTGAAGTTTAACACAGTATCACAGAAAGCAAAGTCTTTTTCTTGTTTTTGTTGAAAATAGATATTTCCATATGACTCTGAGTATGATTAAATTTATACTCCCATTGTTCACAGGAATATATCTCGTGGTTCATGATGCAGCTGGGGGCGGAAATACAGAGAGAAATTGTATATGACCTATGAAGAGGAGTTGGAAAAGGCAAAAATTGAAGAAAGAGGTGAGACAAAACATTGAGGAGGTTTAAAAGGGAAATATATTACATGCACACAAGGATTTGTTATTGTTTGAAGGGAAAATTATCATAGAAAGTAAATTTTTGAGCAAGCAATTCTCTTACAGATGTACGCGTGTGTTTCAATATCTATTAACTCTCAATTTAATTAACAATGCAGTTGGAACTTTTTATTACTAGAATGCAGATTTACCTTTACCAGTCCATCAGTTCCCTCAATTCTATTGCGTTCAATGACTTGAGACACTCGTGAGGGTTGTTGTCGGTTAACAAGAGCTGAGAAACTTCTTTCATGGCTGGGCGAGCCTTTGGGTTGTTCTGCAAGCATCTAAATGCCACCATTCCCATTAAAATTACTCTTTTGGTAGCATTCTCAGCTGGAGGCCTGATGCGTGGGTCTAGCAAATCCTGTAATAAAATGCGTTGCCCACTTATTGATGAGACTGAGGAGATAAGCTCGCCAGGATGCCTTCCCATTAGAATTTCTAGTGTTACCACACCAAAGCTATATACATCGCATTTCTCAGTCACCACCATTGTATGAGATAACTCTGCAATAAAAGGACATGACATACTTTAGGAAAATAATTAACAGGTACAACACTTTTTGAGCGAACATTTTGACTGTCAACCTAACTGAATTTCTAGCAAACTTGCAATTTCTTACAGGAAGTATCTGATAAACTTTCAGAAAGTAGGCACAAATGAATAGCTGATAAATCACAAAACGAGTGTTACTTGACTCCAATAGGAATTCAAAAAAAAAAAAAAAAAATAGCCTTAAAAGGGTTTTAGATATCAGCAATATTTATACTTATCGCAAATCTTATATCACAATTTGAGGTATCCGATACGATATAAATCCAAAATTATTGGTACCGATATTGTCATCTTTTGCCGATATTTTCCATAGTACCGATACAATACACAAATATTACTAATTTTCGATACCATAAACTATTTGCTAACACCAATTCCATTCCAAGATTTTAAGCCATAGTTAACATCAAGGTCCAAAATCTCAGAATCAGTATTAGAATCAGTGGTTTAAGGTATCAAATATCTACACCGATCATATTAGCAATATCACCACTGATATTATATGGTTATATTATATAATGGATATCTTAAAATTAAATATGATATTCATGATACATAATAGTCTCGTTTAGGAAGCATGAATGCTTCTTTTTGTGTTGTATTTTGTTGCACATGAATAGGTGTGTCCGTGCAATGCAAGTATTGACCGATATTTAAAACCTTGGTTAACATATTTAATAATCAATGTTAATGAGAAAATACGGAAGTCAAATATCTCATCAAACTTGATCTGCTAACCCCCCTTATGCAATTCTATGCCCCTCCCCACCAAAAAATTAAAATAAAAGCAAAAAAAAAGAAAGAAAGAAATTCTAGACGTTTCTTGATAAGGTTATCATGGAAAAACTCCTGATAAAAGTGGAAAACAAACGCTTCTCCTCACTTATTGCTTCATATACTACCAGCCTCCCCTCATAATTATTACCGTGTTAATATTAACATTAGTGTGAATCATACTAATGTATGGACTATAAATATCTCATTTAACTTTCAAATATACTCCAACATTTAACTTCACATAATAAGAAAAGTTAGCTACCATGGTTATCCGTACATCACCTGACATATTAGTTTAAACATAAAAGAAATTAGTCTAACAAAATATAATTGATAATTTGAACATTATGGTTTAAGCTACCTTATCTCACGCATTTTATGGAAACACTAACCTGGAGCAACATATCCACAAGTTCCGGCTAGAGAACTCCAGTTTGATGAATCAGGTTGTAAAATTCTTGCAATGCCGAAGTCTGAAACATAGGCCCGAAATTCCGTATCCAACAAAATGTTGTTGCAAGTAATATCTCGATGTATTATAGGTAGATTGCAGTCGTTGTGCATATAAGATAAAGCCTGAGCAACATCTTTGATAATATCAACCCTTCTGGTCCAATCTAATTCCATTGATCTTTCCTGATCAGATAGAATACTAGCTAAACTTCCTCTCTCAATATACTGATATATGAGAAATTTGCAATGAACATGAGAGCAATAGCCATGAAGTTTCACTATGTTTCGATGGCGGATTTCAGTCAACATTTGTATTTCTATCCTGAAACTCCTCTCATCTTTCATCCCTTCTTCAGTTGAATGAAGCTTTTTCACCGCTACCATTTGTTTTGTAGGAAGCTCTACTTTGTAAACAGAGCCATAACCTCCTGACCCAATACAGTATTTTTCATCAAAATTTTCAGTGGCATCAATGACATAATTATATGCAGTCCTCCCATCAAATCTCAGCGTTGAGAAGAAATCTCCAAGTACAACTTCTTCCCTGTTTTCTGTATGGGATTTCTCTCCCCGGCAATAGAACAGAACGTAGAGAACTATCGCTAACAGAGCAGAGGCACAGATGAGAGCAATTACAATGAATAGTATATTGTGATTTTTCCTGGAATGATGATTAGCTATTGAGGGTGAAGGGCAGGGTGGTAAACCTGGTACGACGCCACATAAATTCTTGTTGTTGCTAAACCATTCTTTTGGAGCCTTCTCAAACAATTTATCATCTGGAATGGGGCCCTCTAAGTTGTTGAATGATAGATCGATAGATGATAAACTCAACAGATTTCCAAATGAGGATGGAATAGTACCAGATAGATTATTATGGGACAACTTCATTGTGACCAACATCATCAAACTTCCGAGTTCTGATGGGATTGCTCCGGTAAATAAATTGTAACTCAGATCTAGTGTTATCAAAGACTTGATCACTGAAAGTTGATATGAAATGCTTCCCTTGAACTCATTTCTGCTTAAGTTTATAAACAACAACTTCAAGCAATTTCCTAATTGTGGTGGTATTCGACCAGTCAAGTGATTACTAGATAAGTCAAGAGTAGACAAGTTAGACAGCTTTCCAATTTCCATCGGTATTTCTCCAGAGAGGTTGTTGCTGCTCAGGTTCAAACTGAATAACTTGTTCAAACCACCTAACTTCATAGGTATCTCGCCGTTTAGTTGATTTGATGAAAGGTCTAGCAACTGCAGCTGGGGTGAATTTCCAAATTCAGGAGGTATTTTTCCAGCCAATTGGTTTCCTGCAATCTTCAAACTTGTGAGGTTTGGACAGTTTGCCCAGTTAGATGAAAGCTCCCCATATAATCTATTATAGCTCAGATCGATGTACAAAAGATGTGGATAAACCCCAAAATCTTGAGATATATTCCCACTGAGTTGATTTCCCTCTAGACGAACTCTGGTTAAGCTAGTACAGTTTTTCAAACTCCTTGGTATTGCTCCAATGAAATAATTATTTTCTACAGTAAGGTCCTGAAGTGACCCCCCCTTGCATATATCTGGTGGCAAATATCCTATGAATTTGTTGTCAGAAAGCCCTAATTTTATAAGGTTTGTGAAATTTGTCAATTCTGGTGGCAATAAACCGGAAAATTTATTTGAATTAAGTGCCATATCCTGTAGGTTTTTTAGATTGCCCAAAGAAGAAGGGATGGTTCCAGAGAGAGAATTTTCAACAAGGTTCAATTCTTGAAGCTTTGTCATATTTCCAAAATTAGAAGGGATGGTGTCTGTTAGCAAATTGGCGTAGAGGTATAATTGAGTGAGGTTCTTCAAGTTTCCAATTTCAGGAGGGATGGCTCCTGAGAGAAAATTTTCATGGAGGATCAAGGCTTGAATCTGTGTCATATTTCCAAAACTAGAAGGGATGGAGCCTGTTAATGAATTGCTGTAAATGAGCAAGTTGATGAGGCTCTTCGGGTTTCCAATTTCAGGAGGGATGGCTCCTGAGAGAAAATTTTCATGGAGGATCAAGGCTTGAATCTGTGTCATATTTCCAAAACTAGAAGGGATGGAGCCTGTTAATGAATTGCTGTAAATGAGTAAGTTGATGAGGCTCTTCAGGTTTCCAATTTCAGGAGGAATCACCCCAAAGAAAGAATTTTCATAGAGGTACAACTTTTGAAGCTGTGTCATATTTCCGAAACTAGAAGGTATGCGGCCTGTTAACAAATTGGTGTAGGCTTCTAAGGTGATTAGATTCAGCCGGTTCCCAATTGCAAGAGGGATGGATCCTGAGAGCGAATTGTTGGAGAGATATAAGCTTTTGAGTTTCGTCAGGTTTCCTATATTAGACGGGACGGGGCCTGTTAAGACATTAAAGGAAACATCTAAACTTGTCAATGTTGACAGTAGTCCTATTTCATGAGGGATTGATCCAGAGATCTGATTTTTTTCAAGTGCCAACACTCTTAGCTTGGTCAACTTTCCAATGCTCGAAGGAATGGACCCACTAAAAGAGTTAAAGGACATGTCTAAATGAATCAAGTTTGGTAAGTTCCCTATTTCAGTAGGAATGGCACCAGAGAGATCATTCTGATAGAGTCTCAAGGTTTGTAGGCTGGTAAGGTTTCCAAAGCTGGTAGGAATCGAACTTTGAAGTTCATTGGCAGAAAGATCCATCACAGAAATTTTGGAGAGATTGGCCAGAGAGGGAGGCAGGCTGCCGGACATCCTATTGTAGGCCAAACTAAGAGAGATGAGATTGGTAAGGGAGCCAATGCTAGGTGGAATGGGTCCAAAGAGGAGGTTGCCTCGGAGGTGGAGGTGAGTTAGAGAATGGAGAGATGAGAAGTTAAGAGAATCGAGCTTACCTACCAAGTCAGAGTGAGGAAGGTCAATCTTGGTCACCGAACTCACCCCTATACCACTGCACGTAACTCCAAACCAAGTGCATGGACTGGTACGGGCAGTCCAAGAACTGAGGGAGCCAAGAGTCCCGTTTCGAAGAGTAGATTTCCAATGGAGGAGAGCTATAGATTCAGATTCTAACAAAGAAGCATTTGATGAGGCAGCAACAACTCGTAGGGGAAGGAAGTAAGACACGATGATGAACACGAAGAGAAGAGCACAGAAGAATATTGAAAAGGATCGAGGAGGATCCATGTAATTAAAAAGAAAGAAGGCAATCTTCCAATTCTCAGTTATTTGTTGATGGATGGGATTCAAGGCTACTTCTACATTTATAGCTTCCTCAAGTGAATGCATATGGGCCATACATTTGGATCGCAAGGCATTGATATGGCTTCTTCTATCTCAAAGAGGATGCAAGTGGGCAGATAAATCTAAAAATCCTAACTTCCAAGAAATTGAGAGGACAAGTTGCCTTGCACAGCAACCCCACTTGTATCACCCAAAAGTCTCTGTCACGATGTTTTCATAAAATAATTTGAACAGATTGCATGAATATATCCCGAATCATGGTGTTCTTCTATTGAAATAATTTGAATACCAAAATGAAATCACGTGGTACAGTCGAATCCTTTGACTCTCCAAGCTCACGAACGGGGCCCAAGTCTGCTTTTTTCGGACAAAATTCATCTCCTTTTTGCAAGCAAATCACTGTCGTCACCAACCAGGAAGCTGCACGCTATCTCCTATTGACTTGAATCGAGTCAAATCTCTAATTCTATTATGACTGCAATCGAATTTGGGATGAATTAGGGTTTGGTAGGCTACCCCAAATTAGGGATAAAGACATGGTAATTTTATTAAAATCAGAAATTTCTGAGCTTCCATAGAAAATGAATCGCAATCAAACATCAAGCGAACAGAATTTTAAATAAAAATTTACATAAACTACATAATATCAAACGAATTATACGAAAATTTCTAATTTTTTTAATGCTCTAAAATCACACAATACCTATTTTTTGCTTTTGGGATGGGATTGAGGTGCAAAGTCCTGAGGAACTTTGATGACACTGAGACTGTGTTTGTATTGAGGGAAATGAAGTAAAAGAAAAGAAAAGTAATGGAAAAGTTGTTTTCTACTGTTTGGTTAGCAGAAAAATTAGAGAGAAAATAAAAGGAAAAGTAAATGAGAAAAAATGTATTAGATTTTTTTTCTTTTTTCTTTTTTTTCCTCAAATCTAGGAGAAAATGAAAAAAAGGAAAGTTGAGAGAAAAAAATTGAGAGATAACAAATTTCTTTTGACTTTGCTTTGTACATTTTTTTTTCCATTTTATTTATTTATAAATTTTTCCAGCAATTACTGACCCATTTTTTTTTTTTTTTTTTTTAAGCATCCACTTGTTGAGGAAGAAGATTTTGATATGATGGTTGGATCAAAGAGATCGTTTGATTTAGCAATGGATGTAAGTTTTTTATATTTTTTTTGAATCTATAATATCCAAATTGAGTATTTTTCAAATTACTTTGGCAGATAGCAAGCATATAATAAATAGTTCATGGGTGCTTATAAATTGTGTTTGTGCTTGCATATGCATTTGTTGCTATATTTAATTTGTTTGTTATCTATGTTATGTTGGTCATCTATCATTTTTGTTTAATTGTCTCTGTTACTGTTGGCGAGCTTTTGGTTTGGTATAAAATAAATTATAGAGATCATTTTGAGCTATAATTTTATTTTCTTAGTTACTGTCTTGAAATTTTTGTAACAAAATATCAAGGTCATATTCCGAGTATTAATTCATTTTGGTTAGGTTTTGTTCCTATAAAACATAATCAATAAAATTAATTATTATAGACATCCAGATGGAAAGAAATTTTTATGATATGGTTGTGATATTTTTTGAGATATGTATATGGCTCTTGTTGGCAACAAGAGAATAGTGTGTTCTTCCGTTCTATAATATTAGATTGTATTTTAGTTTTACTTCACAATAGCTATTGCTGACAAGTGAGAAGTATCATAATCCTTCTCTTTTGAAGGAACTAGCCTTATATTGGTGGGATTTGATTTTAGGGTATCTACGAATATTTACTACTGAAGAAGCATATGAATTTTGACCGTGGTTCCAAAACAAATTGTCATAATTGAAAGTAACTTCATTTTGGCACCCAAGAGTTGGTTTCTAAGAGTTTACAACACGATCACCTCAACATATAGTTTGCAAAATTGCAATGCCTAAACAATAATGCTTCAACTAAAATACCTTACCTTCATCAAATCACTTTGGCGGACAAGTTCTTTGACATCGTCAATGTTGCATCAGTAGCAATTCTTTTCTAAGATGCAATTTTGCAGAAATTTGACTTTCTTAGCAAATAATAATTTCTTGAATTATAATATTTTATCTTAATTTGTAGATGGAGAAAGATACGTGGGAAGTGAAAATGATGAATATAAAATGTGCAGTTGGAAGTATGGTTGTTTTCTATTTGTCGACAGGAAAAAAATTGATGAGGAGGGGCTTACATCTACTAATATCTCAAACAATCCAAAAAAATCTCAAAATAGATAGAGATCTTGATATAATCAAATTCAAATTAAATCTAATCAAATCAAATTGGAAATCTCATAGATAATATGTGCTAAATCCTCCCTTGATCAAATCAAGATTAGTTACATTGAACCAAATCAGATTGGATTACAGTATAATTCCATCTCCATCTATAAGGCAGGTAATCCACCCAACTTATGCCTATAAATAGACGTCATGAGCTATTGTGGAAGTTATCTTTGGGAGACCCAGGGTCAATTTAACGTGGTTGTACACGTCCATAAAAACTTGTAAATTGGTCGTTGCTATGCAGGTCACGCTGCAGCTCAAGAAAACTAGCAAACTGGTCGTCATCATGCTGGCTATGCTGCTCTCATCTATGTCGGATAGTCAACGAGGGTCGAAGCAAATCTCATAGCCACGCGAAGTGCCCGCCACTTTTGTAAGAAGATAGATAAATCTATAAATCTCTCTTCTTGTTTTCTATTTTTTTTTTGTAATTTTCTTTTCATTGTAATTTTAGATATCATTGTAATTTAATGGCAATGCCAACGAAGAGAAATCCAAATTTCACCGAAAACACCATTAACAGAGTATAATGAAACCAGCTAATGTATTATTTGTATATATATTTGTCCTTCACTTTAGAATAGATTATTGATGCAAATAACATACAATAGCTCTTCTCTGAAGACTCACGAGAGCAGGATGCTACAGATGAGCACGAGGATGGGGCAGCAGAAGGATAGGTGCAGCAAGAGGGATAACCCAGTTAACATTACAAAGGGCACGCTGGTTGATTTTTTGTGTGTAGCTTGGGGGTCTTAACTGTACTATGCATGTCGAGTGCCATGCCCATAGTTTGTAGGTCTCTATTTTTGTCATCTAACTGGTTATAAATTTTATGGTTGGTGGTTCGCCCTGAAACCACTCTCTATGTATTAACTCATATTATGTTTATTAATGGAACAAACTCAAAAAAAAAAAAAAAACTAGCAAGAGGTCTACATTGCTTACAGTGACGTTCAAATAGGCTCCGACCCTGTCAATCAATGCCATGGAGACATTTGTTGCGCCTCCTTCAGATAGTCAATGATGTGATTAGCCTGTGATCCTCAGCGATGTCCTTCCGTTCGTCATTACGGATATGTTGTGGGTCCAGATGCTTGCGGAGGTCGCAACGAACATGAGTGGAAGCACTGGATGGATCTGGTGAGGGTGATGGCTTTAATTTGATTGGATTTTTTAAATTGTAGTCAGTATATATATATTTATACAAAATATCTGAATTTACCTCGTAGTCTGATATATATTTACGATTAGTCACCTGTGAGGTGGTAATGGTTTTAACTGGACTGGATTTTTCTAAACGGTAGCTGGGCAGATGTTTTTTGATATAACTATGAAAGATTGTCAAGCGAGTCTCAGATAATTAGATTTTTAAGGTTAAAAGGATTTTACTTCAAAGGAAAAGAGTTCCTAATCAAAAGTTTTCAAAATTTGGTGACAGTTAAAAGTAGCTCTCAAGGCCTTCAAATGGCAAAATAAAGCCAATCACTTTGGAGCCACAGAAAAAGGCTAGTAGTTATAATAGTCAACTGTTTATACCCCAACAAAAGTACTCTCAAGCTTGATACTCTCTCTTCATTTCAAGGAAAAAGAACGGTCCATGTTTTCGAAGACTCGAAACCTTGGAAATTTGGAGCAAACCGGCGAGAGATTTTATTTTTCTTTGATGAGTTAATGTTACTGCATCATATATGAGTATTTCATATATGATTTAAATAGAATATTAGAACCACTACTTATCAATTTACGTCTTAAATTTGTTTGTTTGCATGAAAATAGAGAGGAAATAGTAGAAATAAAACCACTTCTTCAGCTTCATATATTTGTTTGGTGTAGAAGTAAAGTAGAAGTTACTTCTACAATAATGAAGTAGATTCTACGTGGCAACCCAACTTCTCAAATCTACTTCACATATATTTTCGATGGAAGAGAGTTTGAACTAAAAAATATTAATAATTTATTATTTTGTGTTTTATTTTTCTTCTCTTTCTTCTAAGAAATAATTATTTTATTTCTTTTTAATCACTTCTTTCTTCTCAAAAGAAAGAAACAAATATTAGAATTTATTAAAAGTGTGATACTTTTAATTTTTTATTTTTTAAAGTAACTTTTAATTTTCTTCCTTATTTTCACTATTTATAAGGGGAAATTCTATTTGCGCACTGCATTTTACTCTTGGCGCCCTGAATACTCTTTACACCAAACTTCGATTTTGAAATATTATTATTTTACTTTCTGCGCCCAAATTTTTTTTCCAAAATATCCCTCCTCAAATATTTTGGTTGGGTATTAATACCCGACCAAGAAACGTGCTGATCGGGTATTAAAACCCGACCAGCAAGCGAAGTCTCCCCCATAAAAGAAAACTAATTGACGATAAATTTCAAATAAATATACATAAAACCTAAAAAAAAATTCAAATCGTATCTTAGATTTGTTCCCTAACACCAATTACATATTGAAATTTTCCATTTGCATAAGAAAACTCAAACTCAAATTCCAAATCCAAATTTCACTTGTCACGGTGAAATCAAAAAATTTAAAATTCTTTTAATCTTTTCAGGAACGTTAATATAAAAAACTTTAAGGGGTCAAGAAATTAAATTGATAATTTTATAGGAGATGTATTTTTATTAAATACCAAAAAAATTATTTAGGGTTTTAGAGAGAAAATAGAGGAGGAAGACGATTAGCCGTAGTTCCAAATTTTAAGAAGTTTTAGTTTGCAATTTATAAGGGCAATTTAGTCCAAAAATTAATAGCAAACTTGTAATTATTTATAAGTTTCAAAACCGTGAGTCAAAAGTAAAATGCCGGGTGCAAATAGAATTTCCCATTTCAAAGATACACTCTAAGAGGGAGCAAAGCCTGAAGTTACCCTTGGGTCTTCGAGACCCACTTATAATCTTGACTAAAGACATTAGGAGGAAAAAAAAAGTTTTATTTTAAAAATTAACTAAAACTTTGACATACCCAAAAAAAATTCATTAGTCTCCTCTCCAATTTTGAAGCATTTGAGATCTAGAAAGTGGAGAAGGCGCTCGGGATACCCATTTAACCAAACGAAGAGCTCGAGTTGCAAGAAAAGTACAAGATAAAGAAAAGGTGATAATGAGACTTTAAAACTAAACTAGTGCAGTTCTAAAATTTGGTTAAGAAAAGATGCTCAAAGTATTTTTTTTTTTTTTTTTTTTTTTTTTAAGAGAAAAAACAATGGTGGATGAGTGATTTGGCCGCCGCCACATACGAAAAAAAGTTACGAGATCTGCTGCAACATCCACGTGTTTTTGTCAGTTGGGAGTTGGTGGGGAAAGTCAACAAAGCCAACTTCGCCTAGGTCACTTGCTCCGGTCCCTAATAACACTTCGCTCCTTCAAAATTACATTAATTACTAAATTTCATCAATAATTCGTATTTGGATAAATATTCTGTAATATATCAAAATTTAATAAACATTTTTATATAAGAATCAGAAAGAGTAGAGATTGAATGTTTATCCCAAATTCGATTGGATATTAACGGAGATGTCTATATAAAAACACTTTCAATAGGAAGAAATGCATTCTACAGCTAATTTTGAATGTTGAATATGATCTTTTGAACTCTCATAGTCTCAAACTATCTGAGAACTCAATGTCCTGCGCCTGCTAAAATATTTACATTTTTTTCCTTATCTCGGAGCCTGCATTAAACTTTTTTGAAATTTGGAAATTTTGTGGGCTTAAAAGTAAATCTTGGAAACTCTTTACCTTACCTACTCTCTTTGTCAAGATTGTGGTACTAATGGTTCTTCTTCCTTTCTTTATTTATTGTTCTTATTTTATTCTTATTCTTCAACGATTAATTAGACTTAATTATGTCTTAAGCCTCACAACGTGTGCGAGATGTCTGACCAGATTATGACTAGATAGGGGAAATTCTATTTACACACTGAAAATTACTCTTGACGCACTGTTTTAAAATTTACAAATAATTACAAGTTTACCATTATTTTTTTGGACTAAGTTACCCTTATAAATCTCAATATAAAACTTATTAAAAATCTCCTGCACCACCGCAAACTCACCACTACCGCCCAGCTTTCCCTCCCACTTCGTGGCCAACACTGACTCTCTCTCCGAAGATGCCATCAAACGCACAATATGGTAAAACAAGTATTTACTATATTTTTTGGACTAAGCGATTCTTCGCCGCAAACGCACCCAGCTCTCCCTCCCTATCCACGCCGTAGAAAATCTCCTCCAAAAAAAACCCAGCTCTCCCCTCCAAGAAATCCCCTCCAAAAAATCGCCGTTACAAAAAATCCCCTTTGCTCTCCGTTACAAATAAACCCAGCTCTCCCAAACGTGGCTTTACTCGCGCCGTTACAAAAATCGCCGTTACAAAAATCCCCTCCAAGAAAATCTCCACGTCGGCGCCTCCCACTACGTCCTCCTCTCCGCGATTCGAGAGAGCAGCCGGCTAGCGAAGTGGGAGAGGCGCTGGAATCCTTGCACTTCGTAACTATGAACACCATCGGGGGGCAAGGATTTGGGGAGAGCGAAGTGGGAGAGGAGGAATCCTTGCACGCCGGCAAGACGAAGTGAGAGAGCAACGAAGTGGGGCAAGGATTCGAGAGAGCAGCCGGCGCCTCGAAGCCCCTTCTCGAGTTCCAGCGCGCGAAACTAAAATTCGAGGCCGAACGGGTTTGTCGGTTGAATTTGGGAGAAAATTATGTCGAAGGAGGTTAAAGGGAGTGAAGGGCAAAATTGAAAAATAATTTGTGCGTTGAGAGTAAATTGCTCATATTTTAAAATGGAAGTCAGGTGTAAAGAGTAACCAGGGCGTGAAGAGTAAATAGCAGGGTGCAAATAGAATTTCCCACTAGATAGGTGCAGTTAATTTTAGGGGTTTTTACATATCTGTCCCTTACATCTTTAAAAATTAGAATTTAGTCTCCTAAATCTTCGTATTTATAATTTAGTCCCTTATATTTATTAAATTATCTCACTTTAGTTCCCAATCATATTTTTTGCCCGAATTTTCCGTTATACTCCTGACTTACTTCACTTTAGTCCTTTTTTCCCTCTTCTTCCTCTCTTCCTCTTCTTATTGGATTTCCCTCTCCATTTTTCTCTCCTCTCTCTTCTCTCTTTTTATTAAATTTCCCTAAGTTACTTCACTTTTGCGATTAATTGGGAGGGAAGAGAGAGATGGGAAGAATGGAGAGGGAACCCAATAAGAAGAGGAAGAGAGGAGGAAGAGAAAAGGGAGAAACTAAAGTGAAATAACTCAGGGGTATAATGGAAAATTTGAACCAAAAATACGGCTGGGACTAAAATGAGGTAACTTAAAAGATTTGGGGGACTAAATTATAAATATAAAGATTTGGAGGACTAAATTCTAATTTTTAAAGATTTAAGAAACAGATATGTAAAAACCTTTTGATTTTAATCCAAATGTGAGTACTAAAAGAGAGATTATATAAAAACCCCTTGATTTTAATCCAAATGTGAGTACTAAAAGAGAGATAAAGTGACTTTATTGAACGTGTGGGAACACTGAAAGAATATTTTTACTAAGATAATGGGAGAAAATCACAGAAAAAATAAGTGGAACTTATTGATGTAAGACAAGTTAAAAGAGTAAAGGAACAATCGAGGAAAATATAATTGGAAGTGATAAGAAAAGATATATATGCTAAAAGTTTAAATGAAGATATATTCCTTAATAAGAATGAACAGAGAAGGATCATTCATATGATTGATCTAGTGACGTGATTCTCTTCTGATTCTTATAGTCTATATGTATCCAAAATGTTTAGGAAAAAACAAAAAAAAAACCTTGTTTGTCGTCGTTGTTGATGCGAGCAATAAAAGAAAAGTTTACGATTCATATTCGGAGGAAGAATAGGCGAGGAGAGTGACATTCTTGAATCCATTAGACTCTCTTGTGAGCAACATTAATTATATATGATAAATGATGCTCTAGCGAGGACTGAGTAGTACAGTTTGTGTCAGGCCTTAAAAAATTCCTAATAATATAAATCAGTAACATGTCAATGGGCCTGATAATATTAAATTTTTTGGTTGTTCTATATATTTAATATTTTGGAGCTTGGGATGTGATATGCAAGGTTTCTATGTTCGAGTAGAATGAATGACCTCATGTACAACAGTAGTCTTTCAATAGCGTACTCAAAGATATGAGAGATTTACAAGTGTCGTTATAACACATCAAGTAAGACTCTTTACAAATGAAAGGAGTTCCAAGGTGTCTTCCAAGGTGTCTATGTTTCTACTCCATAGGCCGTCTATCGTATGTAAAATTGAGAAGACAAGTTCCAAGAGTTTCGAGCTCGATTTTCAAAAAAGATTCAATTTGGATAAAAAATAAATAAATAAGAAAAAAAAAATTTAAGAACCAGTTCTTGATTCGTTTTATTTAAAATTTTAAATTAAAAAAATTAAACTTTTAATTTTTAATTTATATCTTTAAATAGGAAAGTCCAAAGGCTAACTTTTAGACATACCAATTAGAAAATAAAATAACCTCCTGCAATCTTCTTCAATACCTATCAAATCATTAAGGGTTAATTACAGTTAGACCCCTATAGTATTGAAGGTATGCAACTTAACATTTCTGAAGTATGAAACTCTCGAAAAACCATATGGACTCAGTTATTTTCACTCTTTTTTTTATTAAAGTGCACTCTTGTCCCTCAAATTCCTATTGTACCATCATCCTACCTTTTAACCAGCACACACTCTCTCTTTCTCTCATCTGTCTCTCTCTCCCCCTCTCTATCCCTCTCTCTCAGTCACTCTCTCTATCCCTCTCTCTCAGTCAGAGAGGGTAACTGACTGAGAGAGAGAGAAAGAGAGGAAGTGTGCTGGTTAAAAAGAGGGATGAGAGAAAAATATGAATTTAAGGGAGAAGAATAGGAATTTAAGTGCACTTTAATAAAAAATGAGAGTGAAAATAACTAAGTGCAGGGATGAATTTTTTAGAGAGTTTCAAAATTCAGGGTGTTAAGTTACACACCCCCAATACTAAGGATGTCTGACTGTAATTAACCCAATTATTAAAGTTACATAATTGGAATATATCTACAATAAATAGCTTTAGATTCTTGAGTTTTTGGGAAAGGCGAAAGTTACGATAAAAAAATTTATGAGACGAGAGAGATGAAGGGAGACAACTCATTGTTTCAATTGATCATATGCTGCTTTCCCAAACATAAAAAGAGAACAAAGCCCTGGGCGCAGCCCCGTCTAAAAAGCTAAGTTGTTATGTATGGCCCAATATAACAAGTATAATGATGCTAACTGAAGAAATGTAATTAGTATCATTGAAAACTCACCTAGTAAACAACAATCAAATGGCAATCCCACAGAAGGTTGCAGTGCATCAACAAGTTTAAGTTTGAGGGCCACAACCACGACCGCGAACTGAGATAGCTGAAGCTTAGCAACAAACATAAGAGCAGGGTTCAGTCATTCTCGAAACCATGCATAGTAGCCATCCTGCATTGTAGCCAACATCATTTACCGCTCTGATGATGCTAATTTACTCATCGACTTGGACGGTACTAGCTCTGAGAACGCTCTTGCTTCTGGTACTTTCACCTGCAAATCCCGCAAATCATTAGTGGCGTACTTGTAATATGAGAAAGTTGTAATGAAATTGAGTCTTCGCAACGCCTATAGATATTAGACACAGAAATTCTATTGGTTGGTTCTCTAGCATTTTCTACTCATAGAATAATAAGTCTGCAGTCTGCCCTCTATAGTTGCTCATCACAGAAACTATGTCTTCTACTTGAAGTTTAACACAGTATCACAGAAAGCAAAGTCTTTTTCTTGTTTTTGTTGAAAATAGATATTTCCATATGACTCTGAGTATGATTAAATTTATACTCCCATTGTTCACAGGAATATATCTCGTGGTTCATGATGCAGCTGGGGGCGGAAATACAGAGAGAAATTGTATATGACCTATGAAGAGGAGTTGGAAAAGGCAAAAATTGAAGAAAGAGGTGAGACAAAACATTGAGGAGGTTTAAAAGGGAAATATATTACATGCACACAAGGATTTGTAATTGTTTGAAGGGAAAATTATCATAGAAAGCAAATTTTTGAGCACGCAATTCTCTTACAGATGTACGCGTGTGTTTCAATATCTATTAACTCTCAATTTAATTAACAATGCAGTTGGAACTTTTTATTACTAGAATGCAGATTTACCTTTACCAGTCCATCAGTTCCCTCAATTCTATTGCGTTCAATGACTTAAGACACTCGTGAGGGTTGTTGTCGGTTACCAAGAGCTGAGAAACTTCTTTCATGGCTGGGCGAGCCTTTGGGTTGTTCTGCAAGCATCTAAATGCCACCATTCCCATTAAAATTACTCTTTTGGTAGCATTCTCAGCTGGAGGCCTGATGCGTGGGTCTAGCAAATCCTGTAATAAAATGCGTTGCCCACTTATTGATGAGACTGAGGAGATAAGCTCGCCAGGATGCCTTCCCATTAGAATTTCTAGTGTCACCACACCAAAGCTATATACATCGCATTTCTCAGTCACCACCATTGTATGAGATAACTCTGCAATAAAAGGACATGACATACTTTAGGAAAATAATTAACAGGTACAACACTTTTTGAGCGAACATTTTGACTATCAACCTAACTGAATTTCTAGCAAACTTGCAATTTCTTACAGGAAGTATCTGATAAACAACAGCTTTCAGAAAGTAGGCACAAATGAATAGCTGATAAATCACAAAACGAGTGTTACTTGACTCCAATAGGAATTCAAAAAAAAAAAAAAAAAATAGCCTTAAAAAGGTTTTAGATATCAGCAATATTTATACTTATCGCAAATATTATATCACAATTTGAGGTATCCGATACAATATAAATCCAAAATTATTGGTACCGATATTGTCATCTTTTGCCGATATTTTCCATAGTACCAATACAATACACAAATATTACTAATTTTCGATACCATAAACTATTTGCTAACACCAATTCCATTCCAAGATTTTAAGCCATAGTTAACATCAAGGTCCAAAATCTCAGAATCAGTATTAGAATCAGTGGTTTAAGGTATCAAATATCTACACCGATCATATCAGCAATATCACCACTGATATTATATGGTTATATTATATAATGGATATCTTAAAATTAAATATGATATTCATGATACATAATAGTCTCGTTTAGGAAGCATGAATGCTTCTTTTTGTGTTGTATTTTGTTGCACATGAATAGGTGTGTCCGTGCAATGCAAGTATTGACCGATATTTAAAACCTTGGTTAACATATTTAATAATCAATGTTAATGAGAAAATACGGAAGTCAAATATCTCATCAAACTTGATCTGCTAACCCCCCTTATGCAATTCTATGCCCCTCCCCACCAAAAAATTAAAATAAAAGCAAAAAAAAGAAAGAAAGAAATTCTAGACGTTTCTTGATAAGGTTATCATGGAAAAACTCCTGATAAAAGTGGAAAACAAACGCTTCTCCTCACTTATTGCTTCATATACTACCAGCCTCCCCTCATAATTATTACCGTGTTAATATTAACATTAGTGTGAATCATACTAATGTATGGACTATAAATATCTCATTTAACTTTCAAATATACTCCAACATTTAACTTCACATCATAAGAAAAGTTAGCTACCATGGTTATCCGTATATCACCTGACATATTAGTTTAAACATAAAAGAAATTAGTCTAACAAAATATAATTGATAATTTGAACATTATGGTTTAAGCTACCTTATCTCACGCATTTTATGGAAACACTAACCTGGAGCAACATATCCACAAGTTCCGATTAGAGAACTCCAGTTTGATGAATCAGGTTGTAAAATTCTTGCAATGCCGAAGTCTGAAACATAGGCCCGAAATTCCGTATCCAACAAAATGTTGTTGCAAGTAATATCTCGATGTATTATAGGTAGATTGCAGTCGTTATGCATATAAGATAAAGCCTGAGCAACATCTTTGATAATATCAACCCTTCTGGTCCAATCTAATTCCATTGATCTTTCCTGATCAGATAGAATACTAGCTAAACTTCCTCTCTCAATATACTGATATATGAGAAATTTGCAATGAACATGAGAGCAATAGCCATGAAGTTTCACTATGTTTCGATGGCGGATTTCAGTCAACATTTGTATCTCTATCCTGAAACTCCTCTCATCTTTCATCCCTTCTTCAGTTGAATGAAGCTTTTTCACCGCTACCATTTGTTTTGTAGGAAGCTCTACTTTGTAAACAGAGCCATAACCTCCTGACCCAATACAGTATTTTTCATCAAAATTTTCAGTGGCATCAATGACATAATTATATGCAGTCCTCCCATCAAATCTCAGCGTTGAGAAGAAATCTCCAAGTACAACTTCTTCCCTGTTTTCTGTATGGGATTTCTCTCCCCGGCAATAGAACAGAACGTAGAGAACTATCGCTAACAGAGCAGAGGCACAGATGAGAGCAATTACAATGAATAGTATATTGTGATTTTTCCTGGAATGATGATTAGCTATTGAGGGTGAAGGGCAGGGTGGTAAACCTGGTACGACGCCACATAAATTCTTGTTGTTGCTAAACCATTCTTTTGGAGCCTTCTCAAACAATTTATCATCTGGAATGGGGCCCTCTAAGTTGTTGAATGATAGATCGATAGATGATAAACTCAACAGATTTCCAAATGAGGATGGAATAGTACCAGATAGATTATTATGGGACAACTTCATTGTGACCAACATCATCAAACTTCCGAGTTCTGATGGTATTGCTCCGGTAAATAAATTGTAACTCAGATCTAGTGTTATCAAAGACTTGATCACTGAAAGTTGATATGAAATGCTTCCCTTG
The DNA here is from genome assembly GCA_036321105.1 of Dracaena cambodiana. NCBI lineage: Eukaryota > Viridiplantae > Streptophyta > Magnoliopsida > Asparagales > Asparagaceae > Dracaena > Dracaena cambodiana. The sequence goes on from JAYEPQ010000002.1 coordinate 20,501,937, forward strand.
AACTCATTTCTGCTTAAGTTTATAAACAACAACTTCAAGCAATTTCCTAATTGTGGTGGTATTCGACCAGTCAAGTGATTACTAGATAAGTCAAGAGTAGACAAGTTAGACAGCTTTCCAATTTCCATCGGTATTTCTCCAGAGAGGTTGTTGCTGCTCAGGTTCAAACTGAATAACTTGTTCAAACCACCTAACTTCATAGGTATCTCGCCGTTTAGTTGATTTGATGAAAGGTCTAGCAACTGCAGCTGGGGTGAATTTCCAAATTCAGGAGGTATTTTTCCAGCCAATTGGTTTCCTGCAATCTTCAAACTTGTGAGGTTTGGACAGTTTGCCCAGTTAGATGAAAGCTCCCCATATAATCTATTATAGCTCAGATCGATGTACAAAAGATGTGGATAAACCCCAAAATCTTGAGATATATTCCCACTGAGTTGATTTCCCTCTAGACGAACTCTGGTTAAGCTAGTACAGTTTTTCAAACTCCTTGGTATTGCTCCAATGAAATAATTATTTTCTACAGTAAGGTCCTGAAGTGACCCCCCCTTGCATATATCTGGTGGCAAATATCCTATGAATTTGTTGTCAGAAAGCCCTAATTTTATAAGGTTTGTGAAATTTGTCAATTCTGGTGGCAATAAACCGGAAAATTTATTTGAATTAAGTGCCATATCCTGTAGGTTTTTTAGATTGCCCAAAGAAGAAGGGATGGTTCCAGAGAGAGAATTTTCAACAAGGTTCAATTCTTGAAGCTTTGTCATATTTCCAAAATTAGAAGGGATGGTGTCTGTTAGCAAATTGGCGTAGAGGTATAATTGAGTGAGGTTCTTCAAGTTTCCAATTTCAGGAGGGATGGCTCCTGAGAGAAAATTTTCATGGAGGATCAAGGCTTGAATCTGTGTCATATTTCCAAAACTAGAAGGGATGGAGCCTGTTAATGAATTGTTGTAAATGAGCAAGTTGATGAGGCTCTTCGGGTTTCCAATTTCAGGAGGGATGGCTCCTGAGAGAAAATTTTCATGGAGGATCAAGGCTTGAATCTGTGTCATATTTCCAAAACTAGAAGGGATGGAGCCTGTTAATGAATTGCTGTAAATGAGCAAGTTGATGAGGCTCTTCAGGTTTCCAATTTCAGGAGGAATCACCCCAAAGAAAGAATTTTCATAGAGGTACAACTTTTGAAGCTGTGTCATATTTCCGAAACTAGAAGGTATGCGGCCTGTTAACAAATTGGTGTAGGCTTCTAAGGTGATTAGATTCAGCCGGTTCCCAATTGCAAGAGGGATGGATCCTGAGAGCGAATTGTTGGAGAGATATAAGCTTTTGAGTTTCGTCAGGTTTCCTATATTAGACGGGACGGGGCCTGTTAAGACATTAAAGGAAACATCTAAACTTGTCAATGTTGACAGTAGTCCTATTTCATGAGGGATTGATCCAGAGATCTGATTTTTTTCAAGTGCCAACACTCTTAGCTTGGTCAACTTTCCAATGCTCGAAGGAATGGACCCACTAAAAGAGTTAAAGGACATGTCTAAATGAATCAAGTTTGGTAAGTTCCCTATTTCAGTAGGAATGGCACCAGAGAGATCATTCTGATAGAGTCTCAAGGTTTGTAGGCTGGTAAGGTTTCCAAAGCTGGTAGGAATCGAACTTTGAAGTTCATTGGCAGAAAGATCCATCACAGAAATTTTGGAGAGATTGGCCAGAGAGGGAGGCAGGCTGCCGGACATCCTATTGTAGGCCAAACTAAGAGAGATGAGATTGGTAAGGGAGCCAATGCTAGGTGGAATGGGTCCAAAGAGGAGGTTGCCTCGGAGGTGGAGGTGAGTTAGAGAATGGAGAGATGAGAAGTTAAGAGAATCGAGCTTACCTACCAAGTCAGAGTGAGGAAGGTCAATCTTGGTCACCGAACTCACCCCTATACCACTGCACGTAACTCCAAACCAAGTGCATGGACTGGTACGGGCAGTCCAAGAACTGAGGGAGCCAAGAGTCCCGTTTCGAAGAGTAGATTTCCAATGGAGGAGAGCTATAGATTCAGATTCTAACAAAGAAGCATTTGATGAGGCAGCAACAACTCGGAGGGGAAGGAAGTAAGACACGATGATGAACACGAAGAGAAGAGCACAGAAGAATATTGAAAAGGATCGAGGAGGATCCATGTAATTAAAAAGAAAGAAGGCAATCTTCCAATTCTCAGTTATTTGTTGATGGATGGGATTCAAGGCTACTTCTACATTTATAGCTTCCTCAAGTGAATGCATATGGGCCATACATTTGGATCGCAAGGCATTGATATGGCTTCTTCTATCTCAAAGAGGATGCAAGTGGGCAGATAAATCTAAAAATCCTAACTTCCAAGAAATTGAGAGGACAAGTTGCCTTGCACAGCATCCCCACTTGTATCACCCAAAAGTCTCTGTCACGGTGTTTTCATAAAATAATTTGAACAGATTGCATGAATATATCCCGAATCATGGTGTTCTTCTATTGAAATAATTTGAATACCAAAATGAAATCACGTGGTACAGTCGAATCCTTTGACTCTCCAAGCTCACGAACGGGGCCCAAGTCTGCTTTTTTCGGACAAAATTCATCTCCTTTTTGCAAGCAAATCACTGTCGTCACCAACCAGGAAGCTGCACGCTATCTCCTATTGACTTGAATCGAGTCAAATCTCTAATTCTATTATGACCGCAATCGAATTTGGGATGAATTAGGGTTTGGTAGGCTACCCCAAATTAGGGATAAAGACATGGTAATTTTATTAAAAATCAGAAATTCCTGAGCTTCCATAGAAAATGAATCGCAATCAAACATCAAGCAAACAGAATTTTAAATAAAGATTTACATAAACTACATAATATCAAACGAATTATACGAAAATTTCTAATTTTTTTAATGCTATAAAATCACACAATACCTATTTTTTGCTTTTGGGATGGGATTGAGGTGCAAAGTCCTGAGGAACTTTGATGACACTGAAGAAAAACGAAGAAAGTGAGAGGAAGTTAGAGATGAAAGAGAAAATTTTGCTGTTTTACTTCGGTTTTGAGTCGAAGCATAAATTGAGAAGTGCATTTTCAATTTGCCAGCATTGTAATTTAAAGCCAACGGCCCAATTGCGAACATACCTGATCGTCTCAAAGCAGTAGACATGGCTAAATGGGGGGATAATCGAAGGAGAGATTATTTCAATACCTCATGGGAAATTCTAAACGAGCACATCACTTGACTTAGTGCGCACCCTGCATCCCACTCATTCAATATTGCCCCTCTCAAACCCATATTTACTTTTCTATTCTACCTTCTCAAATCTTTGTCCCCTTTAGAGGGGTTCAATTTAATTTTTCCAAACCCTAATTTCTATTTCATTTGATTCATAGGATTATGTTAGAAGTTAAATATTTTTCTTATGATATTTGTCATGTGTTTATTATTTTTTATTGATGAATTTTTTAAATTAATTTACGTATAAAAATATCTTAATGAGTGGATTGAATGAATGAACAAGGGAAATAGAGTTTGAGGTTTAGAGTTTAGAAACACAAAAATTTGAAAATTTATGAATTTGCATGTGTGCATTTTTAGAGAGAGAGAGAGTGACTGTGTTGAAAAAGAAGTTAAAGTCAAACTTGTAATTATTTACAACTTAAGTTATGGTGCCCACTTAAGCCAAGTTGTGTGCCCATTTACAATTCCCATTCCTCATATAAAAACTCAAACTTTTTTTTTAAAAAACTCCTAACTTCTCTAGCTCTCATCAATATCTCAAAAATATCTTCTTTCATTTTCTTTATATTTCTGTACACAAATATATATTTAAATATTGTGTTATCTTTTTCTTACTTAAATTTTCTAAAATACTCATCTTCCATACGTTTAATATTTTGTTCAAGTAAAGATCGAAATCAAATTATAGTTTTAAAGGGATTGAAAACAATACGAAATAATGGGTGTTTCTTTCAAAAGATTGGGGCAGATCCAAGCCTCTATTAGAGGTTTGATCTCTTAAAATAATATTCTTTTTTATATTTATACAAATGATGTAGGATTAGTTAAATATCTCTTGGTCATTTTTCTTCCTCTCTTTTTCTTTATATTTTCTTGTCTATCACTTTATTAATCCTCCACCTCAAAATTAAGGTCCACGGCTTATTTTTTAGGGGTATTTACAGAGTTGTCCCTTACATCTTTATAAATTATAATTTAGTCTCCCAAATCTTCATATTTAAGATTTAGTCCCTCAAATCCTCTAAGTTACTACAATTTAGTCCCCTCCCTAACTTCCATTAGCCCAGTTTATTTTTTGACCTGATTTTTCCATTTTACTCCTCCTTAATTCCTTCTTCCATCTTCCTCCTCTATTCTCCTTTTGTTCATTCTTCCTCCTCTCTTCTCCT